>CM037784.1:11778563-11828563 GCA_021229015.1 Solen grandis | reverse complement strand
GAGTCCAGGCCTGTATTCTCGAAAATACTTAACAATTACCCCTTTACCTCATATAGGTTTGTTTTGACTCAATGGCCTCCAGGAGTTGTTTGATCAGGCTCTCCCCTGTTTGCTCACTATACAGTAATGTAGCTCAGATTTTATACAGCCTTCATTGCAAAGAAATATCCATTTTTTTCATATACCATTTAATATTAATCAGATCATTAATTAATTTGTACATGAATATTCATGCAATGAAGGGTTAGTACAATCTCAAGCTCAGATTTGAGTATCATACACAAATTCCTGTTTAACCATTTCCCTCATAGAGAATACCATAAAAAGACCTATGCGAACAGCATAAAACCAGATCAGCCTTCGAGTAACTCGCAGGCTGATCAGGTTTTATGCTGTTCGCTGCTCCTCAGTGGTCTGCAAATGAGGATTTTACAATTAAATTTGGTAAGGTTTAACTGTGGTTTTCTGCAGATCAGGCTTTATGTGGTACCTATTGAGTGCGTCAAAATGAGTCTATATGAGGGAAAGGGTTAAACTTTCTCAATTTTTATGTAATCATAAATAGCAGTATAAAACCTGATCAGCCTGTAAGGTCCCATGCCAGCCGATCTGGTGACATGCTGGTTAAAAAGGTCATTGTTTCGGTAGCTTCCATGCATAGAGAAAAATGCACAGGCTAAAACATGATCATTGTTTATTAATTTTGTTTGATTGAGGGAAGGCTGTTACACATTAGTTATGTATAGTTGTCAAGTAATCCTGGTGTTTCTTTAATACTAATGGCTGTGCAACTAATTTGTGCAGAATTTAAATCTCAGTAAGAGATAAGAGTGAAGGAATGTAGGGCATTACTGAGGGTGATTTATAACCCATTACAGAGCTTTGAAAGGAAATGGGATGTGACAAATTGATTTTTATTTAGTGCCTCCCTTCTGTATAATTATATGAAAAGTTAGTTAAATGAAAGGCTTTCTTGTAGTACTTGTATGTGATTGAGGCCCACTCCATTTTGACACTCTGTTGCAGAAAATTGGCAATACTTCCTTTTTTTCTAAACATTTCTTAAAAGTGGATTTAATTTTCAAGGCACATGTTCAAATACTTAAATCTTCAAATTGCTAAAATCAGATTAAAAAAAATAATTTATACTGCAGTTTTATAAAATTGTGTATTTATCTCAATACCTCAGCTTGTCACATGCTAAACATTTCAACAATCAGTAAACAGGTTTTCTTCCTAGTTTCACCTGACCCCACCCCCCTTAAATATAAAAACCTGATCTGATAGGTTTTCAGGTTCCAAATTTTCCATATATCACTATATTAGGATGGATTTTTTTATTTGGGATACAATAATAAACAAATACAGTATAAATACTTGTTTAACCCCAAATTTGATAAATCAGCTGGATCCATGCTGATATTTTACGAGTATCCCTTTTTTTTTCTTTTTACATCTAATTCTTTTGATTCCATATTTAAGAACTCCCAGACCAATCCGTCTTTGTTCAAGACGTGTCAAATATTGTGATCACATTTCATTTGGTAGTGGCTTTGTTTGAAAACAGTGTAACCATAATGATACCAATATGTACTTACCAGGCCATCTAGCAGTTACTTAGGAGGATTTGATAGGCTTTGTATCTTTGATGGCTTAAGATTGTTGACAGAATCAGTCGTTATCCTACTGTTAAATATTGACCTTTATTCCTAAACAAACAAAATTAAGAAAGGTCTGGAGAGGAGCCGAGCTAACACACATAAGGGGTGGTGGGTCGATGTCACAGTGGCAGTGTGCTAATTCCTACTGAGTTGGACAGTAATTTGCTTTTTCTTCTGTGTCTACAAACCTTCAGACACCTTAATTGCTAGTCCTTTAGTTGATAATGTATTCGATTTCTCTTGTCAATACTTCTCTTGTATAATAAACATGTCCATATTGTGATATTTGCTTAGCCAGGTTACTGTTCAAGAATATTTCACCTTTATAGAGCAGTTCAAAGAAGCTCCTGAATGCCTATTGATGTTCACCTTTTAGTGACCACTCTGTTAACCAACAGGCTAGCGACACAGTGTTTGCTAATTTATTAGCTGCAGCAATAATAACCCTTTCCCTCATATATACTCCTTTTGACGCCCTCAATAGGTATCACATAAAGCCTGATCTGCAGAAAACCACAGTTAAACCTTACCAAATTTAATTACAAAATCCTCATTTCCAGACCACTGAGGAGCAGCGAACAGCATAAAACCTGATCAGCCTGCGAGTTACTCGCAGGCTGATCTGGTTTTATGCTGTTCGCATAGGTCTTTTCATGGTGTCCTCTATGAGGGAAAGGGTTAAAAGTGGACATTGCTGCTAGGGATTTAGTTGTTATAACAATAGGTAGCCTGTCAATGTTGTTAAACCGAAAACATTCATTGAATGTAAATCAATACAGTGTATAGAATTGCAAGGGTTATATATGTCCAATAATCATATTACTGTGGTATTACACACATTATGTCTATATAATTTGTATACTAATGGCTTTTACATGTACAGGTATTTTCCTAAAAAGGTACACTTTTTAAAAGACCGGATATTAAAGTAAGAATATATTCCATAACAATTGACAAATCATTTGAGCTGGCTTTTAACCTGTTATGAAATTGTGATCTTTGAAAATTTTCCAGACCTTTCATTTAGTTATTAGGTATGAACTAGATAAAACGCGCCCCCTCCACACACACACACACACACACACACATGCAAACACAAAAGCACCACCAAACAACATCATAACCTTTGGCACTTCTTTCATTTTGACATACCTAAACTCATGATTTAGCTAGATTACTTGCAATATTTTGATCCATATTTTGTCACATTTGATTATCCACTTTAAATGAAAATGACATATTTATTCCCCTCCAACTGTAAACATGTATTTGTGTGTTTCCAGGTGACAAGAAGAAAACACCAGTACCAAAATCCCAGCCACAGAGCAAGGTAGGGTCCTCTTTCACATGTTTAGAACGGTGTAATACCATGACTGTCAGGTTGTTGTTGTTGTATTGGGGTTACCATCGCTGCAATAGTATTTCAATCATATAGCGACGTCCAGCTAGTTACAGGTGGAGGAAGACCCTGAGTACACAGAGGTACCCGGGTAGAACCACCGACCTACCGCAAAACTCTGTCAGGTGGTACTAGAGTTCTAGTGCAAGCCACCATTTAAATAATGCCCATTATCATGTTGCCAACTTTGGTTTAAAACAAGTTCCATAACAAAGTACTCTGGGTAATATTCATGAAGACATTAATCCTTAAAAGCTGTGGATAAAATTGTGACTGCCTTTGTTACCAGTGCAGACCATGATCAGCCTGCACATCCATTTCTATTCTGTTAAGGCATCAAATCACATCTATATGAGGCCAAAGCTTAAGATATGGTTTCAAAATAGTTATATTTTCTTAAATGCTATTGAAAGTTATCACATCAAAATGAGATTAACAAAATAAAGAAAATTTCTGGCCGAGATGAGATTATTTGTCATTGCATTATGCACCATAGGAATAAATGTTAACTGACTCAAATTCCATCAACAAAACGGGTATTTAGCACTACAGATATTTATTTTTTGGAAATACATTCTACCATTCCTTTTTTACAAAATATTCATGTACTAAAGTCTATTATATCATTCTCACTGGCCATATTTGTGATAAAAGTGAAATGTAAAAGTGTTTATTAGATAAAAAAGAATAATGAATTTTGTCCCTATAAAGTATTTAGGTATTACAGAAACTGTTGTACACATATTGAAACATTAACAAGATACATGTGTCTGTATATCATATATGTATATACTGGTATATACTTTCTCCTATAATACTGTCAAAAAGTTTATTGTTTGAACAAGAAATAGATATTAACATAAATATTTAATCAAGAGTAATAAATGATGAAAGCAAATATAAGTATTATTAATCAGAGGGGGTAAAAAGATATGTAAGAGAGAGTTATCATGGTATTTGTATTTACATTCAAGTTAATCAAGTCCATCAAATAGAATTAACAATGAAAATCAATTCTTTAATTATCAGGTAAATGTGTAATTGAGTGAGATTTCGTTGTATGTGTGTAAACAGTGGGCATGATCAAGTTCTCACTGATTAAATCTCCACCCAAAATTCATAGCATAGGAATAGACCCGGCCTAGCTTAATTGTTGTGTTAATTATTACTTTAGCTGAAGAATTATTTGTCAGTTTTTAGTCACTCTTACATTAGAAATTGATTTCTCTATTAGTTCAGCAAAAGTAAGAAAAAAAGACTTTATTTTAAACAGAATATTAAACCATACTTAAGGATTGTACACTTGTGTAAGTTTATTGTGGAGCTCAAAGACTCTGTTGTCTAGAGATATAAATGTTGAAGATATTGAAGTTAATTACTTCTTTATAGCTATAGGAGATGTTTTACAACACTTAATGCTGAACTGTCTTGATGAATCCTGGGAAGGTCTTAATTGGTTCTTGCCTTCAGTGGAGATAGGACTTCTTTCCCTTGAATGAGACCTTGCCCCAGTGCTCTTGCCTTATGTCTTTATAGAAAAGTTTTTCATACCCGATACGTAAGAAAAATAATGCTTGCGCATGGGTTCGAATCCCGGCAAGGTCATTCGGATTTTCATGTGAGGAACCTTCCAGCTGGCTGTGGTAGGTCGATGGTTCTACCCAGATGCCTCCGTGCATTTGGGGTCTTCCTCCACCTGTAATTAGCTGGACGTCGCTTTATGACTGAAATGGTAAACTCAAATAGTCAAGTCACTTCAAGTCATTCACCACTTGCACCATTTCTGTATGGGGTTTCAGAATTTTGCCTAATTGCTGGTTGCCATTTAGTCAGTAATTAGAGATTGAGGTAGGGGTGAATGGAAACACCTTGCTGTGGTAGTTGATTAACTCTAACCTGCATTATTGATGTGAGTCATACCTGAAGTAATTAAATTGTTGCAGGAAAGTCTGGCTGCATTTTAGATTTTGACTGTAGATTGCCTTTCATTGAGAAACTGGTTGTCCATCAAGATAGCACTTTTATAGGTGTTGAATAATTAATGCATGTTGACTTGTGTGAATGTTGATACTGCCTTCTGTTTTCCTGGATGTTCCTTAGGATATTCTGGATGAATCAAGTTTAAATTGTTCCTCGGGAATACGTGTTAAAAAGTAAGATTATTGTTGTTATCTGGTCATTTGATTGGCCCTGGTCATTTCATTGGTCTTTTGGGGTTATTGTTGTAATTGTAAGATCAACCACTGTCTCTCTGATAGGATTATAACAATCCTAAGTATTTGCAAAATATGAAAATTTTGTCTTTTATAATTGTTGCACTGCTACCTTTAACGTTATATTTTGTCTTATACTAAGGTATATTATGGTTAGTTTTCTAGTTAAACGTTTAAGCTACAGTCCCCAAGACAGTCAGTAATAATTGTCAGATAGCAGTTGCCTGTATACAGTGTAGATCCATTAAAACTTTTATGGACTGTAGCTGGGACACCATAGGACAACTTATAAATGAAAATGCAGTTGTCATATTCAGCTAATCACTGGATACCAAAATTATCTCAGAATAATAAAAAGTTATCATAGGGTGAACAAAATACAGATGGAAATAAAAAGCCAACAATCAAGAGAAAAGAGTAGACAGAGAATAATCTGATTTGATCAGTTAGCTCTTGGGTGATCTTAGTCAATCAGTCTTACACTGACATGTCTGGGACCAAAATAGGCTTCTGTCTCTATTTTGGACCTTGTGGTTCTATGAGAGATTGATGTTTGTAAGAACAGCAATTAGGTCTGGCTGGGTGGTGGCAGGATTAGATAGAAATATTGGAGACATTCCTTGAACATTTTTGTGACTTTTGTATATGCTGATTTCATAAATTGTATTTGGAGGGAATATACATGTTCTGAAAGTCAGATGCTTTGTAAATCCAGGCTGCACTGTGAATGACCTATATTGATTTACCTGTGGAACACCCAAACTATCAGTGATTACACTTTAAATGTTCATGAATTATACATACATGAACTAAAATTTGATAAACAGATATAATTAGTTTTAAAAAAAAAACCAAAACACCTGTCTTTCAATGATTTTGTGATTAAATATATTAAATGAAAGACATTCACTATTGGTGATGAAAGCCTTGATATATTTGATGATGATTTGAACCAGTAGAGGATGTCTTTGTTATAGCTGATGATGGTTTTGATACATTTGATGATGGCTTTGATACATTTGTTGATGATATTGTGAACATTGTTTCAGGGACCAGCCAAGAAGAATGTGACTGTGATGTCAGGGGAGGCTATGAAGGAGATGCAGAAGCAGGCCCGCCAGCTGCGCGAGGAACGCAAGTCTCAGGTAGGCCTACTGTTAGTGAGGCGGGAGAACTGTCAACCCAACCAGTACTCTAGCTAGTCCCCTTTATGTGGTTTGTAAGTGTAGTCTCCTGTACAGCAAGAGAAACACATTTAGCTCTTCATCTTTTTTTGTTTTATGTTTAATTATTGATCAACTTAAATTTCAAATTTCTATGAAAATGTTAGATACTTGTATGAAGTTGTTTTGTTTTTCTGTCAGTTAAATTAGAGAACATCTTGAACATACGCAGTTATCCATCATCAAAAGTACAAAATTTGAAAACTTCAAATTTTAAGGGCACAGAAAAAAAGGAACACGTTTTGTTTCCTTTTAGGAATTTTCGAGAATTCTTACTTTATTATCTGAAAGCTATTTACAAATTATTTATTCATTTGTATTAACTTCATGTTGCTACTTTCATTCATTTCATATTTTTTTCTATGTAAACCATTTGTAAAATACATTTTTCATAATTATGAATATAATAATAAATCACGAATTAAGGAAATTCTCCTATCTGATGGATTCAAAGTAATCTGTCCAACTCCATCATTTAATAATCTTCATCTGTTAATATCACTCAGAACCAATTGACGGTAAGTGTTTGTCACATTGTGTGTGTTTGCCAAGGGAATGTTTTGGTGGAAGAAATGTTTGGCTTCAACTTCTAGCATGTTGCATTAAAGTTATTGCTGTTATATTACAGGTATCTTAATATTATTGAACCAGCTCTCCTATTCACCAACCATTTTGTTAGAATATGAAATTTATCTGACTTTTCTATGGAAACTAAATAACAGCTAGAACTTGAATATATACTTCAGGAATGGTGGAATGCGCTTCTACCTAATTTAACCCTTTCCCTCATATAGACTCATTTTGACACACTGAATAGGTACCACATAAAGCCTGATCTGCAGAATGCCAAACTCAAACCTTACCAAATTCAATTGTAAAATCCTCATTACCAGACCACTGAGGAACAGCAAACAGCATAAAACCTGATCAGCCTGCGAGTTACTCGCAGGCTGATCTGGTTTTATGCTGTTCGCATAGGTCTTTTCATGGTTTCCTCTATGAGGGAAAGGGTTAAGAATTGTAGTAATTCTTAACGTTAAGTATTGTCCTTAGAATTCGAACCTGATGTCCTAACTCTGTGTTAATTATTTTGAGGGAAAAATTGATGGTTTCTATGTTGAATCATTGTCCAAATTAGGAATTGCAGTAAATGTGTTATAGAACTGGTTGGTGAATCTGAGAAATGGTATCTGTAATCTAAAAAGAAAAAGAGATAATGAAAATGATGTTATATGAATAATAATTAACTAATAGTGTGATTCTAGCATAAATGGGTTTAAACTCATTAACTTACTTGTCAGGTTGTTTAAGTGTACATTAACATTTGAATATCAGTAACATCTTAATGCCTCATTAGAGAAATAGAATTGTTTTAGTGTTAGCAGGAATGTTGGGTTAGAGAAAATGTCAGGAAATACTTGCAGTTTAGACTTTGTTCTGAAATTTGCCTTTTGCTCCACATGCCAAGCAGTTGTTTGGTTGGACAGACATATTTTTCTAAATTCTCTGACAATGTGACCACCATTTTAGCAGAACTATAAGATTTTTGAATAAGGCACACACATACACACAGCAGTTTTCAAAATTATTCAAGGGGGAAGTGATGCATATATCTGCCTTCATTTTTTATGCTTTTTTTTATGCAGTGCTTTTTTATATAAAATTGATAAAATTGCCATGTTTTTGGTAAAATTTTGATATTCTACTAGGATTTTTTCCTGTTTAATATGATGGGGATTGAACGTTGGATCAACTTAACAATAAAAGAGATAATTAAAATAAAAAAATATATATAAATATATGATCTTGAAAGTATAAAAAACAACTGCAATATTAATACAGCAGTGCATTTTATCTAAAAATATACAAAACATTAAATAAAGCTTGTCTATTTCTTATCATAATGAATGGTAATATATTGAAGCCAGGCCTATCATGAAACCCAAGTCTGTCTGTCCCTCCCCTTCTCTGACTGATCATAGCTGGAGATTGTATTGACCAGATTATTATGTAATTACATGGTATTCAAAATTTGTTTACTTTTCATTTACATGACTCATGAGATTTCATTACTCTTTTTAACAAACTTATTTCAAAAGGACAGACAATTAATCAGCTAAATCAGATTTTTCAATAAACTCATGAACCGAAACACAATGGAAGGTAGATATGTGGGCCCATATCGTCCTGTCCTGTGTCAATCATTGTTTGTTCTCGTTTTCAACCCGTCTTATACGTGCCCCTCTGTTAACTACGTTCAAAATATTGTTAAATCTTAGATAATTGTTAACTACATTGAGGACAAAGTTGAATCTCTGATAATAAATCTATTGATCAGTACAGGTTGGACCATTTATGAATCTTAAATGAAATCTTTGTAGAAATAATTCCTGTCTTTCTACGACTCTGGTATACTCTTGCTGAAGATATCCAGTCAATAATGGCCATAATTGATCGTCTAATTGGACTCAGTTAGAAGTTCTTTGGAAAAAATTAAGTCAATTTGTTTTCCCTGTACTTAAACGTATTGTTAAGTTACAAAGTAACATTTCCATAATTTGAACAAATGATTTATGGTAATTTGTATAATTACATGTGGTTTATAGGAAACCATTAACATTTTAGATTTTTTTACTCTAACTTTATTTTGTCATATTCCTTTTCTTATTCATGGCAAGAAGAGTACAAAATCAATTATATTGTCAATTTTTAGAATACAGTGAGACACTTTATTGCATTAATAATCAATTTTGCAGGTGTACATTTTCTTACTTGTTATCATATAGGTACACAAAATTAAAATGGTTAAATTTGCTGCCATTTTACAATATGAGTTTGGCATGTGTTGAAGTTGTTAACACCTTGGATTTGGAAGTCTGTTTTGTAACTGTAGTGAATTATGAAACCAAAAAACTAGGCCAGGATCATTAATAATTCTGTAATGTTAAAGTATGGTTTAAAATACTCATGGGTCTCCTTTAAGAAAATTTGACCTTATATGTAATCTTGAAGAATATTAATTTGACCTTGAATGTAAGATTTCCCTGATACAAGTTTCGTGGGGATCTCTATAAGTGGAGTTGTTAGATTGTGGACCTTTTATGTCAACTTTGTAATTCCCTTGCATAAACTGTTGTACATTTCTCATCCAAGATTACTTAGCTTTCGTCCCAAGTCAATACTGTATTGAATTGGGTATATTGAGTGCACAGGCTTATATGATAAATCTGTAGGTCAAAATGCTCTCTGAGAGAGAAGAAAAAAAGGTTATATACTGCAGAGCTATTCAAGTTTCCCATATTTTTTTCGTTCACCATGTTGCATGTGGTCTTTTGATAGCTTAGAATCAATGTCTAGCTGTGTAACTAATCAAATTTATCACTAACAGGATAAATAGAATGTTGTGGATTTTCCCCTTAAGAAATCTACCTGACATTTTTCTATCAAACCATTAAAGAATAGCTTAGCCATGATTGAATCTTTACAGTTAATACTTGTTACAACTGCAGCCTGACATAATATCTGTTTTAGTCTCAGACTGGAAGAGTTTAATCATGATTAACTGACTTGTCCTCTAGGTTTGGCACATTAAAGCACCAACCCACCCGGGTGTTTGGTGGAGTCCCTTAATCGTTCCATATCACCATTGGCAGAGTGATTTATCTCCAAGCTTGGCCATATACTGCTAACTTTATCTGGAGCTTGTTTTTTCTTGTGCAGGTTTATTGATTGGTTGATCTTTTTAATTTGATAAAACTGTAATTGACTGATTTGAATAAGACGGGGATCAATATTGGTGGAGAAATAATATACTAAATAGCTTTGTGTCATAGGGGCCACATGTAGACAAGTTTTGTGTTCTGGTTATGCTTGGTGTATGGATCAACTGTATACAGTGGCCCAGTCTAGTTGTTAGAATGTAACATTGACTTTCCTTCTCAGCAGAATACCTTAGAATTGTAAGCCAATGACAAGACCATGCTTTCATAACCGTGTCAGTTTGTGTCTTTATGTTATTGAAAATTCTGTCATTGCAGAGAGCTGATTGTAAATCCCTTTTCTGTGTTTTCATTTCACAAGTTTTCAGTTTAGAAAGGTCTGAATTGATTTTAGATGAGTCAGATAATTTTATATCTTTCTTGAGTTTCAAATTTTAATCAAGTCCCCAATTATGGAACCAGAACGCAAAGTATTTCAGGTTCCCTATTCAACAATAAATCTAATGGCCATTTATAACTTTTAAAAACATGCTATTATATTCATTATTTTAGAGAACAGGGGCAGTGGGGGAGGGAGTGGGGGGTATATTTTCCCTATCTTTAATATATTGAGTTATGCATCTCCTCAGTTAAAATAATGTAAAGGTAATTTGTTTTATTTTCTTACTCAATTGGAAAAACAACATCAAAGTTTCTCCAAGCTCCTGTTCTACCAGGCTGACTAAGTGTACAGTAATACATTTATTAACTTAGAACACATTCCATTGTTCTTGTTTACCAGTGAAAATACTTAAATATTAAATATTTCATTTCTTAACAAACATCTTTAGTCAGTATGGTTAATATTATAAACTATTTCATTATCATGAAGTAATTTACTAGAATGAGTGAATCAAGAACTATGGAATATATTCCTACTTTATTACACAGAGTTGTGTAGGGTTGGTGGAATGTGGGCCATATTGATATATTAATTAACCCTTTCCCTCATATAGACTCATTTTGACGCACTCAATAGGTACCACATAAAGCCTGATCTGCAGAAAACCACAGTTAAACCTTACCAAATTTAATTATAAAGTCCTCATTTCCAGCTACTGAGGAGCAGCGAACAGCATAAAACCTGATCACTCACAGGCTGATCTGGTTTTATGTTGTTCGCATAGGTCTTTTCATGGTTTCCTCTGTGAGGGAAAGGGTTAAACTAGTTTTAGGTCTTTGAATCTTGAATATTCAGTGAGGGAAAAATTATTTACGAGGAATCCAGACATTTTATTTGCCTCATTATTTGGAAATTCATAGGTGATCTTTGTTCTAATTTTATTTACTCATATTATGTAAGGCCTTGCTTTTTTCTTATTCATTATGTAAAAGGTACAATTTACAATTCCTTGTAATACCCTCTGGCATGAAACTTAGATTTACATGTATGTTGTGCAATACACACCATACAAAGTGACCCAGGATATACACATGATCATTTTATTGTCCTCGTTCCTATGCATAAAATCATTGCTGGAGCTGCCAAATTAACATTGCATACCCAGGCATGAGTGTTTGCCCAAGTCTTGATCAGTGATTATATTATCACAGAAAAACAATACAGAAGCCACGCTATCTATTGAGTACATATAGAAAACCCCAATGATTGTCGCAGTAAGGTCGTAAACCTCACTCCACTTCATACAGAATATACAGTCGTCTGTCAACTGTTCTTATTGTCCACCCCTCCTGTAGTGTATTGATAATACAACCATTGTCAGAAATCTATAATCTATTCAAGTATGACAGTTTGAAATATTGTATATTTTCCAAATCGTTTGAAATACCCATTGGTCACATGGTATCAAGACTTGATAGAGATAATCATTTATTTGACAGTAGTATTAAATCTGTACCGCTTGGTTGATGTTAAACTCTTAACAGTGTCAATCTCATCATCGCATTTAGTCTATAAATCCTAAGACTTTAATCTTCATATCAAGCTAGAAACAATGAGCCGGGGATTTTTTTCGGAACGCTGACCATGTGTTGTAGTCATGTTACTTCTTCCTTAATCTGTCTTTAATAAGCTTACATGATTTAAACTTAATATCAAGTTTTGTGGTTTCTTACTGGGGGATTAGTCTTGATATCATGTATTTCTCTCTATTGACAACATGTATTTCTGTTGTGTAAGAAAATATGAAAATGACTATGGTATGGTGCAATGTCGACCTGGAGAATTGGCTAATATCAATAGTCGACCAAGTTTTATAAATATATGGCTCTGTTTGTCTTTAAAGAAGTAAGAAATACAAAAGGATGAAACATGAATTGAAATTTTATAATTGTTACAAGACCCTTTCAGCATTGTGATGATGATGATGATGATGATGATGATGATGATTGAACAGCAGTGGCAATACTTTTTTTTTTAAATGTAAATGATAGGAGTCAATCTGTTAGAATATTAATATTAGCAAACGTTCTTAGAAGACGAATCTGTAAGACTGAATGTGTCAGTAAATATGCTTAGACTTAGAACTTGCAAAAATATAACTTGTGTCAATATGGCAATGAAAGTGATTCTCTCACTAGGAAATTGAATTATTTTATAACAGGACTTGGTTTTGAAAGGCGTGTTTGTTCAAGAGCTGTATCTCAAACATTAGCAGTTAGAAGAACACACAGTGGAAGAAATCAACTCGCAAATATCACATCAAATACGAGCATAATTCTTCATAGCACAGAATACGAATATTGAATACATCTGTTACATAATTTTCTGACACAGTCCAAGGTATTGGGTTCATTGACTACATAGAAGCTGAAAAATAGGCATGGGGAGAAAATACATAATATAAATTCTGATAATCTGAGACCAATATGTTGTTTGTATGAAGACTAAAGTCTTTGGTGTATTGATTAAAATTAAATTCCCACAGCCATTTTCAATTAATTCTATAGCTATTAAAGACATGAAATGTAGGTAGAATTTAAACCACCCTAAATGAGGATCAGTTCATGCCTTTAATTCCATTAGACACGATAGTGGTGGTGTGTGTAGACTTACTGACATGTGCATATATGGATCCTGTCGTTTATGTTGATAAACTAGCATTACCACCTTGGGGCCTCCATAAAATTGGAAGTATCAAGGTTATTGTATAAAATAAAGAGCTATAAACCTCATGCCTTTAGAATTTATCCAATAGAACGGAATACATTATGTCTTTACACCTAGTTCCAGTTTGATATGAATGTTTTTTTTAATCCTTACTTCATGAAAAATATTCTGACATCTTGGCATACAGAGCAGAACCAGGTCAAATAGCTCCTCTCAGGTGCTGTCTGATCAGGGTCTCCTCTGTCTGATCATACAATATTGTAGCTCAGATTTTACACAGTCTGCATGTCTCTGATAATATTTCCAGTACTATATTAGGATTTATCTCCATAACTGAGTGTAGTAATTTTTGGATTTGAACAATTGCATTTTGACACCTTTTCATGCCAAGTTTAAAACCTAAATCAGAGGGATACATATTATGTCCAATAAAACTTCACCCTCTTATTGATACAAAAGATTTTAGCAACGTGTTATTGGATGAAGCTTAACTGTTTGGAAGTCAGGTTTACAAGGATTCTATACAGATCACAATGGTCAGTCAAAGTTGACCTTGTGACATAACATAGTTCAGGCTAATCAAGATGGGGTAGGGGTTATATCTTTGAACACGAATACTATATTGAGAGAAGGGTCACCTGACATGCTTGTGACCCACTTGAACATGGGTTCTGTCCACACTCTGGGGCTACAGGATAGATAACCAAGGTTGCTTGATGGTAACTCATATACTAGTACCTTGAAATGTGTTGGTTCAAGTTTTTCTATGATAAACAAAATTGTTCAATTTAACCCTTAGATTGCAAAAATGACCCCGTTAATTTCATTTTTTTTTCTTTATTTATGTATATCAAGGGGTCACTTGACACCAATTTAAAAAAAAAATAAAAACAAACAGAGGAAAAACGGATATTTTAGACAAAATTCCATGAGGTGTCAAAATCTATTAAACATTAATACTACCGGTAAATCTCATTGTCCATTTACATAAATGCAAAATTGTTCAAATACTTTGTCTTCAAACTCATAATGTCAGATATCTGAAATTCTGAACAATGTTTGAATGGTGAAAGGTAGCCTTGGTCAACCTATTAAAATATTCCAGATCTGAATTTAAAAGCAAGAATATGTCAGATAATCTAATTAACTTGAAATATGGTTACTAGAAACTCTCTACTGAATTAAGGGAAAAAAGGAAGATCTGTTAGTCTCTCACAGATCAACACTACAACCCAATATGGTCTTGATATTTAATATTATATACACATGTAATTTACTGTTGATTTAAAATGAAGGTCAGTAAAAAAGTTATTGGAAAGTCACTTCAAGGTCTTTATCATTGTTTTCCTTTATAACGCATGATGGTTTGATGCACATTTGTGTTTTCTTTTTTTTTTACTTTGCATGTTTTGAAATTTGATTTGAAATAGCTATGGTTTGAATATTATCACTTGTGAAAATTGGTGAGGGTTTTCCGTCATGTGATTTGTATGTATATGCTGTGCTTTTCAATATTTTATGTAACTCCTTGATTTAAAACAATCATATTTGAATGGCAGTAACATTGTCATTATGAGCTACTTTCACTTAACGTTTATCCTTAACAGTTTGATATGGTATAAGGCGTCCTGTGTATGTTTGAATTGGTTGTATAAACTCATGAACAATAAACACTATGTAAAGGATTATGACAGCATTACGATGGGGAGAAACATACTTGCAAACACATAATGTTTGCCCATTACATGGAAGCGTCTGGAAAGTGCCAAGTTATTATACTGTGAACAAACATTAGAATGATATAGGTTGCCTGATTGGACCATAATGGTATAGCTAGAAATACATTGGCGCAAAGGAATGTCATATTATTTGTGCTGAAAAAAATGTACAGAATCTATTATTTTAAACACTTTAATTTAGGTTTCTTACAGGGAATGTATGGCAGCATGTAGGATAGTAAAGAAAATTTGTTGGGAGGAAATCTGTTATTCTTATAGCTGGCTTTAGAAATATGAAAAAAAAAGATTTATGAATGACAAGTATTGATTGATAAATGCCTAACTAATAATTAAAACTGTTCAATACTGCTGCACCCTGGTGCTTAGACAGATCACATTATATGTCATTCAGTGTTGGCTTTGCGATAAGACAAACTGAGCAACCATGCAGTGGTACCCAGCATTATGCAGTTGTTTGATATGTCTGTCATTGCAGCAGCAGGGAACTGGGGACACATAATGTGTGTGTTGCGGAATGTCTGGTCTCATGTTTGTTTAGTCACACAGACAAGTTCTCTTGGTCAACCGAGAGCAGTCTGACATTGGCAATGTTTTAACTTTTTTTTTATAACATCAGCTCATGGCTTAAAAAAGATTACCTATTGTGTAAATGAACTTTTTTTTTAATAAGTCCCCAGCAGGATAAACAAATACACAAACAAATTGTTTTGTTGATTAAAATGAACTTCGGGAATACATACAGTGAAAAGCTGTGGAAAATAAAGAATGGAATGCTTTAGAAAATGTAAGCACTTATCAATTTAGGTTTATGGGTTTTGGTGCTAAGCCATCTGTCTTAGTTTGAGAGTTATACAAGTTTCATTTGTCACACTGGATTCATGATATTTTTTTTCTTCACCAATTGTTACAATAGAACTTGCTAATACATGGCACATGGCAAACAAATGGAAGTCTAAATGGCAGATTTATTTATACAATGATTACATGGGCTGGAGCTTGATAGCACTGTAAAACTGATCCATCTGTGTACAAAGGGTGGGGGCACATGGGAGTTTACAGCCTTGTCATGCACTAGACTGTTGTTTCCTAATTAGGCAGTGAGAGAAACTCAACAGTTGGGAAGCAGTTTTAATTCAAATTTGAGTGAAAAGATCTGCTTGTCTTTCGTTGCTATGCATGACAGTTCAGGTGCAAATAATTGTATCACTCGAGTTTTGCACTTGTGATATAATAATATGCACCTGAACTCAAAACTGTGGTTTAATTCACAACAAAGCACAGATAGAGATTGATTATTTCTTATAACATGCAAATTAATCATTTTGATTTTAGTTTTCTTAATCATCTAATCTTTGATAATTGTTTGTATTGTCATCAATGTTTCAACTTAGATATGTCCTCATAAAATGTAATTAATTTAGGTAGACATATGCAATACATGTACAGCCTCTTTTGTCAACTCCTAATGTACAGCACCATGGGAGCTTCATAGCTGTTGTTTGTACATGTCTTCCGTAACCAAAATAAAATAAGTCATTATGAAATCTCAATATGCATTGATCACTTGTCATTGTAGGGCTGTCAGGCTCGTGTGACAATTTATACCTCCTTTATTGGAGAGTTAAGACTGGTTCTATAGTGATGATCAAATAGAGTGCCAGAAAATTGATACCCCCAGTCTACACATACATTGATTAACCAGTCTAAAAGGGAATAAATCATTTGTGATCTGAAGTCTTCAAAGCATATGCAAGGTTTTTTAGAATGAGTAATTAGTCCTACATAAACTTCTGAATGTTTAATCTTAATTTAGGTCTACACTTTATGGTGAACTGCGATTCCCTGTGCATCTTAGTATACACTGAACACTATTTTTACTGTTTTTGTTGGATAGATGATGAAAGATGATAGTAGTTCACCAAAAAAAAAAAAAAAAAAAAAAAAAAAAAAATGATCACATTCAAGTGAGAAAAAGGAGACAAAGATAGATAGCTTTTAAAGGCCAAAATCATAAACTCCTGAGATTTAATAGTTTTATATTTGATAAAAAAGAATTCTGTAAACTGTCATTAAAATCTTAGAAGCATCTTTAGACTTATATCATACCTTAATTGTTCTTTCTTGTAAATTACAGCTGTGTACTATGCTGTTATTTTAGCTTTTTATTGTGATTTTGACAACAGCACATTGATATGGAGATACTGGTGTGATTTTGTGCCTAGGAACATATTAAATCTTTTTATTGAATATATGTTGTGAGAACTTGTTTCATAATTGATGTAAAAATAAATAAAAGTTTAATTTTTTAAACAGTGGCAGCTAAGTAAGTCTAGGGCCTTGTGTGTAAATCAAACCTGAGTCCTGCACACTTTTACTCCCTGTCCTTCAATTTCAAAAGGTTGTTATGGTTTAAAATCCTTTGTGAAAATGTATTCTCTTAATGTTGTCATTAAGAAATAAGACACAAAAGGAAATTAAACCTACCTGAAAGAAGATATTTATTCTTTCTGATTCATGATTGTATAGTAGTGAACAAATGTGTTGAAATTAACTTTTCATTGAAGAATAAACATTGTATGATTAATTACAAAATCAGCTCCATATTGTGTGTTTGTTAGTTGTATGTTTAGGTTTAGTAATTAAGGCCCGGGGGAAAGGCCAAAAAATTTATGGTATTATTTATTTCTTATCAGCTTAACCCTTTCCCTCATAGAGGACACCATGAAAAGACCTATGCGAACAGTATAAAACCAGATCAGCCTGCGAGTAACTCGCAGGCTGATCAGGTTTTATGCTGTTCGCTAATCCTCTTGAAATGAGGATTTTGTAATTAATTTTGGTAAGGTTTAACTGTGGTTTTCTGCAGATCAGGCTTTATGTGATACCTATTGAGGGCATCAAAATGATTATATATGAGGGAAAGGGTTAAAGGCATTCCTTACAGAAATGACCTAAAACATTCAGTGCTAACCAGAATGGACTTAAATTCTACTTACAATATTTAGCGCCAAATAATATTCAAATTCTTAAATTAGCAAAAAATGCATTCCACCATTCTTTTTTTTTTTCCACAAAATAATCAAGTTGACATGAAGTAATACCTTAATAATTAACAATAATTGCCATCAAATGAAATATTTTGGTATCTTTATTAGAGAAACAGGAACAATGAAATTCGCCCCGAAATATTATTTAGTGCTGAGCATGGTTGGGGCTAAAATCGACCATTTACCGGTATAAATAGTATTGATGGTAAAACATTGTACACCCTCTCAATCAAAAGTTGTCTGACAAATCAGAGGTAGATAATACAGCTAGTTGCCTTTGAATATTGCTCATGATTGGGAACCTTTTCCTAAAATTTCATATTTTGCAAACCATATAAGATAAATCAGCTTGCACATTAGTTACATGCTGATTGGATATTCATGATAAGAGATGAGAAGATAACTCTGTAAAGCTTGAGAACAGAAAAAGCTTTCAGTTTGATCTGGATTTCCAGTGTTCCTATATGTTTGGAGATGACATTCCCCTCTATTAAAAGGTAAACTAACATAACTTTGTATGAAATTTCAACTCTTTATACTCTATTTTTCAGATGGATGCCAGGCACAAACATCTTTTCTCTCAGGTGAGTTATATATTTTCATCGATGACTGGCAAATGTTTGATGAGTTTTTCAAAGTCATTCACTGTCTCAATAGGCTCTTAACAAAGACAAATTGTTGAGATATTTGATACGACTCTTTGCCCATTGAATGCAAACTACAACGTATAATATATCCTCCTCTCTCCTATGATAAGTCTACCTTTCTTGTGTATGTAAAATGTCACTAGATCAAGCCATGTGACAGTTTTATAGGGAATGTTTTTGTTTCCATATATCAACATTTGCTGGAGTGTATGGTAGGAACTGTTAGGTATAAATATTTATGAAACTTTATTTTAATTTTCTTTGTATTTTATGAACACTATAAAATATGTACCAGTATTACTGATGTTGGTAAAGTTGTCTGTTATATACCTCTGGCTTGTCCTGTTGATCAGGATTAAAGAATGTAAACAAAGGAATTGAACAAAATATATGCGTATTTAGATGGATCACTATTTGTAAAAATGTGTCTATCTTTTTGTGTTACCCGCTGTAAGCATAGGTGACACATAGGGATCACTTCTTTGTCACATATCCTTTCATCTGTCTGTCTGTCTGTCTGGTCTCACACTATATCTGTCATACTTTTTCAGTCATGCTCGAGCAGGTGACACGTGTTTCAAGGAACACTCTTGTTATTCACTGGACAATTTATTTTTCAGACTTTACACATTTGTTACCAATAGATAAAATGAAAATAAAGCTTGCAGTTTAGATTGTGTTTGCACAGAATTTTCTCTTTTGTGCTGATATCTTCTATGTTAATTAGGCTTTATAACTCTTAAAGATTTGTATTGAATAAAATGTCCTTGGAATACTGAAGTAAATATGCAAGCGCCCATTACAAGGTTGAACATAAGCTATAGAAAGTATGTGTGTCTATTTCACCTGAGTGTCTACATGAGAACCTCTGGTGTGTTTTAATTATGTGGGAAATCACTGCACATACCTGGTCCTTTACATAATTTACCTTGAAATTGAAATTCAAGCTTCAATCAGGTAGAGGGAAATCAAAATGAAAAAAAAAAAATAGTAAAGCCAGTTCTCAAGGGTAATTGCTAATCTCAGTGAACCCTGGAAAGTGTTGCTGTCCTGTAAGCTATATAGTAAATTTTCTTTGAGGTAATGGTGTGATTTGTTAGGTGCTGATGAATTATTTTCTCATCATTCACAGGTTGGAGATGCCCTGGGCATGGATTACAGTCAAGTGGAGGATCACATTCTGTCTGATGAGAATGTAAGTAGGTCCCAGTCCAGCCTTTTGCTCCCAGCTGCAGGCTGGCCAGTCCACGATAATTGGCTTTTAATTGATTTAAATTAAAAGTGCATGCAAGTACAGGCAGTTGGTTGCTGAATACAGTGATGCAGATCCCCATACTGCCTGAGTATCTTTAATGTACTTTAAAAGCTAGAAGATAATACTTATTTATTTTATACTCAATCATTTCATACTTTCATTTATAGATGAATTTAGAGAGTAATGTTTATTATTTTTGTAAATATTATTATAGATTAGCCTACAGCATTAATAGAAAAATATAAAAAAAATTGAACTTTTTAGGTAAAGAACTATTTTTTTTTATTGTCCTTAACTGGATACTGGTATACAAAGGTTATGGAGATACCCTGTTGTATAAAATGTCTAAATTTGATGCCATTGGTAACATTTTGTCACAAATTTCAACACTTTACCTGATATGGATGCATTGTGATGCCTAGGCAAACAGAGGAGAACCAGATTAGACAGGTCCTGGAAGGAGCCGCCTCTGTTTGCTTAAACAACATTGAATCTCAGAGTAATTTCCATTGTTTACTAGTTAATGTTAAGTCAATGCATATTTATCAAGTTATAAATTTATACATAAATATTCATGAGGTAAAGAATCAAAGCTTCCCTGAGTTTGACATTATTCACAACACTGGCCCTTACAATGTTCTATTACAGTTCGGACTGTTTGACCCCTTCTTTGAGGCAGATGGTGCCCGGAAACTGATGTTCTTCTACCAGGATGTCCAGGTTTGTGTCTCTCTAAACCAATATAATATTGTGTTGGTAATGATATTATTTATTTGGTGAATTTGGCTTCCATTTAATATGGTAAGATATGTAGTCAAGTTTATATAATCACCTTGACTTAAGAATTGAGTAAGAATCTATAAATAGAAACATAATTATGTACAATACTATATGTCTTTTATTATCTGGTCTACCCAAATTATCTTTTTTATAAGGTGTTAGAACTTGTTTTTCCCAGTCATTAAAATTAAATCACAGATTTATGAAAGGTCAGATTTACACTGTCTAGGTGTTGTTACTAAATAGCTTTTAAATCCTCATGGACCTTAACAATGTAAAATTGCTGTTCAAAATATGTTTTCTGCATTAAATATTTCAATCAATATATTTTTTCTTCAAATTCAGAAGTCAGGCAGCAATGCAGCTCCAGCCAAGAAACTCTTCCTCACCAAGGGTGACACAGAGGTTAGAATTTCTCTCTCTTTCTCTCTCTATATGTCTCTCTCTCTCTCTTCCACACACAGGGCAAATATCTTACATACAGGTATCTTTGGCCTATGATACCGGTATTTCATAGTGTTAGTGTTATTATCTATTTGTCCATCTGTCTCTTTTGCCATTGCATCAATACCTGATAAAGCATTTCAAACTCTTAACCCTTTCCCTCATATAGACTCATTTTGACGCACTCAGTAGGTACCACATAAAGCCTGATCTGCAGAAAACCACAGTTAAACCTTACCAAATTTAATTACAAATTCCTCATTTCCAGACCACTGAGGAGCAGTGAGTTACTCGCAGGCTGATCTGGTTTTATGCTGTTCGCATAGGTCTTTTCATGGTTTCCTCTATGAGGGAAAGGGTTAAGTACATATTGGGTATTGTGGAAAGTTTAATATATTTTCTTAAGCTTTATCCATAACCAACACATAATTGATAAGCATCAACAAAAAATCATTATGTATGTTAATGTTATTATCCCCTCTCTCTCTCCCCTCACCTCAAGGCAGTACATGGACTATGCTGTTTTCAAAGAGTAATTCTTATGTCAGCAGTTCTAGAATAATGAAATGCACTTTAAACTCTTGGTTACTAATAAAGCAATAATTGTCAGGAATCTTATTACCAGACTGTCAGGCATGTATTATTTCAAATGAAATGTTAACCAGAAAATGGATCCACTTGGCACTTTTATTAAGTATCTTGATTGAAAATCAAAAGTTTAATTGTCCCTGTTTAATTAAGTAGCTTTCATCCATGCATAATTAATGAATTCTTCAGGTGTGTGAGTGTGAAATTGAATCCGGGGAACTATTCAGTGCATATTGGATCCATACATTACCTGGAAGTGTCTGGGGTTATCAGAGAGAAGTTTACTCTCTGGGGTTTGCCAAGGGCATATGCTCTGGAATCAGGAGGTTCTGGATTCGATCTCCAATTGTAACATACCAAAGTAAAAAAAATGATGTTGGTATAGCTCCTTTGTTTGGCACTCAGCATATAAGGGTATTTCCAGGACTTGTTGGCCTGGTGTCAGGATAATGTGACTGGGTTTGGTATCATGCCACATGTCTACAGTGTGATACACTATATCTGTCTCAGGTAGGCATAGTCTACAAATCAGTGGGATCTTAATCCTAATAAATAAATAAACTGTGTCATTAGAAAACCCTGGCAGTTTGTAAACATTATGACATTCTTCCTGGTGGGCTGAAATAATTCCTTGCACTCTTCATGGAATCTATCTGTCTTGTTTACACTTAGCTTTGTATCAACTTTGACAAGTCACTGTCTGTCTTTCAGACATTTTGAATATAAGGGTGAGGTTTTTCTTTGAACAAGTTGTTTGTACAGTTAAACTTGTAGTAGCAGTCTGCTGTAACAAGCAGTAACCTATATACAGCTGCTGTGGCTCAGACATCAGTTTTTTATTCTGCGTTAGAATTTCTGGAATTCCTCTTCAGTATTTCTTACCTGGTTTATTTAAGGCAAGTTAAATATAAGAGTGAAAAGGATTTGAGATTTCAGGATAGTTTATACAAATATGTACTTAATAAAGCTTGGAAAAGACCCCTGTAAGGGATGTTGTAGAGCTCTAGTAAGAACCAAGCTGTCCTTGATTAAAAGTAAAAGGGATGCCAGCATTGTAAAGTAATTAATGTACATGTTTTATATGGAAGCAATCAGGGCTTGATCCCAGCTTAGCCTGATCTAGGTGAAAGGTTATTGGGTTCAGACACTGTTGTTTCCTCTGGCAACTCAGGTTTCCTCAGTCTTCATGGGCTGTGATAACGCTATCACTAGTGTCTTTGAGAAGATTTTCATAAGCGATAACTGTTTCTGTCCAAAAGATTTAAGAAAAATGATGCTTTAGTAATCTAAATACTGGCTAATCAAAAGGGTTGACTGATGAGTATAGAAACTGTCCATTCATTCAAGTTTACTTGTTTGCCTGTACTTAATTAAACCAGTTCTTAGGAAGGGCTGTGTCACATGATGAGAAAGTGGCCGGTTTTACCTGTCAGTAAACAGAGACAATCGCTGTCTTGAAGGAAAGAGAGGCTATTAAGGATTCAGGCCAGAGTTGTGAGATTTGTTATATTGATCACCAATACATTATGTAGATGTGGGATCGGCCCTGTTTATTTCAGTAGAATCTCGGGCCAGGGTGCTTACCTTGCACAGATAACTACAAAAAGGGGTCATGTATTGATTGAGGGGATGATTTGCAGCAGTTTTGTTGTGTTTGCATAAGATAGGTCTGTCTCAGATATGAGAAAATGCGGAGAGAAAACATTGACATAGTGGTTTAGATCTGTAATATGATCAGTGGGGCGTTAGAGCTTGGCAAATATTGAATAGTAACGAATGTTTGTGGGTGTTGGAATGAATTTTAATCTCTTGAAAAAGTACAGCACTGAGGGAGTAACTTTTACACAGAAAAGTTGTGATAGTAGCTGGTTAAAGATTGTAATGTGTCGGGAAAGTTCCATATCTGTTTGTATTTAAAACCTTTCACTGACTATTTTGATTAAAATCATCCATGGAATCATTGTTGCTAGCTTTCTTCTAATAGTCACCCATGGAAAAAGTAGATGAAAACAATGACATTAATTTCTCATTCTACACTTACATTATATGAAGTTTTGTAACTATTGTTAATAATGTCTTCACACTTCATGATCAGACCAAACAGCCGACAAGAGCAGATAACTGTGTTAAGAATTTTGTAGGAATTGTAGCCCCTATCAGTGTCAATGGTATATGTGGGGGTATTAATCATCTAATTAAGCATTTTATCAGCTATAACCTTTACCTTTCCATAAGATCTTTTGACCACACGTACACATAAAGCTTTGAAATCACTAAACTTACAAATTATTACAAAATCCTATTCAACACTGACACGAAGCATAAAACTTCAGTCTGCGAGTTACACAGCTGATCTGGTTTATGCGTTGCATGTTTTCAGGTGTCTCTATAGGAGGTTATCAATGTTAATCTTATTGCAGTGTTTTTTATGAAGGTGCCTCTGCACATTCGGGCAACTGTAACAAGCTGAATGTCTATATGTCTGAAAAACTGTCACATTGATGTTAAACTTCCTCCCAACACAACAACAGAAACAACTATTCTTATTGATTTAGTGTAACAAAATAAATTGATATAATGTAAATGCGTTAAATGCGGAAACAACTTGATTAAAATTATCACTTAAACTCTCTTTTAAAAGTGACAATGCAAACCTGGTTATTTTCTTGTGAAAAAAACTATTATGAATGTAATACTTCTGTCAGAGAATTAAAAGCATTAAAAGGTCATGTTTTTAATGAATAAAGTATCTGAAATAAAGGATCGGCAGAGACAGTTTACATGTATTGATTCCCTTTACTGTAGTTAATATTTTTATTCCACAAGTCTTTTGTTATCAGTGAATTTAGCATAGCCGGTATGAACCAAGTGTTGAGAAGATCTGCTGTTTAGCCTATTGATTCATAAAGATTTGAGTGTATATCTTTTTGTTGACACATTCGATCTCACCGTCTAAAACCAATCAATGAAATGGCCAGTCATTATTATAAGAGAAGATAATTGTTTTTCTATAACCTGACAAGCTGCTTGGATTCTGATTTTCTAGTCCAAAGTAAAGGAGGCTTAATTGATGGAGTATTGATTGGAAATTGACAATCAAACTTGGCAGTGATCATTAAATTGACTATATTTTGTCAATACAATCAGGCCTGATGTAAGCATACAGATTTGTGGCAATTAAATTGCTAGCATACTGATTTATTTTTGCTATGCACAACAACTCATTGTTTCATCATCCTGTTAGCCAAACTTTGATCATAAACTGAAATAAAAATTGAAGCCAATGTATAATGGGGAATTTAATGGGATTGAATTAGGAAAAATTTTTTTTAGCTCACCTGAGCACAACACGCTCATGGTAAACTATTAGGATCACCCTGCGTCCATCGTCCGTTGTTGTGCATCGTCAACAATTTGCTTTAAACAACATCTCTGCTGAAACCGCAGAATAGAATTTGATTTAACTTGGCAGGGATGATCCATTGGTAAACCTTCACAAAAGTTGCTAAAATAAACTTGATCCTTGAAGAACTCTGGTTGCTATAGCAATGGAAAGAAAAAAAAATGAAAACTTTAAAAATCACCTCCTTCAAAACTACTGGCCAGATTTCAAAAGATTTTAGTACAGATGTTCCTTGGGTAACCCTCTACCAAGATTGCTAACATTATTCCGATTCGTTTAAAAAACATGGAACATAGAACTCTGGTTGCCATGGCAACGAAAAGAGAAAATAAGAAAACTTTAAAAATTATCTACTTCAAAACTACTGGCCAGATTTAAAAATGTTTTTGTATAGATGTTCCTTGGGTAACCCTTTACTCAGGTGAGCGATTCAGGACCTCTATGGCCTCTTGTTTTTTTTTGTTGCTGTTTATGGGGGGTTCTTACTGAAAAATTATTGACTGAGTAGTGAACAGTGCAGACCATGATCAGACTGTATGATTGTGCAGGTCACAAAGACCATCACAAGTGCCTGCAGCATTAGGTGGGTAATATAAATTACTAGAATACAGTTGGAAAATGAAGGCTATTAGGATTTTATGGGCAATCTCTGAAAATTCCCATGTGTTGGGGTAGGATATGGTTATATCCTCTTTTTTGTCAGCTGTTTTTAAGCACAATCCAACGATTCTGGTAGGGGTCTGTGAATTTTGACTACTTTCCTCATCTTCTCTTCAGATTTTAGAGGGAGGGGCCATCAGTTTTCCAAGGGGATGGAGGGGGGTCTCTTTTTCTTTCCCCTTCTTCTTTTTGGATCTTTCATGGGGTTGGAGGGGTCATGACCCCTGGAACCTCCCCTCTGGATCAGCACATTTGTTGGGTCCCTGTTTGGAACAAACCTAATATGCTTCATAGAATCTTGGACGCTATATTTATATACAGTATTTTTAATCGCTTCCTCCTCCTGCTCATTATATTATCATCTTTATAATCATTCTTCTGTTTTCACCAACACATCACTGTGACATCATCCTGTCATCATCAGAACACCTTGACCGTGACCCCTGACTACTTTATTGTGACCTCTATTCCAGGGCCTGTCAGGGGTCGTCATGTACTTCCTGCGGACCACCAACAAGGCAATTACTCCAGCCAACATCGGTAATGAGGTCAACTTTGGAATGATGGACTGCAGCAAAGGGCGGATCCTGAACGGACTGGAGAAGCACCTGTCCCAGGTTGTCTTGCCCTCCCTCAGGACACTGGAGGTCTGACAATCTCACACTTGTTTTTTTTTCAGTTTTCCTATTGCTTCTGATAATCTAGTATGATTTTAGAAGTTTTCCTTTCTGTCTTAAGTGTGAAATTTTTGTATTTTATGAGATTAATCATTCAATCAATATATGTAATATGGCTCTCGGTTTGCTTGGAGCCATCAAGAGGGATTTGTTTCCCTATTGATGCTAATAGTAGTAAGTTTAGATTTAAAAGATAGCAATCTACAAATCTTATCAAGTAAAAGCTAAATAAATAATAAATCTACCACATAAGGTAAATGTATTTGCAGTTACCTCTTAGTAAAACAGTCATCTTGTGAGCAAAGGCCTGTGACAAATTCCCAACACTGAATTTATAGAGAATTTTACCTTTGACTTACAGTCATCTCCAGGTAAAAGCCAGCTTGCAGTTTCCCTTGTTTGGCCTTTCTTCACAGGTTTAAGTCAGTAAAGCTCTATGTTCTGTATATTGTAGCAATGGGGTGACATGGACAAAGGGAATGGCCACAATGCCCAGGTGGAGGACTTTCTGGAGCAACTCGAGAAGTTCATCAACAACCTCATGTCCGCACTCTCCAACATGGAAGGACAGATAACTCTGGAGGAGAATGGGGTTGGCTTCATTATCGACACTATGGAGTCCCCGGCTGACTACCAGTCTGTAGGTAGGTGGCACTGACGGTTGCTATGGTTTCTAAGCACTGTCACTGACCAAGATTCATTATCTAGACCATCCCCATGACTGAGTAGCAGCGAGAGGTTTTGGGTTCAATTCTAGCCCACTTCATTCCAAAGCTTCAAAGTAATGTTGCTTGTTACTTGTAAGTGTAGTTTGAGGAATGGTTGGCCAGAATAATGTGACAGGATGTGATATCATGCCATATATTTTGATACAGCAGGCTGTGGTGGCCCCATATCTGTCTCAAGTCTCCAGATGACTGAAACACTACTATTGGGGCATAAACCCAATAAACATCAGAAACTCACCCTAATTACTGTTTTAACTTGAAGGACATCTGTATCACATGTTGTATCTGAGATGTCTATATTATATGGTGTATGTTTCAGCCTCCAACTCTGACTACTTGGAAAAACTCGAGAGTCTGTGTGCCACATGGTCCAAGCAGATAGAACAGGTGCTGGCCGAAAGTGAACAGATGAGGCGGGAGGCCGACGACATTGGGCCCACTGCCGAGCTTGCATACTGGAAATCTCGCATGGCCAAGTTCAACAAGTGGGTACTCATGTTGTGATCTTCTATTATAGTTATGTTATTTCATCCCAGGGTTGATGGATGCTGTTGTCAAATAGAGGTGTTCATGTTAAGTCCATGAGTATTTTCCATGACCTTCCTTGATGCAAGGTAATGACCTAATCAAGGATGTGTCAGAAAGGGTAGGAATAAGTTCCCAAATCAAGCAATAATGAAATAAGTTAAAATTCATATATTTTTTGGTATTGAATAAAATATTTTTTTGTCATCTGCTGTAAGCAGAAGTCACACAAAGGAAACACTTTTCTCTCGTCTGTCTGTCACACATTTTCTGTCACGCTTCAGCAGGTGACACACATGTTTGAATGAACACTCCTATTTTCATTCTTTTGTTCATTTCATTATTTTGGTCATAATGAATATATGAATATAACAATACGTGTATGCCATGTTGTATATCTGGGTTTGTCCTTTTCAGTCTACTGGAGCAGATGAAGAGCCCGCGTGTGAAGTCTGTGTTGGGCGTCCTCACTGTGGCCAAGAGTAAGTCACTCCGCAGGTGGAAGGAACTGGTAAGACAATCTCTTGTGTAAACACTTGTAAAACATACTTCTTTTTGTTGCGGTTTTCATTAATGTAAGGTTATTGCTCTCTCTTGTTTGCGAAAAATTAAGTGAACATCTAAAGTTTTAGTCAAACCAAACTGGGGTTATTTCTTCTATTGTTGATACTAACAGCAGCATCAGATGTACTTTGAAATAAA
Organism: Solen grandis; assembly: GCA_021229015.1. NCBI lineage: Eukaryota > Metazoa > Mollusca > Bivalvia > Adapedonta > Solenidae > Solen > Solen grandis. The sequence goes on along the minus strand of CM037784.1, from coordinate 11,800,044 downwards.
CAGTTGGGATCATGTTTGTAGAGTGGACATCATGTGTATAAAACTAAAAATTGTTTTAATTTGATATTGAAATCATGACTTTAAAGAATAATTTACTCCACATTGCAGGATGGGTATATCACAGACTACGCCAATGAGGCAAAGGACAATGTGAAATACCTGTACACACTGGACAAGTTTTTTGGACCCCTTGTCAAGTGTACCCCAGTAAGTACAACTCACAAGTATAGGCAGCTTGTGTAGGCCAAGCCAGCATATCAGTTGAAATTAACAATCTTCATACATTTTGTAGTTTTCATTTTTTATGGTATTATTGCCATTGAGTTTCATGTTTGATAAAAAAAAAACATGATTGTATAATCTCTTCATTGTCTATGAAGTTAAAGATATACAGTTTTGAAAAATAACAAAAAGGTATTTCTTTTGAGAAATATAACCTTTGTTAATTACAGTATTCTGATTAATATGAAATATAATGATGTATCTTAATCCTTGAAAAAGACTTAAGTAATAAGTGTAAATCTTGTGGTTTGCCAGGCAACATTGATCAAGTAATAAGTGTAAATCTTGTGGTTGCCAGGCAACAATGATCAAGTAAAAAGTGTAAATCTTGTGGTTGCCAGGCAACAATGATCAAGTAATATGTTAAAATCTTGAGGTTGCCAGGCAACAATGATCAAGTAATATGTTTAAATCTTGTGGTTGCCAGGCAACAATGATCAAGTAATAAGTTTAAATCTTATGGTTTCCAGGCATCAATGAACAAGTAATAAGTGTAAAAGTGTAAATCTTTTGGTTGCCAGGCAACAATGATCGAGCACATCCCAAGCCTGATGAATGCTATCCGGATGATCTACAGTATCTCACAGTACTACAACACATCAGAGCGGATGACCTCCCTGTTTGTCAAGGTCACCAATCAGATGATAACCACCTGCAAGTCCTACATCATGCATGACGTGTCCAAGATTTGGGAGCACAAGAGGTATGTGTTATCTTGTCTTCCTTGTTCAAGAAAAAATAGTATCAGTTTTACATTTACAGGGGGTTACATAATATCTGTTATACCATTTTGTTGTCTTAAATTTCTTCAAAATGTAATACACTCTTAAACAAATGTAACAATGGTAGGATAAAGCAGGATAAAGTTTAATTGAAATACGACAACAAAAGATTACCTTAAAGCATAATTATAATTTACCATTTAAAAAAGTGTTAGTTCTAAACTGATGTTCATAGTTTTGGAATAATGGAGTCCTTTTCTTGGATGTTTTTATCTGGTCGAAACTTTTCTTTTGAAAATGAATATAAATAGAATTATATAATTTTCTTAGGAATAGTAAGGAAATAATATTTATAAGCCAACATTTGTTTTGAAAGAAGAATCACATTTGTGATGTATATGCCATTTTAAATACACATGACACTGTCATATGACCTGCATGTTATGTTCAGATACATTTGACATACCTGTGATTATGTTGTGTGCAGGGAGGTGGTGTTGAGGCGTCTGAATGAGTGCACCCAGCTGAATGAGGAGTACCAGAAACAGTTCCAGCGTACCAAGGAAAAACTGAAGGAAAACCCTAACGAGAAACAGTTTGAGTTCAGGTAGGGTGTCCAGGGTCGATTTCCACCAATAATTCTTAGTGCTAAGTAAAACTTGAATACTTAAGGTCAAATTTCATTAATTTTGTTTCCCTAATACAAAACACCCAAATATTTTTTTACAATTATTGTTAATTATTTAAGTAATAATTCAGTTCAGCTTAGTCATGTACTTAAATATTTCATAAAATAATATTGGTGGAATGTGTATCTACCTAGTTTAAGAATTTAAGTTTTACTTAGTGCTAAGTATTGTTGGTGCAATTTGAGCCTGTTGTGCTGCACAATAGAATATTTGTACTTTGGCAAAACTCCGGGATTCTACTTGTATACTATTTGAGTAGTCCTTTGTTCTATATACAGTTTTATAGCATTTTACAATTCATGATGATTAATTTCCTATTTCTTGATTAACAGTGAGAACTACATTTTCGGGAAGTTTGACACATTCTGCAAACGTCTAGAGAGAATCGCTGACATGATCAACACAATGGAGATGTTCTCTGGTCTCACCGATGTGAAGATCGAGGGCATTGACATAATCAACGTCAAGTTCAAGACCATCTGTGAGAATGCCAAGAAGAAGAACTATGACATCTTGGACCACAGAAAGGCCGAGGTAGGGTGTGCAGCTAGTGCATGAATACTGTGTAAGATGGTGTTTGCCTGGGGTCTGTTTCACTACACTTTGTAAAAAAAAAAAAAAAAAACTTCATTGTTATTCACAGATGTAAAATTGCTATTACTCTGTTAATTTTTTTCTTCACAAAAATTGTTGAGTTTATGTTATCTCCCATGTGTTACAGTTTGACAATGATTACCTGGAGTTCCGTAACCAGATTGACAACTTGCGGGCCATGCTCCAAAACTTCATGGATGGCTGGTTCCAGAAACCTCTCACAGTGAGTACCATGTGACTGTCATTGGCCCCTTGTTTATGAGAGATACTTAGTTACTCTGGTGTCTTTAATCGAAATATTTTAGTGACAGACATGGAAAATAAAATTATTTCTAATATGAAAGAAATGTTTATTTGGTGTTGTTCTATATTCATGTGGTGTTGTACATGTATTACATCTTCGTCTCTTATAATTTCTGCAGCTGCAAGAATTTATGAACCACTGATACATTGCCACTCCATTATAATCCTATATTTGGGGTCAGTTTAAGTACCTTATATTTGCCCACATTATAACTCTGTGAATATCAATTATAAGCCTTATAACAAATGACAAAAAAATGGGTTTGGGGTCCAATGCTGATATATGCTTTTCTGGATTTCGCATTAAAATGGAAGGGATTATGTAGGAATAGATAGATATATAAGGAATAGATCTTCCCTGCATGCTATTCTAAACATAATTATACAAGTATAGCACAGCCTTAATACAATGCTTTCCTGTGTGTTCCTCCACAGACTGAGAAGGCCATTGAGCTGCTGGGCAAGTTTGAGGCCATTGCCGGATCCAACCTGGACATCACAGAGAAGTATACAAAGGTCTTGATGAACTATGGACGGGACCTTGAGGCCATCCGCAAACTGTACCAGAAGTACAAGCAGGAGCCCATGATTCCCCGCAACCTGCCACCCGTGGCGGGCAAGATTGCCTGGGCGCGCCAGCTGTACAGGAAGATCGAGATGCCCATGAAAGCCTTCAAGACAAAACCAGAGATTCTGAAGAATAATGAGGCCAAGAAGATCGTGAGGAATTACAACAAAATGGCTGGAGTGCTGATGGAGTACGAGGTAGGTGTCACATGGTGGCCTTGTCTTGTGGCTGTCCTCTCCAAGATCTTGTAGTCTTATCAGCTGCGTCATGTACTTGAACCCTTTCCCTCATATAGACTCATTTTGACGCACTCAATAGGTACCACATAAAGCCTGATCTGCAGAAAACCACAGTTAAACCTTACCAAATTTAATTACAAAATCCTCATTTCCAGACCACTGAGGAGCAGCGAACAGCATAAAACCTGATCAGCCTGCGAGTTACTCGCAGGCTGATCTGGTTTTATGCTGTTCGCATAGGTCTTTTCATGGTTTCCTCTATGAGGGAAAGGGTTAAGTGATGGTAAAATGGTTACATTTGTCTGTGGGCTTTATGCAGCTATTTTACTTAGTTAATTTTCATAATTTAAAAGTTCGCCATCGATGAATCAATCTTCGTACAGTGTGTCTATATATGATGGAACATCAGTGTGGCCCTTGTTAAAATATTTAGAAAACAACAAACGTTATTTATAAAAGTATGAGTTTCACAAACAAAAAATTCAATTATTTGCCAGGTTTGATACTAACCAGTTCTACTGCATTGCAGATGTTGTATCATCGTGGCTGGATCCGTGCCATTGAGGCCGCCAAGTCTGGTCTGAGTGCATCACTGTTAGTGCGTCATCCGGATACCGAGGAACTGTTTGTGAACTTTGACCCCCAGGTGATGGAGCTGATACAGGAGGCCAAGTGTCTGCAGGCCCTCAACCTGGAGGTGCCGGAGACAGTCAAGGCCCTCATGACCAAGGAGGATGAGATCAAGAAAGCCAATGTCGAGTAAGTACAGTCATGTGGTCATGTGACCTGGTCATATGGTCATGTGACTGATTTTATGTGGTGCTGTAACATGGGCAAGTGGTTATGATACTTTGTCATTTAGTCGTATAGCTATGATGTCATGTGGCTTTCTGTCCATTTAATTTATTACTTTGGTCTGCGTACATGCCCTTGAGTAATGAAATGTAACTATATTTAATTATCGGAAATAATCTGTCTTGCCGAAAACTCTTTCTACATATCAATGTAATGTATTGAAGAAAAAAAACAACAACTAAGAATGAAATCTTCTTCTGGGAAACTAGAAACTAAGATGGATCGATGTTCTGTTGATGATGAACAGAAGATGGGCATGAAATGACAATCAAGACCCTTATTTTCTTGTGCATTTAACTGAGTGGTTGTTGTTTGTCCAGCTTGAACGAGATGCTGCACGAGTACAAGGCCATCCTGGGAGGCATCTCGCCGGTTCTGGTACCACTGATGAAGCCCTACAAGGACCGAGTGGAGGATGAACTGGCCCCAGGCGTCATATCCCTCACATGGACATCCCTCAATTTGAATGAGTGTGAGTACTCTTGTCATATATCCTGTGTTGGTCTTTCATTTCACTTTTTGAGTACCATATTGGGTCATCAGCCTGTATGAAAGGTGAAGCTGATAGTGTCTTAGGCTGATTATGTGGCTACTTTTGATATTGATTCTTTATATATTTTCCTACACAGTATGTTGATTTTCCATATTTCCTTTTTCGGCGTAGCTGTATAAAAATGATTTTGACCTGCTTCTTTAATCAATCAAATGTTGGTTTGAAAATGAAACCAGAGTAAATGCAATGCTATCATTGGCTTGTATATTAAGATATTAATTCCAATTTAAAACGGGAGTTTCAGGTTGTATAAATTTTTCTACTTGATATCACACGTTTCTTTCTCAGTTTAAACATGAAAGATAACACAGTAATGAAAATTGAACACTTCCATATCAATTTAGGAATGCTGCTTTGGCAATTTAAAACAACTAAATAAGAAGCAGGCGTATGTCTATTGTTAGACAACCATTTCCCCTAATTTATAAATGTGGACTCGACCTTTCATGGGAGGTAACTACCGGGGAGAAGTTGTGCAGTTTATTGTCCAGATCTGGAAACCATAATTGGATATACCTGATTTATTATCTTTCGGTTTTGCTTGGTTACATATGAATTGTCTTTACTTTAAAAAAATCAGCTAGTGCATAATATTTAATGGAAGTTGGTAGATAAGCTTTTTATTTTTAGTTTGTAAATTAAATCTGTTTTGTTATATAATCTTCACAATACCTCCCATAAAACATTTTTGCTAGCATTTCCAACTTTATAATAGTTTTTATCTGTTTTACATGTTATAATTGACAATTATTTATCTACACTGATTATCTTTTTTAAAGATGTTTCTTGTTCCAACTGTAATTGTCTAGTTTCATCTATCCATATTAAGTATTATGAGGATTGTTTAAAAAAAGGACATTTTATTTGTGTGATAATACAAACTATATTCATAAAACGTGGTTTCATTAACATGGAGGTTAAACCGGATGTGTAAAGATTATCCTTGCATCGCTTAGGATTTCCCAGAAGTTAAGAACAGCTGATGAAAGTAAACATGATGATTTACACAAAAATAAATGCAATATATTTTCTAATCAAAATAATTGGTATTATTTTGTAAATATGAAACTTGAATAGATGTCAGATATTTAGTTTAGTTTAGCAACTGTTAAATTTTGTATTGTAAACATTGTACAAACATAACCTGCGACTGCTTACAGATATCGAGAAGACCTACAAAGTGATGGGAGAGCTGAGCAAGCTGTCAAAGACAGTCCATGACATTCTCGAGTGTCGCATAGACGCTGTCCTGGAGGACATGTCAGCCACTGCACTCTGTGACCTTCCCGAGGATGAGGCAGTTACCATGGAGAAATTCCTTGAGATTACCAATGAGGTTGTGGCCTCTGCCTCGAAATACCTTGCAAAGTAAGCTGTTATAAATGTTTTTCTATCTTTAGTCTGCCTTATCTTTTTTCAAGTACTATTTGTCACATACTTAAAAGAACAAATAATTAGTCATAATGTATAAGACTCTTACAATTGTCTCATTAAGATGTATTAATGTTTTTTGTTTGTTTATCAGTCAGAGCCACCTAGTGGAGGTCGCCGTGTATGACCTGGTGAGACAACTCCAGTCGGGACTGAAGGAGGAAGACCGTCGTAACCTAACCCCAGAGGAAGGGTACCAGTGCTACACACCTGATATGAAGAACAAGAAGGCTCGCTGCCAGGAATGTATAGCCTGTAGCTTCTTCACCCTCTTGAATTACTTCACCCAGAGAAATACAGAGGCTCTCGTGAAGGGTGAGTGGACTTTCTATGGACTCTTGCAAAAGTTCTGATTTGGCGAAATAGGTAAATGTTTGAGTCTTTCAAGAACATATGGTTTAAGCAATTTTTTACTTCTAAATGATTGCAATATTTCTATTCTGGATGAATCTGAAATGCACATACACATGTATTCAGCTTTTCATTTATTTATTTTACTTTTTCAAACTCTGATTTCCATGCATCTGTGCTTTCCATTTGAATTTTTTTACTCAACACAAATAACAAACTATGCACAAAATATGTGTGGTCAGTTAAGCAGTTCAATACTGTCCACTGCAGGCACAAGACTCTCTCTGGATGCGATCAAAAGACGTCTGCAGACATCCAACAAATATACAAAGGATGACCTTAAGGATGACCAGAAGGTGCCGCTGTTTTCTGCAGACATTGTTCTGCAGATACCCAACGTGGTCATGAAGCCCAGTCTGGATGACCTACAGTCGTCCCTCAACAAGGCCGTACAGGTGATACTGCGCGCATCACAGGACATACCGCAGTGGGAGCACCTGATAATACACCAGCGTCAGCAGCAGAAGGTAGGGGTTAAAGGTCAAGGTCACCTGGCATTAGACCAGGGGCACAGGGTACATGTTGGAAGTTGTTGCTAGTAGTTGGAAAGAGCTGCAATCTTTTTTGTCTTTCACCAAGCTTTTGCGAAAAATATCATGTTTCTGCAAAAATGTTTTAATATTTACATAGTATAGTATAGTTAGCACACTTGTATAAAAGTATTAAAATCTTCATTTTTGATATATTGATGATCATAATTTTTGCTATCTGATGGAAGTCTGTTTTTATTTCTATATTATTAGTCTATGATAACTTAACGGCAAATTTATACTGCATTTACCTCTGCCAGTTATCACCAGTATTGTATGTATTCATTATCTAGGACCAGTTCTCACGGAAAGGGGTATAAAACTTTGTAGCAGTTTGTTGTTCTCATCTGGATGGCTTTTTTATAAGATTTTCCCACTTTCTTCAGAAGCCAGTTGTGTTTAGCCAGTGTATTTCTTTTTCTAAGTGTTATGCTCTTTATATCTACTGCCCCTATTTCTTTTTCCAGTATTTTTAAAATGAATACTGTAATTGGTAATGTTGCTTACTATAAAATTCATCTGATTGATGTATGAAATTGGATTTATCTATGCACCCTGTTACAGGGTATTTTAAGAGTATTTTTTGTCACTCACTGTTTGTGTCATAATCAGATAATTTTAGCATTTTTATCATACTTCCATAATGAAAATCATATATCATTGTATTAGAGCAGAGACTTATAAACAGAGATTGGCAGCTTATTCTTTGCCTATATTGACTTTATGAAGTCGCATGCAGCCAACAAGACTTCAATGAGACCCTGTCAAGATTGGAAATCAAATACACATTTATGGTTAGTTCTAGTGGATATTAAAAGTAATATCAGTAAGCATTCCACATGTTTGCCTTTGAAGATTTGTGTTACTAACACAAAACAATGTCAAAATCCCTTACCGGCAAAAATCACAGGTTAATCCTGTATGTACATGAGGCTGTCATGTATCTCAATGTTTTCTGATGCTGTGCTTAGTCATATCAGACCAGTTACAGTCGGACCCCTTCCTCTCTCTCTCTTAATTATGATTAAGCTAAAAAGTACTCAAATCATGCATCCGTCTTCTTTCCTTCCTTAGCTATAAAATCAGTAGAAGTAGCACCCTCTCGTTCACTATTGAGGCACGGGATAAAGCGTGTTATTTCAGAAAGCTGCCAATCTCTGTTTATAAGTCTCTGATTAGAGCAATGGAAAAGGGAAACAAAATAATTTTTTATATCTTCGTGAAGTGGGGTCAAAATACAGGAATTACGTTTGTCATTTCCTGTCACGTAACGGCCCATTCTACTCTCAAAATACATGAAATTTGGTAACTGTTGCTGATAATGCCTTCACATCTGGATTGAATAATGATTTTTCATGGTAAGCCAATCAGCAGACAAGTGCAGATAACTGTGTCAAAAACTATGAAAGAATTATAGTCTTTTATCCATGTCAAAGTGGTGTGCCGGGGGTATTGATCAGCTTCTGTGATAATTTAAGTTGAAGAGTGCCTTGTCTGACTTTATTCCTGTGAAAACAGATACATTACACTAAGAGTTCATTTTTTTTCTTGCTTAACAAACAAGATTTGATGTTGCATCATGGATATATGCAAATGGCTCAGGATGTTCTTATCCATCATAATCACAAGTAGGTCAGAAACTTGTTCACATGTAAATTTTTTCATCATTGTTTTCATGAAGGTGGTGGTTTCTTAAATAAATCTTTTACTGTAAAGTCATTAATTTTGGTTAACATTAATTTTTGTTGACATAAAATTTTGTTATGTTTTATAGGCAATTTTGAGGTAACCTTTATGCATGGATTCATGTTCTAGAAAAAGCAAGGTCTACATAAAGAACAGGTTATCACAGGGAAGAAACCCTTCACAAAGTCAACAAAAATTAGTGTCCCATGAAAATTAATGCTTCCACAGTCTTTATGATTTTTTTTTTTTTTAATTAGAATACAGGGTGACTGATACCAATTGACTATATTGTTTTCTTTCATTAGAGAGCTATGTCCTTGGCAAAGGTAAATTGATAGGCAGTACTTAATATTTGTTACTTGTTTTTATTTGAATTTCAAAAAAAGTTTTTTTTATAGAAAGAAAATCACCCCTGGTAATTACAGCTGACTCCATCACAGTGATCTCCCTTGTATGGAAATACTTTCTGTGAAGGAGATTGGTATAAGGGTCCCTTAAACCTTTGTTTTCCCTTTTATCTCCCACTTTTTATTATTTATCATTATTTTTTTTATTCTTACATAAGGAAGTAAATAATTTATTACTGTATATGCACTGTGTGTTATTAAATAAAGTAAAGGTATGTGAGGAGCCTTTGTAAGAAAACTAATGTATCTCCATAACCAAGATATTCTGTATTTTATAACAGATAAACAATTTTTTTGTGACAAATAGGCAATTCGACAAGGTCAGTTTGATATGTAATAGATAAGCAAAATTTTATTAACTCATAGGCAGTAAATGTGACGAATAGGCAGTTTGCCACTATAAAACAAATAGAAAGAGACCTATGCAACCAAAATAAAACCAGATCAGCCTGTAATTAATATTCATGCTGATCAGAATTTATGTTGTTAAATCACTGACTATTTGGAGTGACATTGAATTTCTTCCAGTCTGATCTGGCTTACATGTTGTGAATAAAAAAAATGACAACTGTGTGGTGAAAAGTTAAGCAGATTGTCTATGACACAATGGTTTAGTTTCTCTAAAGAAATAATTCATTGTTAATCCTCCCTGTCATTTTCTTTTCTATTAGTCTGTTAATATGTCTCTCCAATTGTCTGATGATCTTTCTGTGTATGTGTCCATTTGTCTGTATATTCATATTATTCGGTATATCATAGCTGCCTGTCTATCTACACATCTGTTTATCATTCAGATGCCTGTCTATTCATCTCTCTATCCATTCATCAATCCACCCTTCTGTCTGTATATACATTTTCTTTTCCATATGTCTCTCTATCAATTCATCTGTAAGTCGGCTATTGTTTTAAATATGCAGATCATTTCTTGTTCAACAAAATTCTTATGTTGTATTCATCCATAGTTCTGACATTACCTGTACCATTATTTAGTTGTCCCTGCCCCAGGAGGTCAGAGCTCAAGGTCATTACCAGGGGTGGTGTTAATGTTCTCACTGACCTGTGGCTTGGAGTGCTAATAAGGGTAGCTGCTATGGTCAATTGACCAGTAAATTTGTGATGCCAACTTAACCCTTTACCTCATAGAGGAAACCATGAAAAGACCTATGCGAACAACATAAAACAGATCAGCCTGCGAGGCTGATCAGGTTTTATGTTGTTCGCTGCTCCTCAGTGATCTGGAAATGAGGATTTCATAATTAAATTTGGTAAGGTTTAACTGTGGTTTTCTGCAGATCAGGCTTTATGTGGTACCTACTGAGTGCGTCAAAATGAGTCTATATGAGGGAAAGGGTTAAGTGAGCCTATATGAGGGAAAGGGTTAAGTGAGTCTATATGAGGGAAAGGGTTAAATGAGTCTATATGAGGGAAAGGGTTAAGTGAGTCTATATGAGGGAAAGGGTTAAATGAGTCTATATGAGGGAAAGGGTTAAGTGAGTCTATATGAGGGAAAGGGTTAAGCCAATCTATATGAGGAAAAGGGTTAAGCCAGTCTATATAAGGGAAAGGGTTAAGCCAGTCTATATGAGGGAAAGGGTTAAGCTTGTAGCTTTGTGTCATAATAATGATAAGCCATAGTAAGGGTGAAAAAAAAATCAGGTGACAGGCATTAAAAATAAGTATAACAAAGAAAAAAAAAGAATGTCATCAGTAATTTGCTTTTGTTAGAGATTAATTTCTCCAGCATTATGTATTTCAGGAACAAAATATAATTAAACACAGAACTCTTTGCAAAGCAGTTACATTTCAATGTACTTTTATCATATTGCAACCCTCTATTACTTTATTACATGTATAAGTATTACCTCATTTTGGTAGCGGTTATTATCTTACAACTTAAACTGGTCCCTCTTGATGATTTCTTGGTTGTACCAGTACTTTGTACCTTGAAAGGTCATTCAATTTTTCCGCCTTCTCAAGGGTTTAAACACGCAACCCTCAGAAGGAAAGTGGACCACAGTGGCTCACTTCTGTTGGTTCTAGACAAGTTTTGTTTATCAGATTTTTTTTTCTGATCATAGATACTAGTGTCTGTGTCCCAGTCCTGCATGCTAAGTACAAAAATCAGCTGACAAAAAACAAAAACATGAACATAAATGTTGATGTTTGCTAGTCATGTGACTTACATAAAAGAATGCATGCCAAGTTGTATATTGCCAATGCCAAAGTGTATATTGCCATTGCTTAAGTGTATATTGCCAATGCCAAAGTGTATATTGCCATTGCTTAAGTGTATATTGCTAATGCATAAGTGAGTATTACCAATCAAATATATCATAAGAACATTATAAATGCTCCTGTGTGTATTTCATTTCACTGATCCTACTTATAACTTAGGTGTTTTTATTCATAATTGATAAATTGCCTTATGTCACAGATTCCTTTTTTTGTTAAAAAGGCTGTTCTGACTGATGTGGCTTGCCTTGTGTATATTTATAGCCCCAGCTTTTTGTGTTCAACAGGATGAAGTTTTGCAGTGTATGTTATTGAGATATGTTAAACTGTCACTCTTGAGTTCCCGTGTAAGTGACCTAATCCTACCAGCCCTTCTTGGTCTATGACTGATTCTGTAACTGAAAACGGCAACTATTTGGAGACAGTACAGCAATAAGGGTACTGACAGCAACTTAACGATATGGGTAGATAGCACCATGGGTGATTTGGTTACATTCTGTCAGTCAGCAAGTAAAGTACTTGCAGAAGTTGAAGAAATTTTGTGTTAATGTAGTTAAGGTATAAGATGGTTAATTTACAAATTATGGTTTTCTTATCCTTTTTTTTTCATTTATGAACCCTGAATAACTGTTGTGCTGTCTCTTAGAAGGGTAAAATACATTTTGTATATGCATAAAACAATCCTCATTCATATCTTTACCATATGGTGATTGTTTCCTTTAGTTTTGTATATTTCCCTCTGTGTTTTTTAGAGGAAGGGTTTTTTATTTTTTGATAAAGACAACATATATTCCTCTCATGGTGTATGTTTTCTTTTTGTCAGAAAATTCTTAAATTTACTCATACATGTGTATTAGATAATTTTGTTGTTTTTGTTGTTTTCTAGTTAGATATAATTTATGGCATCCATGGAAATGTATTGAAAAAAGTAATAAATGCAATCCTCTGTGATTTTGAATTAAAATGTTTTCAGTAAACACCAAATTATATTAATATACACATATGCAATTATTGTCTTGCTATAATGATTTATCTTTAATAGGGTAATTATAAGAAGTTTGGTAATCATTATTGTCTGATACGGTAAAATCATTGCTTTCGTTGGGGCTTAATTTTCATGAGTTTTGTAAAAGACATTATCCACACAAAGTTTTGTTAATTTAAAATGGATCTCTAAGTTTCTTAAAAATTTATTTGAAAATGTTCTGGTGCAAATAAATTCTTTTAACATTCAGTGCAGATTCTATGCAAATTAATGTCAATGAAAATCGGTGATTTTACAGTATTTTCATTATTTGCTTAAAAGTTGTCATACATGTAGATCAAGTTGCCATATGTGTAGTTCAGAAAAACTCAATGTAAACCATGTGACATACCTAATGCACCCACCCTCTAACCTGCCTATCCTCTGTCCACCAGGAGATGGAGGTGTCAGCTGCAGAGCAAGCAGAGGAAGGTGCCTTGATGAAGCCCGCCACGGTTATCAAGCCTCTCCACAAGATCATCAGTGAGCACAAGGATGTCGTCAAGATTGTCATCCAGCTCAACTCCATCATCAGCACGTTCAAGACTGATGTCCAGGAGGTCATCAACAGCTTCTCTGGCCACAGTCATCTCTGGGAAAAGGTAGGCACTCTTAAATAAGGGAGACTAATTTGTTTTGGAAAGTGATTTATTGAGAGTCCTTATTCATGTACTTTCAATATTTCAGATTATGAAAAAAAAAATCTGTTTAGTCAACTGAAGCAAAGTAGAAGGAATTGATGGAAAACTTTACTGACTTGTTTTCTACTTTACAAACTTTAGCTAAATTTTATATTGTAAATGTATAAGTTTGTATGACATCAAGTAGTTTTAACTAAAACAATGCTTAACTGAATTAAATTATTTTTAAGAAGACAATGATTTTGTCTCACCTAAATGTGTATGAAAGCCTGAAAATGAAGTGACGGATGGATTTGTGTATGTTACAGAGCCCTGAGGATGCTGTGAAGGAGTTCATGGCAGAGAAGCCCATCCTGACAGAGATAGAGCAACAGATCAAATACTATCAGGTACGTCAGGATAGTATTGTCTGGTACTATTGTGATAGTGAATCATTGTATCATCTGATGCTGGATCTAATGTCTGAATCTTTGGTTTGTGAAGCAGATAAATCTTGCATGTTATCCCAGTATTCAGCACATGGATAAGCCAGTTAAAATTGTTGAATTATACCTCTGTTTTCAGAATATAGTTCCACATTTTAATCTAAAACCAGTAATTTGCCCACAGTATAATGTTTGGCCATGTCTTGAGTTTGTTTTTTTATTGTATGTTTTGCACATTTATTTCATAATTATCATTTTCAAAGTATAAACAATTAAATCTGGGAAAATTGAAATTATGCCAGTATAGCTTGACATATGTTACCATGGGATCATGAAAGAAAACAATAGTTAAGTGCTACAATGTCCAGAAATGCATGAATTACAATCATGTCAAGCTATGTTTCTTATTTGTCATTCACAACAGGCACATCTAGTAATTGAAAAAAATAAAGTCTCATAACTTTCAAAACAACCATCATAATTCTGTAGCATTTTTTGATATTGTAAATCATTGATAGTTCTGTGATGTTCATGAGTATAATTGTTACCATGACAGCGTCTGGAACTGGAGTTGGAGGAGATACAGCCATCCTTCAAGGTGGGGTCTGTGACCTTCATGTCTGACCCCCTCAAGCTGGCCCTGATCACGGAGGCCAAGAACTGGAAACTGGCCTTCTCGAAGGCTCTCAATGAGAAATGTGCGCAGGATATGGATGAAATTCTCGAGTTCATCGAGAGCCAGATTAAGAGACTTTCTCGCCCCATCAAAGACCTTGATGATGTCAGAGGTCAAATGGCATCTTTGTCTGAAATTCGTGAGGCGTCTATTCGGATTGATATGACGATACAGCCGATAGAAGAGGCGTATGCCATGCTGAACAGATATAACATCTTCTTTAATGATGGCAACGCTGAGAGAGTGGATTCCCTTTCCTATGGCTGGAAGAAGTTGAACACACAGGTACACGGTCATTAAATGGAATACAAACTTTTGTGCTATTAAATGTTAAACTGAGGTTTTTATTTAAGATTCAGTATGTTAAACCATTCATAACTTTGTTATTTACATCAGAAGAGTCATGATTTTGAAATAGTTTATTGTAAATTTGTGTATCAGTTTAAGCAATTTAGTTTTTTGACTTATTTGTTATTTTCTTTACCATTTGTCAGTCATAGCCAAGCTGTCTTTGTCTCCTGATGCTTCTATTTCATTAATCTGAGAGGTCCATTTACTGACTGCCTTTCACAATAGCAGACCCTCTGCCCTTTGCTGACCTCTGACCCCTTTCCCTGTATATTTTCAGTCCCATGAGGTCCAAGATCACCTGCTGGCCATCCAGCCAGAGTTCAAAGCTAACCTCCTGGCAGGCGTTGAGCAGTTCATTAAGGACCAAACTGAGTTTGTTGGTGACTATGATATAAAGTAAGCTTGGTGGCCTATATGAATCACTTATTATAAACAGTTAGCAGATATCGTTTTCAAATCAAGAATCAGTCAGAAAATGAGTCAATAATCACTATAAAGTTTTAAATATTAAATATTCATGTTAAGAAGATAAACGGAAATTCTCCAACTACTGTTTCTGTATTCTTAAAACAGCACTTAATGTTGCTATATAAATCTTATAAACGCCTATTTGAAATAAGCATATAACTATTGAAATTGCAAATCAGTGAACATCTTTTGAACACTTCAGGGGCCCCATGGTAGATGGTATAGAGCCTCGAGAGGCATCCGACCGTCTGAACATCTTCCAGGCCAGATTTGATGAGCTGTGGCGGAAGTACATCACATACTCCGGTGGTGAGGAACTGTTCGGACTGCCCAACACACCATACCCAGAGCTGCACCGGATCAAGAAGGAACTGAACCTGCTGCAGAAGCTGTACTCGCTGTACAATGTGGTCCTGGAGAATGTGAACGGCTACCAGGACATCGCTTGGGTCGACATCGACATTGAGAAGATCAATAACGAGCTGCTTGACTTCCAGAACAGGTAGGGGGGTGTAGCAAGTCTGTATATATTAGATACAGCTGTGATTGTAGCTTTATGATTTGGCAGTTCAGGACTTAACAGTTAACCCTTTCCCTGCCTTGTGCATGCTACACACTATATCCTGAGCATTGTTTCAGTTTATTTACGTATTTACAATCCAATTTATGTAACTCTAACTAGTGTAAATCAAACAGATATGTTCTGTAGTTTTCATACTTACATTAGCTTACAAGACTAAGAATGCAAATATTTCATTTGCATTTACATGATTGAATGGACCAATTAGGTTTATTTAGCAAATATTGGCCAAAACAGATTCCAGCATGTTATATAAAACTCATGCAGGGCAGTGAAGGGGTTATTGAATTAGTCTGAGATTTATCAGTGCTTTTCCATTCTAGAAAATTAATGTACATCTTGATTCCATCTCTCTTCAACTGTATTTATTGATTTGTATAATAAACAGTGGTGTTACAAAACTTAATTTGCTAACTTCTTTTCTATCTGACACCAGGTGCCGCAAGCTGCCAAAGGCCTTGAAGGAATGGCAGGCTTTTGAAGAACTGAAGAAGACAATTGATGACTTCAACGAGACTTGTCCTCTGCTAGAGATGATGGCCAACAAGGCCATGATGCCCCGTCACTGGGAGAGACTGTCTCAGATCACTGGACACACATTTGACGTTGATGCCGACAACTTCCTCCTCCGTAACCTCATGGACGCCCCTCTGCTGGAAAATAAGGAAGATATTGAGGTCAGTTTCTTGGATGTTGATTGATTTTTTTTACTCTTTTAATATGTAGAAGACATAAAGATCAAATAAATCTGAGAACATTTAAGATTTTCTGTATGAGTTGTTCTAGTTATTGTGAAACTTCTTTTGGTCTTAGAGGTGGTTTGTTTAGCTGTTTTAATAGATGTACAATATGTACAATATAGAAATTGTAAGCATATAAATTCTTTTTGTCTTGAATAAAGATCATTTTTTAGACATTAAGTATGATTTTTGTTTCACTTGCTGTAAGAAGAGGTGATACATTGGAATCACTTTTCCGTTGTCTTTTGTCCATCCGTCCATCACACTTTTTCTGTCTGGCTTCAGCAGGTGACACACATGTTCAAAAGAACACTCTTGTGTAGTATGAACATGAACAAAGCAGTGTTGGGGTTGTATTAACCGTTTAATATAACATATTTAATTCATGATTTGTTTTGCGTAAAACACAATGTTATAATTGTTGTCTCCCCCTGGTTATCCTTTAGGACGTGTGTATCTCAGCGGTGAAAGAGAAGGACATTGAGGCCAAACTGAAGCAGGTAGTCAATGACTGGAGTGCCCAGAACTTCCAGTTCTCCAACTTCAAGACCAGGGGCGAGCTGCTTCTTAAAGGTATGGCAGTTAGTGTGTGTGTGTATGTATGGAAACACGTACTGTACAGATTTAGTATCATTATACCAAGGTTCAAACCATGGACCAAAAATCTGTAACTTACTATTCTTTTCATGTAATTACATTGTGGTTACATTAAAAAGTATCTTGTTTTAGACCTTATGTTTCGTCTTTAAATAGACCTAAACTGAATGCATTATGTCACAGATAGGCAGGAGATAAATTCAAAAAGTAAGGCACAAGAGAAATTCTTTAAGTTCGGCACAAGAGAAGTTCAAAAAGTTAGAAATTCAAAAAGTTAGGCACAAGAGAAATTAAAAAAAAATTTATGAAGAAGACAAATTCTTTAAGTCATTCTCTCATAAACAATTTAGAAATCTATGTAAAGAGATCTGAGTTCTTGATTTATTTTTTTTCTTCAGAGAACACTGCCTTGCTTTCTTTAAGTACCAACCATTGTAGTACTTTGTACTAATGTATTTTGTAATGATATACAAGACTTTATAGATGACAAGAAATAATTCTGTATATGTTATATCGATCATTGATAAATTACGTTGATTTCAGGTGACACCACGTCAGAGACAGTGGCCCTTATGGAAGACAGCTTGATGGTTCTTGGTGGTTTGCTTAGCAACAGGTATGTGATGCTTGGCAACTGATTTAATTTCCTGGGATTTAACTGAAATAAAATCTTCTACTTAAAAGTTTAATCAGCTCTAAGGCTTCTGAAAATACTTATTACATGCACACCTCATGGACGTGTTATCTCTCTGTTTTACATTGTACACTTAGAATTTTGTAAATTTCTGTTATTACTTGTGAGCAATACAATGCAAAAGCCTTTTTTGGGATCAAACCTTGATAGCATGTACTATTGGACACCACTGTAATATTTAGAACCCAGCTATATTATCATAGAATTATTATTACATTAGAATATGTGGCAATGGATTTCACTGTAATAAATATCAGCATCATTCTGCAGATCTATTTGAAAACTGTATTCAGGGTTCAAGCCTAAATTAAATTGAAACTCATCATAAAAACAAGTTTAAGATTTTTGACCATATTATATTGGTATTTGTGTTATAATGGAAAATATGGTAATGAGCTTAGCTGTGTGTGCTCCTGACACATATGCCCTGTCATGTGTCTCTGTGCTGGTTCCCAGGTACAATGCCCCATTCAAGCCCAGGATCCAGGAGTGGGTCCAGAAGCTGACAGGAACCACAGAGATCATTGAGAACTGGCTCATAGTGCAGAACCTCTGGATCTACCTGGAAGCTGTATTCGTCGGTGGTGACATCGCCAAACAACTTCCACAGGTAACATTTTGAAAATCCTGTACTTGGGAATTTGTTGTGTTTTTAATAGATATTAGTTTTACATTGTATTATTTAATGTCTTTCCAATGATAAACAATTGTTGTTTCTCAACTGAAATTTTAAATTCACTGACTGTATTAAATGCATATTGCTGTATCCCTGCAGAAGGTCAAACTTAAGACTAGAACTTTTGTAAGATATGAGCCTGTATACATCAACTGATGTTGGCTTTTGTAATGTTTTTTTGCTACCTCAAAGGTCAAGGTCACAATGTCATATATTGATCTAATATCAACAATATGTAAATTCTTGCTTTTAATTGAGTGGCTTACTAAAGTGATTACTTAAGATTTATTCGATTCTTTCATTGGAATCTTGATAATTTAGACTAATTGCTTGCCATAAGTAAGTTATGGCCAGTTTGCCAATGTTTGTCACTTGCCATGGAGTATTTGTAAGATAAGGGGAGGGTATTATTTATGATTTTATCTCTTGTTATATATCATGCTCCAATTATTATTGAACTTCAATTTCACACAACCATTACTGCTCTAAATCTGACAGGAAGCCAAGCGATTCAGCAACATTGACAAGTCGTGGCTGAAGATCATGCAGCGGGCCCACGAGCAACCGAACGTAGTGAACTGCTGCGTGGGAGACGATACCATGATGCAGCTGCTGCCCCACCTGCTGGAACAGCTGGAGATCTGTCAGAAGTCCCTGACAGGATATCTTGAGAAGAAGCGTCTCGTCTTCCCCAGGTTCTTCTTCGTGTCTGACCCTGCTCTCCTTGAGATCCTGGGTCAGGCCAGTGACTCTCACACTATCCAGGTACCCCAGTGGTCACACCTGTTGTTAAGTCATACATGCTTTTATTTTTGAGAAAAATTTAACATTTAAGTTTTTAGCATAAATATTAGGAATTTTATTGATTAAAGTTAATGGGGATATCAGTCAGTGCTGTTTTAGCATAGGGTTAAGATCTAATTTTCTTTTTTAAATCTGATTAATCTGAATGAAAAGTGACTTTTATGTAGTGAAAATGATGTTCAATATTTGAAATATTCTTATTCTTGATACATGTATTGATTTTGGGAAACAGACAAATGTGAACTTTATGATGTCATGGAATTAACATGATGGTATTGTGTATTATGAACAGAACCACCTGCTCAGCGTGTTTGACAACACCCGGCTGGTTACGTTTGACGAGAAAGTGTATGATAAGATTCTTGAGCTGAACTCTCAGGAGGGAGAAATGGTGCCCCTTGAAGCTCCAGTCATGGCTCAGGTATGTCTCCTTGGTAACAGATTATGTAGATGGTTTAAGTTTCTGTTTTAGTTGGTAATAAATTGTGATATCTATGGATAACAATTAATCATTTGGTTGGGTATTGATGAATATGATATTGTGAATAAAGCAGTTCTGTTGCTTAATACATGAAACGGTTTGTAATGAATGCAACTTTGAATCTATTAGAATTTGCCACATTTTCAAATATTTCAATTTTAAGATTTGGTTTTTGCTTTGCACATCTTAAAGAAAATGCCTAGAAAAAAATATTGTCAATTGAAAATGTATGCAATTTGACACATGTAACACAGTTCTGTATTTCTATCTCTGTCTGTTACCAGGGTAATGTAGAGATCTGGCTCGGAGATCTTCAGAAGATGTCCAAGAAGTCTGTTCACTCCATCATCAGGATGGCATCTGTTGCCATTGGCGACCCATCCTTCAACATGATTGAGTTTGAGAACAACTACCCAGCCCAGGTAATCACTGGTTTCGTTGAGTTGAATGTAGATATAAGTATACAATAGATCAATGATATGTCTCTTTAATTTGCCATTTCTGCGGTAAGAATTGTGAAAAAAGATGGAATAAAAAAATAACATGATGCTTGGTCAAGTTGTAATGACATTGATAACAGATTAGTAAGAAGTTTAGGGTCTGAATGCTGCTGCCAAGGCAAGGCTCTTTCATTACCAAGGAGAAGAACTGGTCCATCTCAGGAACTGTCAAGTAGAGCTTAGCATAAAGTAATAAATTAAAAAAAAATTAAGTTTATTTTTATGTCACCTGCTGTCTCTTTGCCCATTTGTCTGTCCGTCCGTTCATCTGTCTGTCTGTCCAACACACTTTTTCTGTCATTCTTCAGCAGGTGACGCATGTCTTTCAAAGAACACTCTTGTTTCAAATAAGGAAAACCTAGCTATGCTGACTGCTTAATTTATATCCTGGTCATGACTGATGTTCAATGTGTGTATTCAGGTTGGACTGCTAGGTATCCAGATGATTTGGACCCGTGACGCCGAAGAGGCGCTCACAAATGCACGGACGGACAAGAAAATCATGGCTACTACTAACACCAAGTTCCTGGACATGCTGAATGAACTGATTGAAATGACCACTCGTGACTTAAAGAAGATCGAGAGGACAAAGTACGAGACCTTGATCACAATCCACGTGCATCAGAAGGATATCTTTGATGATCTGGTATGTGATGCAAACACCATGTTTTGTACTATGTATTTCTCAGAAGCCACTGTTAAGGTCTTATACTGTAGACTTTGTTTTAATTCAGAGTTTCAACTCTTCATATGATCACAGAAGGGAGAAAATCATTACATCATATAGATTTGTTTTGATGTATAGGCAAACAGGAAGAAGCTGTCTAATCTGGGTCTTCTCTGTTTACTCATACAGTACAGTAGCTAATATTATACTCATTAAAAAAATTGTTACATATACCAGTTTAAGTCCAGTAAATGAATATGCATCAAGTCATAAATTTTACATGAATATTCATGAGGTAAAGGGTAAATGGCCTTGTAGTCAGTGTTATCTGTGTTGTTGATTCAATTAAGCAAAAACCTTTCAGTTTAAAAAAGAAAGACTTTCAGCAGAGCATCAGAACATGGTATTTGAATACACTCTTAATGTACAGATCAATGGATTTCATGGAGTTGTGTTATTTTTTTGCTTTTTCCATTTTAAATAGCTGTTACCTTTCTTTGTCATCATGTGAAATGTTCACCGTTTCCAAGTTACAGTGACAATTCTACTGCTTGTTTCATCAGGTGAAGATGCACATTCGATCCCCAGGGGACTTTGAGTGGTTGAAACAGTCCAGGTTCTACTTCAAGGAAGATACCGATCAGTGCATCATCTC
>CM037784.1:11728463-11778463 GCA_021229015.1 Solen grandis | reverse complement strand
CATCACCGATGTTGACTTCATCTACCAGAATGAGTTCCTCGGTTGCACCGAGCGTCTTGTCATCACACCTCTAACTGATAGGTCTGTTTCCTGGTATTTCTGTAGCAATTCATACATCAGTCCTTTTGTAGTATTCATCCGTCCTTTATCAAAAGGGTGCTGCAGTGTGGTTCAGTGGTAAAATACATGACTGCAGATATGACAGTTGTTGGTTTGAACCCCATTGGCAGCAAGGAATTTTCATGGCCTTCCCAACGCAATCTCAAAGTCCAACCCAGGAACCTTTGAGAATGATAAGTTAATGTTACTAGTAACTCAATTAAATGAATAAGGATCATGAAACTCTCTTTTGGCATGTCCTTAATTATGATTCCTGCTCCTATTAATTATTTCATCATTACTAATGATCGTGTTTTTTTCAAAGAGAATGTTAATGCCCTGTTGCTTCATAGGTAGATATTTCATATTTCCAAATTGAATTATGAAATGATACTTCATTGTTATAGGACTGAAATATTATAGTTGCATTGACATTTTTAGTCCCCTACCGGTGTTCACACCGGAGGGGACTATAGGTTTGCCCTCCGTCTGTCCGTCCGTCCGTCTGTCCGTCTGTCCGTCCGTCTGTCCGCTCAAATCTGGATCCCGCGATAACTTAATAACTAAGCAAGCTAACTTGATGAAACTTGGTATATGACTAGATGGCAATGTGTAGATTATGCACGTCATTTTATTTTTGTTCTTCGACTAAAATTGTGGTTGCTATGGTAACGGAAACAGTGAAAATATGGCAAAAATGGGATCCCGCGATAACTAAGCAAGCTAACTTGATGAAACTTGCTATATGACTAGATGGCAATGTGTTGATTATGCACATCATTAGGTTTTCGTGGACTGCAACGCAGCCGCGAAAACCTACTGTTCTTCTTGTGTTTCTTTTTCCCTTTTTTTTTCCATTATTATTATTCTTTGCACTTTTTTTGTGGCCGCTGTTGCGGCATGATTAGAAGTGCTACAAATATGAAAATTTCCATGCATACTCACATGTATCTGAAGTTGTGCACCATTAAGTTTGTTTTTCATTTTAGTACTAAGTTTTGCCGCTAGGTGGCGTTTAGCATCAAAACATATAATTGCCGATAACTCTGTCATTTGACATTTTATTTGTATGCAGTTTTTTGCATTCTGTTCTCTGTCAACTGCCCCTTTAAATATGATGAGTGGCAATATCCATGTCTTTGAAAATTTTGAGCTAGAAGAGGTTGAATGTTTGAATCTTTGAAAAAATCTTGCAAATTAGGGTGTGTCCACGAAAAACATGCCCATTTTTGTTAGAGATTAGATACGCTCATTCTGTTTTTTGAAATTGATTCCGAAGATCTTTGCGCACAAAATATATGGGGTGGCGATTTCAGAAAATGCATAAAATAGCTTTCAATAAGCGGTCAAAGTGCACTAAAATATGGAGGAAAATTTATTTTGAGAATAGGCATTTTTTTAGTTTTTTGATGATTCTGCCATTATTTTTTAATCAATCTTTATGAAATTTTCACAGATTGTATTGTTTGTTGTTTCCAGGGACTTCACAGTTTCAAAATTTCAAAAAATCCAAAGGTCAAGGTCATATTGCGATTATTGGTTTTTTCTTTGACCTTAAATATCTCAAAATCTAAAAATATTTTATTGAAAGAATATGGGTAAAATCAAAAGCCTCTAAAGAGTACTTTTTGAAGAATTTTAGTTTTTTCAGATCGGGGTTGATTTGGTTGTTTGGTGGCAGTTTGAAGTTTGGTCATACTTTGAATTGATTTTAAAGCCTTTAAAGTTTAAATGTGTGATATATTTTATCATCATTGGAAAAAAGAATGTCTTACCTCGTCAACAAAAAAAGAATTTTGAAAATCTGTCAAGAATTGATGAATTTATAGAGAATTTAAATACATGACCCAGAATAAAAACAGAGAAAATTTGACAGAATGAGCACACTGGTTACCTATGTTCTATAAATAGATGCAGGCTCTGCTAGCTGTAACAGGCCATGAATGTATGTGTAAAACTAGCCTACTATCTCACTTCCATTGTAGCAGGTAATTTAGTTATGCATCAACCCATCAGAGGTTTTACACACATAGCTACTGTATTGGCTAAAGACTCCCTGCAGTGATGACCAGATATTAACAGGTCTGATCACAGCGGATGGGGGCCTGGCTCAGTGGAAGATCACATTCCATTCGAGATGTGGTCACAGCTGAATTCACCAATGAACGAAAAAACTAAGATATATAAACGTTTTGCATTTTGTTGTTTTTCTGGTATTTTAACTTGGCTGATCAGGTTTGAAACTGTTGATCATCACGAAAACCGTTGCATTTGCAGTATGCAAATCTAGTTTTATTTTGTTCTTCGACTAAAATTGTGGTTGCTATGGTAACAGAAATAGTGAAAATATGGCAAAAAATGGGATCCCGCGATAACTAAGCAAGCTAACTTGATGAAACTTGGTATATGACTAGATGGCAATGTGTAGATTATGCACGTCATTTTATTTTTGTTCTTCGACTAAAATTGTGGTTGCTATGGTAACGGAAATAGTGAAAATATGGCAAAAAATGGGATTGATTACCATATTGAGTCAAGGTGGAGCCGGTAGGGGACTTTATGTGTTGCATACAACACCAGTTACTTGTTAAATTTAGTATTTAGATTAATCAAAGGTTTTACATGTATGAAAACATTTAAATTTAAGATGTGTTAGGCACTTAAATTATGGTCCCTAATTTGGCCCCTGTGTTGTTTGCTACAGGTGTTACATCACCCTGGCTCAGGCGCTGGGTATGTCCCTGGGAGGGGCCCCAGCTGGGCCTGCAGGTACTGGCAAGACAGAGACCACCAAGGACATGGGTCGTTGTCTTGGCAAGTATGTGGTTGTCTTCAACTGCTCCGATCAGATGGACTTCAGAGGATTGGGCCGTATCTACAAAGGTTGGTGATGATTTACTAGTGTGTGCACAGGACTTTAATGCTTTCATGTTGTGACCAGCTACTAGACTGCTGTGTAATATAGTGAAATAGCAGGCCATACTGAATACGTATGGAGAAAACTTTATATACTTGTGTGAGGTCATGCCTGTGATGACTTCTAGGCACATAGTCAAAAGAAGACAAAACAATACATCTGTTTGAATGAATTCTTTCTCTTTTTAAAGCCATGTAACCTACATAACTCAAATCATATTGAAATGAAATCTTTATGGAGTATTTGAAAATTTTGCGAGAGTTTGATATATATGGCATAGAAACTTTAAAAGTATTATTGGTCCTGTGTTTTTGTGACCAGGTCTGGCCCAGTCTGGATCATGGGGATGCTTTGATGAGTTCAACCGTATCGAGCTGCCTGTGCTGTCTGTGGCTGCCCAGCAGATCGCCATCGTCCTGCTGTGTAAGAAAGAACGCAAGTCGTCCTTCATCTTCACCGATGGTGACAATGTAGACATGGACATGGAGTTTGGCATCTTCCTCACCATGGTATGCTACCATACATACCTCACACTGGCTAATGGCAGTGTGGGACTGGTTCATATTGGGGTGGAAGACTCACATAGCTGTATATGGAATATTGGAGTGTGAATTTGCATCCCAATGTTACATTTAATAGTGCACTTACTCTTATGCATTATTAGGGCAGTTGCTTGGCAGTCATCTTTTGTCCTGAGGTTTTGTTTTTTTTATCGGGTTTAATTGATAAAGTCCTTGCCTCTGTAGTTATATTACTGCATTTAATCTACACCAAGTAACTAATGTGATATTTATTGCATTTGTAAAAAATTGTTTGATTAGGGAAGAAAAGCATTTTAAGAGTTTCTGTCTCTGCTTTATGTTTTTGGAGACAGCTGTAGCTGCATTGATTTATAAATGATGGCATTTACAGCATAAAGAAAAATAACTTATTATCTTCTAAAAAAAGAGAAGATTTTAGACTAGGTGTAATATCTAAGACAAGAAATAATCCTTTTTCTCACCCCCATCCAGAACCCCGGTTATGCTGGGAGACAGGAGTTGCCAGAGAACCTGAAGATCAACTTCCGAACAGTGGCTATGATGGTGCCGGATCGTGCCATCATCATCCGTGTGAAACTCGCCAGTTGTGGTTTCCAGCAGAACGTTGTTCTGGCCAAGAAGTTCTTCACCCTGTACAAGCTTTGTGAGGAACAGCTTACCAAACAGGTACATTGATCTTCCTAATATATCTTACCAAGCAAGTATGTTGATCTTCTTGTATATTACCAAGCAGGTACATTGATCTTCTTTTATCTTACCAAGCAGGTACTTTGATTTTCTGTATATTACCAAGCAGGTACATTGATTTTCTGTATATTACCAAGCAGGTACATTGATCTTCTTGTATCTTACCAAGCAGGTACATTGATCTGTATCTTACCAAGCAGGTACATTGATCTGTATCCTTACCAAGCAGGTACATTGATCTCTATCTTACCAAGGAGGTACATTAATTTTCTGTATCTTACCAAGTAGGTACATTGATTTCTGAATCTTACCAAGCAGGTACAGAGAGCTGTGTGATTTTCTATTTGAAATAATCCAAACAAGCTTCGGTCTTGTGAGTCTCCTAATGCAACATGTTACTGATGAAAAGATTTTGTTTCTTATTTTCTCAATTAGGTGGAAGATGCCTTTTAGTTAAACAGACAAATGCCTTGTACAAACCATCTTTTCATTTTGAATGGCATATATTGATAAATGTGTTCTCATTTTAATGTTTCAAGTTATTCTACATTTTTAAAGGTACTGGGAAAGTACTGGGAACACTTTCAAGCAACAGTAGCATGTAGCCTTAGTCTCTGTTAGGGGTAATAAATAGTTTTTCAGTGTATTGTTGATAAAATATTGGGATGTTTAATTAAATTTGTTCATGTTCGTGTGCAAACTTAAAGGACACCTGCTCAGGTTTGACAGTAAGTTAATGTTGCCAGTATGCTGCTTGTCTGTTCTCTACACCAAATGTCAAGTTATTTATGTTTTATATGATTGTATGTTCTTCTCATAATCTTTTCCACCTGGCATATTGCCTTAGTGTCCCTACATGGTCTAGAATGTGAAAGTCCCCTGTGCACTTGAAATCCCATATTCATCTTTCAGTCATTTGTCTGTTCTGTTTGTCTGTAAATGATACATATATTTATGTAAAGATGGATCAGTTTTTATGCCTAAAGTAAGTAGCTTTCTCACAGCTTTCCACAACACAGTTGTTAATTTGCTAAATTTTCACATTAATATAAACAGCTCTTCATATTTATTATGATTTCTTTTTGGACTGATGTATTTGAAATGAAAAACAATATTTTTTTCACCTTTGATATGTTGATACAGATTCTTTTTTGATGTATTTGTTAGTTGTCGCGTTAATTCTATGATATTATGACACCTGTAAGTTTTGACATCCCTGGCAATCCCGATGCTGGTCACTTCATCATTGAAATTCTGGTCACAGCACCACTAAATTGCTAGTCACAACACCGAAATGCTGGTCAGTCATGGCACCATTGAAAGACATATAGGGGGTGCACTCAGTACATGTATCACCTATACCTGTTAAAGCACCATTATCACAGCAAAAACATACATCAACATGTACATTGTATAACACCTTGAATCTTTTGAAATTCCCATTTATTATGCCATTAGACTGATTATATGTTCAGGAGATTTAATTATGGTTTCTCTGTCATTTATACCCCCACCAATATAGGATTACTGGTATATATATATATATATATATGAATCTCTTCATGCTGAACATAGTCTGTAGTTTCGTCCATTGGGCTGGACTGTTGTCTATCACTGAATAACAGGGTTTTCCTTTGCATTTTTAAAATCCCTTGATATATAGATGAAGAGACAGATTTTGAAATGTTTAGGGGTCATTTAGACAAATTTCAGGGTCATAATGAACAATTTTGTGTGCCATGAATTGTCATGGGATAATGAGATTTTTTTTTATTTCATTGAGTCAGAGCCCTACAGTGAAGATATGAGTTGCTCATATTGATAGCTCTAATCTTTACTTAATGAATTTAATCAAATATATTTTGCTTATCAGTAATTCTTCTTTAGTTTGTGAATTTGTTTCATTCTGATACATCTAATGTAATTATTCCTTTTTTTCATGTTTATCTATTTCAGATTTTCTCACCCTTAAATTGTATACACTTTATTGTGTGTTAACATGGAATTTAATTCATATATCTTTTTTACTTAGGTGCATTATGACTTTGGTCTGCGTAACATCTTGTCAGTGTTGCGTACCCTTGGTGCGTTCAAGCGTGCCAACCCTAATGATCCGGAGCCTGTGTGTGTGATGAGAGTCTTGAGAGACATGAACCTCTCCAAGCTGGTGCGTATCCATTCATGTTCTCTTTCACTCTTTTTCTATCTTCTTATCCTTGCACAGGGATAAATGTATATCATATGAAAGGTCCATGTCAAAAATTTAAATTGGTTTGCTTTGTAAATGTTGATTATATTAAGTCAAATGTAGATTTTATTTTATTGAAATATTGACTTTGTCTATGACATTACAATGGTTGAACAAATTGTAGAATGGATTGATTCAATGGTAGAATGGATTGATTTGATGCATTTTGTTGAGTGTTCAGTGGATATCTCCCCTAGGTTGATGAGGACGAGCCCCTCTTCATGTCACTGATTGATGACTTGTTCCCTGGGATTGTCCTAGACAAGGCTGGGTACCCAGAAATGGAGGCAGCCATTGAGAGGAAGGTACCCTATTTTAACATTTGTTTTTTGGGCCAGATGCCTTATGGTTTTTGAAATAAATTTAATTAATTGGTTTTTAATTTTGAAGTCTTCATTAGAGCTGATGTTTAAATGATAAAAATCATCTTATCCACACAAAACTATAATATTGAATATTACAGCTTGGCAATACATTTATTTCTAAAAAAAATTCCATACTTGATATTTGTAATAGAAAACACAAAGTTACATATGTCGCAGGCTTTTTTCTGTTTGCTATTTTTAGAATTACTCTTCCACGCATATTTGAAGTTGACTTCCATTTACTTTGGTATCAGTTGTGACTCGCAGAGATTAAAATTGTTAATAATATTATTTTCATATCAGTTGATCATATATGGATTTTAGATAAAAGAAACCCATGTAAGACAGAGAGATTCAAGGGTAATCATTGTATTTCACATTATGTATATGTATGATATATATTATTGTGTAGTAATCTCATCTTGACCTGAGCTGACCTCTATCTGTCAAGGTCACAGCTGAAAATGTGACCTGCATCTTGATAAACTGTTGTGAAGTATTGTTAATGCCAAATATAGAAGTTGTCTGTCATCAACTTTTAAGAAATATCCCAAATAATGTATCAGGCATATGTTTTTTTTTCTGAAACATTTTCTTCCCCTGTACAAGCAATGTTATTCTCAGAGAATATTTTTCATTTGAATTATTGCCATTTCAGATTCCTTGAAAGATTAGAGTA
Organism: Solen grandis; assembly: GCA_021229015.1. Classification (NCBI taxonomy): domain Eukaryota; kingdom Metazoa; phylum Mollusca; class Bivalvia; order Adapedonta; family Solenidae; genus Solen; species Solen grandis. The sequence continues at coordinate 11,770,926 of CM037784.1, read as the reverse complement.
GGAATGGTTGAATGATTACTGATATGTTGTTAATTCAATAATTATGCATAGTTTTTTTCCTATATGATATAAAGATGAATTGCATAAAAATTCAGTGACCTTGGTATCGTCCTCTGTGAATCGTGTTGTAGTAAAATTCACTGTTCATTGTCATGGTTACGGCTGATTCATGCTTTCTGTCCATAGTTTTGTGATTTGTGCTGGAGCTGCAGCCTTTCTTTCAGTTCTCAAGGTGTTGTCAGTCAGTTTTACCAGTTTCTTTAGTTGCTGTTTACAGACTGTCCATAGCATAATGTATTGTTGTCCTGTTCACAGGGGGGAAATTTCTGCACCAAGCTTTGCATGTTGGTTATGTCACCACTTGCAAAACAAAACATTTTCTCTCCCTGTATCATATTCATTTAGACTTTGTATAAGGGAGCTCTCTTTAATTTAGAAAGACAAACAAAACAGCTCCTGATATGTAGTAATGCTTTAGAAGATGTAAATGTTGTATTAAAATCTGTATCAACTGTACAGTTATCTCTTGTTGCGCTGTTAGAGCTCCTTTTATTTTTTTTTATTTTTTTAAATGTATTTCAGAAAGTTACCTCATGCAATACAAAACTATCCTTAATATTATTTCTTATAACTGAAATTATGTTTGATCATATGATTTCCACCTTTTAATGATTTCAACATACTATTAAGTTAGTAAACGTTTAAAATATTTCATGTTAGGGTTTTCATTGCCATAAGCCAAACATCAAATGACAATTTGAATTATGGTTTGATTTCTAGACATATTTGTTATTTTATTGCATACCTCATATAGAGTCAGACATTTTCCTGAGTTTTACATAAGAATTTGATATCTTGTATCCATGGTAACTGACTATGACCTTGACCCCTGGTACAGGTGCTGGAGGCTGGTCTGATCTTCCATGCCCCCTGGATCCTGAAGCTGATTCAGCTGTTTGAGACCCAGCGTGTACGTCACGGCATGATGACGCTGGGACCCAGCGGTGCTGGCAAGACTAAGTGTATCCACACACTGATGAAGGCCATGACCGACTGTGGCGAACCCCACAAGGAGCTCAGGATGAACCCCAAGGCCATTACGGCTCCCCAGATGTTCGGGCGTCTGGATGTGGCCACTAATGACTGGACAGACGGCATCTTTTCCACTCTTTGGAGGAGGACCCACAAGACAAAGAAGGTAAAGTAACTTATCTTTAAGTAATGGAGTGGAAAAAATCCAAGTGTGACATGTCATCTTTTACATTGTGTAGAGTAAATAACTTTTTAGCTGATCTGAGCACAAATTGCTGGTATTCCTCTGATACCTCTGTGCAAAACTTGTCATTGATGAGCTATTGATGCCCTTTACAAAACTTGATCCATGCCAAACTGTGGTTGCCACCTTGTGTTTTTATACCATGAATCATTTATATATTTATGTTACCAGGGTGAGCATGTGTGGCTTGTACTGGATGGTCCAGTAGATGCCATCTGGATTGAAAATCTGAACTCAGTGCTGGACGACAACAAGACCCTGACCTTAGCCAATGGTGACCGTATCCCCATGGCTCCCAACTGTAAGATCATCTTTGAGGTGCACAACATCGATAACGCCTCGCCAGCCACTGTGTCCAGGAATGGTATGGTGTTCATGAGCAGCTCCATCTTGGACTGGAACCCTATCCTGAAGGGTGAGTGGTCCATTTAGAGTACACTCCCACACTGTCAGTCAATCATCACATGGTGGGCTGCTTGAACTTTGTTTAGATATATATATTACTAGATGACATGATATCTGTCTCAACTTTGTGCTTCAGTTTGTTTTTATGTGTTCTTTTCATTACACATAGGGCCATGTATTAACAGATAAAAAAGTTTAAAATTATTTGAATGAAAATTACTTTTGATGAAATAAGCAACTCTTGTTGAAGATACTAAAACAAACAACAGTAGGGCAATTTCATTGTTTCTAAACTGAATGAAAATGTAATATTCAAATGCAGGCTGGCTGTTGACGCGGTCCCCAATGCAGCAGGATGTGATCTTCCAGGTGTTTGAGCAGCTCTTCCCCGTTCTCTACACCAACCTTGTTCAGTTCATGGACCCCAAAATGGACGTAAGTACTAATGCACCAGCATTTCCTATTTCAGCCTGTCTTTATTGTGTCTGTCTTTGTTACTCATTCACTTAAGAGAGGTATGTGACATGATCTATATGTCAGGTTTTACTGATTTTTTTACCGCATGTGAAATTTGTGGATAATGCATTCACATGCACAATAAGTCCATCCTTTAAGGTGATTCATCCATCCATTTAATATCAATCATGGTCATTCAAATACTTAAAAAAAAAAGACTTCAGATGCAAGCATCCATTGACTTGGAGTTATAGACTCTATTGCTCAAGGTCTATAGTGACGTGCATTTGCATTTGAAATTCCAATGCTTTATAGACCATGATCACAGTTCATGATGGATGGAATACCTTAAAGAAATTTTAGTTATTGACAAGTGAGATATGAATCATGGGTGCTAAATTTTATATGATTAACAGCAGTTAACTGGCTCCCTAAGTAAGATGTTGCCAAGTTAACTATAATCAGAGCTTCATTTATTGAAAAGTCAGTGCAGTTACATTCACTGTAGATCTACTGTCTGCCTCCACAGTGTCTGCAGTGCAACTACATCCGTCAGGCAATTGACTTGTTGGAGGGCCTGATACCAAAGCGTGATGACAACAAGGAGATCCAGAAGGACCATCTGGAGAAAATCATCGTCTTCTCCATCATGTGGTCCCTTGGTTCTCTCCTGGAACAGGCCGACAGGAAGAAGGTGGGTAGTGGCATGAGACCTGAATCTTTTCTCCCTGGGGGTGGGAGCTGGATCTGTGATCATGTAACCAGGATTTGTGATCCCTGAGGGTAACAAATAGATCTTTTATCCTTGGGGTGGCACAATCTATATCCCTTCCTACACTCACATTACATGAAGGCAATGTGAGAAATGGGATAATTAATCACCTTTAGTGATTATTGTTGTCTTTCAAATACTTAGATTTTGTATTAGATCAAACATTGAATTACTGGTGTGTTAATGATTATTCTTACCTTAATTTTGGTAATTTTGTAATGAACTACTTGTGTCAATGATTATGTTGACCTAAATTTTTGTAATTTTGTAATGAACTACTTGTGTCAATGATTATGTTGACCTAAATTTTTGTAATTTTGTAATGAACTACTTGTGTCAACGATTATGTTGACCTTAATTTTTCCAATATACTCTCCCTTTGTTACTCTGATGTCCTTGTCATGATAAAATCCTTGTATATATCAATATCTCCTGAACCTCTACTGTTTCATGTATGCAGTTCCATGGTGTGGTAAGTCTGGGTAGAAAACACTTCACCAGTATTGTTTGCATCCTTGTCACCCATATAGTGTGCCAACCATTCCTGTATCCATCCCTTCTATACAAGCCTCCGCAGTTTGAAAATGTTTGTTTTTAAAAAGCACTTGTTCTGTGTTTTATTTCAGCCCATCAGTAGAGTACTGATTGCAAAATTGTTCTATTTGCTTCTATTTCTAGATTCGTTTTGAATAGTTTTGTGGTCAGCCTTTGGACTTTGTACATGCATGAGCTTTGAATAAGTGCTCTTAACTTTCTTTCACCCCCCATGTTTATGAAACCCTGTTTTTGACATGTTTATTTTGTTGTGAACACTCTTGATCTTCTGTCATATCATGTGAAATATCATTACAGCATAAGGTACCAGTGTAGTTCAAATATCTACTTCTGACAGAAGCAAGACATAAGAACCACACTAAACTTTCTAGAGGAGGCTCCATGTTGTTCAACAACCATTTAATTCAAAATAATTCTGTCTCCAGGGACTCATTTAGGAAACCTCTTAAGATATATCTTAACTGAAGTCAAATTTCATGTATTTTCTAAAATATCTAGTTCTCACAGCAAACAGCTAGGGAACAAATCTCTACTGTTATAGACATTTTTATCCAAATTTAATTTATAAGGGTCAGGTCTGTATAGGTTTCAATGTAGATGTGATTTTTTTTACCATTTAACCTCTGACAGGGGGAGGGGAGGATTGTAATGATATTTTTGCAAGGTAAAATTCCATATGGTAAAAATCCATACCCAGTACAAGGGGAAAAAATCATAATTTATAAAGTAGTAAAATCCATAGTAAGTAATTTTGGTGAAACACTTTATGTTGTCACTCTGCAGTAAAACATGTAATTTGCATTACCATATTGTTTAGTTTTGAAAGAGTATATTGTTTATTTCACCATAATATAGTTTTGATAGAAACACATAATAATCTTAAATCAGCCTATAGCAAAGTGTGTTTCATAATTATTTGCCACCACTTTGTATTAATATCATGTAAATAGCAGCACCATAGATATTTAGCTTTTATATACTATGAAATATGTTGTATTATTAAAAGACTTAATGCTTGCCTTCTAGATTTATGTTCACAAGAACATGTGTACCTATTCTTCATCAATAGCATGCTTGATACTGTAGTTCTTTTTTCATACATAATAAATGTGATATGAATTTTACGATAGTTTGATTGGTATAAACTTTTTTCAGCTCCACATTTGTAACTTAAAACATGCTTTAAATTCAAAATATTTTTAAACAGGTCAAACTAGGTTATTGTTCAGCAATAGTAAACCACTCATTGTTACATGCATGTTTTTATTCTATTCTTATATGACTATTTTTTTATTACTCCCCCCATTTTGAAAATGTTGGGGACATAATTATAGATTTGTCCTTGATTGTCCATTATAACACTATACATAGATATTTAGTTGTGCTATATTTACATTTTACAACATGCGTGTTGTAATGAATCTTGACTGTATTTAATGTTTGTTTATTTCTCAATCATATGAGTGATATCAGCATAACCAGTATACAATCAGATCGCTTGAGAGGCACTTCCAGGCTGATCAGGTTTTATACTGTTAACAACTCATCATTACCCTCTTAGTTGAGAAAATAATACCACAATGCAGTCTAATTTTTGCTCTTTGTTTCATTACATTGTTTTGGCATGTAAGTTGTAAGTAAGTAAATAAATAAAATCTTCCATATATTCCACATTACATTATGATGCGTGAAGTCATTTGTTACAAGCATGGTATTAGCCCTTTCCCTCATATAGACTCATTTTGACGCACTCAGTAGGTATCACATAAAGCCTGATCTGCAGAAAACCACAGTTAAACCTTACCAAATTTAATTACAATATCCTCATTTCCAGACCACTGAAGAGCAGCGAACAGCATAAAACCTGATCAGCCTGCGAGTTACTCGCAGGCTGATCTGGTTTTATGCTGTTCGCATAGGTCTTTTCATGGTTTCCTCTATGAGGGAAAGGGTTAAACCTGACCAGCCTGGATGTCACTCTCATGATATGAAATAATGTATTTTTAAATCATTGATTTTCATTGTCTTTAAATCTTGTTGATTTTTTACGTAGAGAGAATTTCATAGGTACATTTATTTGTGGTTTTATGTTGTGAAATGAGCAGTTTTTGTGGGATTTGATATTTACGAAAAAAATCCCTCCATGAAATCAATGAAAATTAGTACCCCATGAAAATCAGTTAAACAGTATTCCTGTGGGAATAGTCTTACTTGCTGGGAATAGTCATGGCATGGATCCAGCCTACATGAGATGTATTGGTTTATATATTAACAGATGGAGGAATTGATAAAGAGCAACAGTTCGATTTCCCTCCCTAAATGTGAGGGTGAAGACACCATTTTTGAGTATGTGGTCGGAGAGAATGGACAATGGGAACATTGGTCAGGCAGGGTAAGTTTCTAACATATACTCATTAAAACCTCTCTTACATAGACTGACCACTACAAATATATGCTTGTAGAAATTAGGTGGGCTGCAGTTGTTATGTTTAGAAAAGATGTTGAACTGATGATTTTGATCATATAGCAATGTCCAGGCAATTACTATTCAGGTAGAGGATGATCCCTTGGAGGAACCTCAGTAGAATCATTGACCTGTACCACAATCCGATTGAATATCTTTCTCACATGACCCTTTCAGGGCTCAAACCCTGAGTGATAAAGGGCTAAGTGATTAAAGTCAACAACTATGATCACTGGCCCATGGAGGATCCCATATGTTGGATAGGGAGTTGGCAATGAACCAGTTTGTGTCTGATAGTTTTTTCTTGTCTGACTATCATGTCTTTGTGATTAACAAAGCTACACTGAAACTGTGTTCTAGATGATTCTTTTTATTTTGTTGTATCACTACATGTAGTAATATGCAAGTAATCTGACCAAAGTTTTAATAGTTTAAGTAGTCATATGTTACCATAAAATGACATATGTACGCATATATATTCTTTGATATGCATAATTGTATACACAGGTGCCAACCTACGAATATCCAGATAGCGAGATCCCTGAGTACACCACTATCCTGGTTCCCAATGTGGACAACGTGAGGACAGACTTCCTTATAGAGACCATTTCCAAACAGGGCAAGTGTGTCCTCCTCATCGGTGAACAGGTGTGCACATACTTTTCTCCTGAAATTTGATTATATAGCAGTATCTTTTCTATGTCTGCTTTGTGTATAACTAGGGAAGTGGTATCTCTGATTGTTTTCTTTTTCCTTGAAGTGGAATATATGCTTGAGAAAAAGTATGACAACTCTGTATCTTTAAATGATAAAAAAAATGTACTTTAAAATCATAAATTTTCATTGACATTAAATTTGGTTGATTTTGTACCTAAGGGAATTTCGTTGGTACATTATTTTTGGATCTATGTTCTAGAAAACATGAGATCTCTATAAGAAAAGTTTTTGTGAGGATTAATATTTGTTGATAAAACCCTCCACGAAATGGACGAAAATTAGTGTCCCATGAAAATAAATGATTTTGCAGTATATGTGTTGGCATGTTTGAACCTAGCTGTAATATTGTTCTTCATAAAAATTCATAGCCATATGTCTTAGTTAATAGAGAAGGAGAGGATAGACACAAAAACAGTGAGTTTCATATTGCACTTGTCTTTGTCAAACAAAAGCACTAAATCATAATTATATTGACACCATGATTTCTGTCTCTCCCCAGGGTACAGCCAAGACTGTCATGATCCAGGGTTTCTGTGGCAAGTACGACCCAGAGTCCCACGTGTTCAAGAGCTTCAACTTCTCCAGCGCCACCACCCCCTTCATGTTCCAGAGAACTATTGAGGGACTGGTCGACAAACGCATGGGTACCACATATGGTCCCCCAGCTGGCAAGAAGATGACAGTGTTTGTTGATGACATCAACATGCCAATCATCAATAACTGGGGAGACCAGGTAATAATTAAGGGCCTGTCTTAATGTTCAAATGGTTGTACATAGGAATCTTCACATTTTAAAGTAATGGTCTTCAAGTAAAGTTTTAAAGTTTTTAAATAAATGTAAGATTTTACTTACCATGAGTGTATCAAGATAAAGGATCATAAAATTATGAGTGAAATATTTTTAAATGTACCCTGTTTGATTCTAGATCACAAATGAGATTACGCGTCAGATGATTGAGGCAAAGGGTTTCTACAACCTGGAGAAGCCTGGAGAGTTCACCAACATTGTCGACATCCAGATGATGGCGGCCATGATCCACCCTGGGGGTGGCAGGAACGACATCCCACAGAGATTGAAGCGTCACTTCAACATCTTCAACTGCACCCTGCCCTCTAACACGTCCATCGACAAGATCTTCAGGACCATTGGCAAGGGCTATTTCATCAAGGTATGTCCCAGCAGTATTCATTTGCTTCAACAGCTTGAAGCTTAAAAGGCATATGGCAAATCCTCAATCAAACAGCTGTTAAAATAAATAAGAAATTGTTAATGGTGACTGACTTTTTTGTTTTTTATTTTTTTCCTAATTTCAGTGAATATTAATCTCATTTTCACTTAATAACAGTTTAGTTAATCAGTTAATCCCTACCATTAGCTTGTATGATTCTTATTCTCTTTCTCTGTTTTGATAGAAACGTGGATTCCCCGAGGAGGTGACAGAGATGATTGACAACCTGGTGCTGGCCACGCGTAAGGTCTGGCAGAAGACCAAGGTCAAGATGTTGCCCACACCCGCCAAGTTCCACTATGTGTTTAACTTGAGAGATCTCAGCCGTATCTGGCAGGTACGTCATTTCATCCTGAATTTATCTCTCACTGGAGATAAGCATAGGGAAAACCCAGGACAGTTTAGCCCAGTGTCAGCATAATGTGACTTTTGAAAACTTAATTTTTTTATGTCAATTGAGTAACAAGTTCATACTACTTCTACTTATTTTTCTGGATGGTACCTGGGTTGGACCAGTATTTTGTGCCTGGGAAGGCCATGAAAAGTTCTTGCCCCCAACAGGCTTCCAACCCATATCCTTCAGAATCACAGTCGGGTATGTTTCCATTGTACCACGGCTAGTAGTGGTGTCATGCCACATGTGTGATACTGCAGTGTGGCAGTATGCTTTCTGCCTCGGGTTTATGTATTCTCCAAAAGACTGAAATACAGTTGGTTGGATTTAAGATCAAACTCTCCTAAGTACTGGAATACAGTCGGATGGATTTAAGATCAAACTCTCCAAAGTACTGAAATACAGTCAGTGGATGTAAGTTCAAACAAACATGATTCTTAGATCAATCACTTGGCAATTGGATCATTTACATGACACTTTGATTGATCACATGACAGTTGGATTACTCTTGTATTTTCATTCAACATTTATCCTACATTTAGGACATCATATGCCGTTACTTCTACTTTCAAAATCTAAATATGTCTGTTTTCTAAGATCAGAAACTTGCACACAAGTACATAAATGCCTTTTTAAAGATACATTACCAAAAGTTTGTTGGAATTTTTGTAATAATTTGAGTATTTCATAATTTATATCAATATAAGTTGATAGCCATTTTAATCAAGTCAAGTAGGAAATATGCTGTAAGGATATGAGATAGTAAAATGAAATATTTCAAATGAAATTATTATTTCACAAGTAAGTAAACCTTTTGTTGACCTCATCCTGTGTCTTACATTGTAGGGTATGCTGAACTGTACAAGTGAGATAGTGACCAACGTTGGACTCCTTATGTCGCTATGGAAACACGAGACATACCGTGTTATCGTGGACAGATTTGTGGACATGATAGACAAAGACTGGTTTGAGAAAACCATCAGACAGGTAACACAAAGATGCATATAATTATCTATAGGAATATATGTAGATCTATGTATGTACACTTGTGATCAAAAATAGCATCACATTACAATTGGTCATTTTAACGATCTTAAGTACTTAAGTACCACTAATGATACAGTCCAAAATGAAGAAAGTCCAATTAAGAAATTATGCATGGTAAGGGCTAATCACCTCTAACTTATTTGCATTGTTTGCCTGTATTGTTTACATGTAATGCTGTCACACCTGTGTCTCTACCACAGGTGGCAGAGGAAGAATGTGGGGTGGCTGCAGCTACAGAGATGCATGCTGAGCCCTACTTTGTCGACTTCATGAGAGATGCCCCTGAACCAACAGGTAAGATATGTTGATTAGGTAACAGCAGGCTGTCTTTGGGATTCTCTAGGAAATTCCCTTTTCCTCATTTAACTAGTATGATCTTTCCTTGGTTATTAATTGGGTGATATGAACACTGATTGGGACTTACTTTTGAAGAGAATGGGGTATATCATAATTATTTTGTTATGCAGGATCACACATAACAAAAAAAAAAAAAATGTGACCTTTCATGCAATTCCTTTCACACTGATCTGATACTTATTTCTAAAATTTAGTTTCTTTTGTGTGTGCATTTTTTTTATTTATTTTTTCTTGCATTAGTATTCAATGTTAAAAATTCATAAGCTTTTTTACAAATAAATTAAAATTATGCTTTGATTTCCTGTTTGTTCATTTATCAGGAAAATACATATAAGTATGAATTGAAAGTTTATTTTTATAACTGACATTAATAACTGACCCGTCCTCATGGTGTTGACAGTGTAGATCTCTACTCAACAGGAGACTGACAGTCATTTTTGAATATTTCAGACTGCGTTTACTGACTGATAATTTTCTAAGGTTAAGTCCCTAAGGTATGGTTGAAAAGGTTCCAAGTGCTCAGACTAGGGGAAAAGTTAGTTGTAGTCTAGACCATGTATGACCAATAAACACATGTATATTGGGGCACAGGGACATGTAATTTTGGCTTAGTACAGAACTTAGACTGTATATGAAGTATTAAATGCAAAAAAAAAAAGCATTGTTATACAATGTACAAGAGTATAATTTTAGTATGATTGTGTCTTTTTCTCAATTATTCATTAATAGGTTAATTAAAAAAGAATCAAAAAAAATTAAAAAAAATTTTTTTTAAAAAAAATTTAATTTTGTTTAAAATTTAAAATACTATTTATGTTACACCACTTGTGTTCAACACAATGTAGCCTAGTTGTAAATTTGATCTTTAAAATATAGATTTAAATGATTTGTGCTACAAATCTAGAAAATGTAATGAATCAAATTGATGAATTCTGAAAGGTGAACCAAAACCCCCAGGTAGGCAACAATGTTGTAGTCACAAAAGTTGAAATACAATGTTGTGATTGGTTGAAATATATCCCTTCCCTTGTTGTGATTGGATGAAATATTGCCACACTTCATGCTGTGGTTAAGTCTGGATTTTTATTGGTTAGATTGTTAACACACTTTGTGATTGGCTGGACACTTTGTATTGGTAATTGCATGTGATTGAAATCATTCACCAATATGTTGATTTGTTACATGTATCAGGTTAGATATTGAGATGAGATTGTTTGAAAATTATGTTTAATAAGCAATAGTTGCTTGTTATTTAAATATTATGTTACAAATGTGATTGTATGTAGCTTGTTGCACAACTGTAACTGCATGAGCCAAAAATGGTGTTAGGTGTTAATTACTTCACATAAATGTCATGTTTGAGATTTTGTTTAATTATTTATCACCTGCATGATTGACAAATCATATTACACATTAAAGCATGTTTTTCATTGCAGTGAAGTATTATTGTACATGCAATGATCTACTTGTATAGAAACAAATCATGATACATGATAGTAATATAAAGGTAGCTAGGGTCGCTAGACGTCATCCACAATACAATATTAGTTCTTGATACACAATATAGTGCTTGGCGCTATAGAGGAGTACTGATACATGTAGCAGTTTGCTTCTTGGGAACTATTTTCAATGCCATAGATATAATTAAAGTAGTTAGATTTAGTATCGTAGGAGTACAAATCAAATTCAAGGTTTTAACCCTTTCCCTCATATATACACATTTTGACGCCCTCAATAGGTATCACATAAAGCCTGATCTGCAGAAAACCACAGTTAAACCTTACCAAATTTAATTACAAAATACTCATTTCCAGACCACTGAGGAGCAGCGAACAGCATAAAACCTGATCAGCCTGCGAGTTACTCGCAGGCTGATCTGGTTTTATGCTGTTCGCATAGGTCTTTTCATGGTGTCCTCTATGAGGGAAAGAGTTAAGCAGCAAATATACCAGAAAATCAGAATCTTGGAATTTTCTTATTTTCAGTCTGCCTTAGACATTTGTCCTCCAATATACAAGTGATGAACAATATATAATGATCCTAGGCTAGAGTAGCATTATAAGGGTCAGGCACAGTATACAGATGCTTTTAATTTTAGCATTACAGTATTAGTTCTCAATAAGGGTGATTATATTCAGTATTTATGAATATCTTTAAAATATACATCGATCCTGGAAATGACTTAAATGTCTTAAAACATTTTGATGAAGGGGTATCATGGGTAAAACCGCCTAAAGTTCATGAAATACATTGTTTGAAATTTACATGATTACCCAGTATGTAATGTCAGTATTATTCATTTTTATAATTAAATGCCTGATGATAATTATGCATTCATATAATGGCATGCTGTGATTTGTATATAAGCATAAACAATCTAAAATATTATATTGTTTACACCAATGAACAGTCAAACCTATCTTAGTGGTAGGTCAGTGGAATAAGAGAAGGTGACTGCTTAACTGAGATGGTCTCTAAATGAAGGTTAAACAAATAACAAAATGCTATAGATTGATAATATTAAAACTGACCCCTAAATACAGGTTGACTGCTTAATTTAGGTGGCAGCTAATACAAGTTCAACTGTATTTTTTTTTTCACTTACAGATGCTAAATTCCTACTGTAATTATGCTAACACCTGATTTATGCTTATGCCACATCTTTCTAATTACATCTGTGTAATGCTGCTTCCACCAGGTGAGGAGGCTGATGATGCAGACCTAGAGGCCCCCAAGGTATATGAGCCAGTCCCCTCCCTGGAGGCATTGGCTGACAAACTGGTCAGTTACATGGAGCAATACAATGAGACAGTCCGTGGTGGCAAGATGGATCTTGTATTCTTCAAGGTAGGTCAGGAAATATGAGAACAGTCTTGTCACTGTCTGTGGTAACATTCACACCTCTGAAATGCTAACCCTTTTGGGCCTTTCCCGGCCAAAAAAAACGCCAGAAATCTACCGCCTTTGATCTCAAGGCCCCCAATATACCGCTTATCAACTTTGTTTGGCGCATACGAAGAAGAAATCAGTAAATTAGTACCGCGGTTAATGCACAAAAATACAGGTCGCTCTACACTGTATACTACTTAAAGTAACCAGCACCTGCTGTGGGATTATCCAATCAACACGCATTTTAAGGCTTCCTAATTATGCAAAGATGTGGAATACTCGGATAGTATTGGCAGCTTATAACTTGTTTACATTTGTCACACCCTCTACTAACTATTGTTTATACCTGCATTTGGAACTGTTATGAAATTGCGCAATCATCACAATGGCGGCCATTTGCGAAAAACATCAGCAATGTTTACAACCGTTTCTTTTAAAACATTTAAATTGATTAATTGGTTAACCTAGCTAGATTCCAACTGATAAATAGCATAGATGTACCGATGTATATAAATGACTCGATGCTAATCGCTAATGGAGCGAGTCAAAACGTATCCAAACCAAAACGTACCCAATATTTAACGTACCCAAGTATCTTTTTTTTTTTTTTCACTTGATATTTTCATATAATATTTTTAGTCAGGTTAATATTTATGATTTTGTATGAACACATTTTTTTTTTTTGTCTTTTAAAATTTTTATATTGAAATTATTTAATGTTTTTATTTCAACATATTTTAAAATTTTTATTTTTAAATATTATGCACCAATTGAATATGTCTTTGACAGTCCAAGTATAACAAATGCATATATCAAACCAGAATATAAAGACAATAAAGTATTCTGAAAACATATTGGAGCCACTTGCTTTAAATTTGGCTCCAACTCTTAAATTTGGCTCTAATTTTTCTCATTTGGCGAATGTGTTGGCGCAAACATTTTTACATGTTGTAAGTAATTAGTTAATAAGTAATAAAAAATGAAATAAAAGTAAATGAATAATAAAAAAAAATGTGTTTTGTTATTACTGTAGTGCGAAAAAAACGCGCTGCGAAAAATCTCCCTCTCACACAACCCAATCTCCCACTTTGGGAGCACAGATCTCCCACTTTCAGACCGAATAAAGTTCACAGGTCTGAATGCTGATAGAGTACTTTCTATGTACCATACACTTCCTATTTAAATTTCACTGCCATGTACTGTGTAACTCCATTTGGACACTGTATTTGGAGTCCAGTAATGTATGGCATTGTGTTACATAGGACCACATTGTATGTGTTTGTCTACAGTAAACATATATCAGATCTGAGGTCCATGCTTTATGTTTGCATACAGGTGTAGAAAAAATCTGACCTCTATTGTCATTAACCAATTAAGAGAAACATTTTAAAATTCTATGTTACCAGGTTTTTTGGGTTTTTTTGCTAATAACTAGTATCTCTATTTTTACCATTATTTGCCCAGTTATCAGGACAGCGGCAAACCAAACTTTAACCATGTTCTTGCAGCTTCAATCTAGATTATGTGACATTTTCTTCTAAAACTGTTTCTGCAATTTTATTTCCCTATTAGGATGCGATGACCAACCTGGTGAAGATCTCCCGTGTGATCCGCACGCCACGTGGCCATGCCCTCTTGGTGGGTGTGGGTGGATCTGGTAAACAGTCCCTCACCCGACTCGCATCCTTCATTGCTGGATACAAGACCTTCCAGATCACGCTGTCCAGGTATGTTGTGGTGGAATACAGTGTCAGCTGTATATATCACATAACCACATGTTTAGAAGGCCCCACTCCCCTTATTTGTAGAGATAAATCAGGCTGCCATTCTAAATATTAAGTTTTCATAAGAGCATCCAATGCTTGTACTAACTGAAACAGACTTAATCTTTAAATATTGGATAATGCAATATGCAAAACACAATTTATACATAAAATTTGCAGAGAAATTAATATGTTTGTGCAAGTAGATGAAGGAGTTATTTTATGTGGAAAAATTGTACAGCTCCAGGAGAAGGGAAGAAGCTTGTACATCTACATCTGCAAACCTTCAACTCTGATGTGTTCCAGGGTCAATTGTTGATCATTTTTTCCTCAGGTCGCTAGCATTAATACACATTTCCCCACAGTGATATGAAAGATTTCATTACAGAAAGCAAATAACTGTATTTAATCATTATTTAATTCTTTGAAAATCCCCACTTAAAACATTCTCAATTTAAATAAGAGAGAAGTCCCACTTATCACAATCCAAGTTTAAATGACAACTGCCACATGCACACACAATTCCTGAGGGTTCGTATGTTTCTACAGATCCTACAATGTGAGTAATCTGATGGACGACCTCAAGTTTTTGTACCGAACTGCTGGTCAGGAGGGCAAGGGAATCACATTCCTCTTCACTGACCAGGAAATCAAGGATGAAGCCTTCCTTGAGTACTTAAACAACATCCTGTCCTCCGGAGAGGTGAGTCACCAGGGGAGGTCACTTTCGTAATCTTCCCCTTCTTTTAAACTCTATAGAAACTTTCACTTTATGTCATATCCTCTACAGCATAATTTAGCAGATTTTTATTGAGATCAGTATCAATATTGAGATCAGTTATTCACATTTCAGATCAAAGTAGGAGCATTTGAAAATTTCAAAGATGACAATAACATGGAGATCACTTCTTGGACGTCTGTCTGACCATCTGTTTGTCTGTCACACTTTTTCCATGACACTTCTTTCTGAAGGTGATACATATGTTCCTTGGAACACTTCTTGTTTTTTTTAATTCACACTAAAGTCTTTTCTAATTGAACCTATTAAAAAAAAAGAAAAGATCAGAACTAATATAAGGATTGTGTGCTGACAGTATCTCTCTCCCTCTCCAGGTTTCCGGCCTGTTTGCACGTGATGAAATGGATGAAATTCTCAATGAACTCATTGGGGAGATGAAGAAGGATTTCCCACGACGACCCCCGTCCAATGAGAACCTGTATGAATACTACCTGATGCGATGCAGGCAGAATCTCCATCTCTGTCTTTGCTTCTCACCTGTAAGTAGCATTAAAAGGGATAGATATATCTCTCAGTTAAAACATCAGGCAGGATTCCATTATCTAGTTTAAACTTAATTATTTCAAGTCAACTGGGAAACAAATTCCTACAAGTGATGCTGTCAACGGTTCCTGGGTTGGATGATGCAGTACTTTGGGCTCAGGAAGGTCATGAACAATCCATCAGCAGATTTTTAAAATTCCTAAACTTATCTCTAGGCTTTTCTATTTTTCAGGTAATTACATCAAGAAGAAAACAAAAAATGACCTATGCTTTTCAATCACCCTGCACTAATTTTCACTCTTTGTGGTGTACAGGCAATTGGAATTTATCACCCAGAATTCATTTTATAAGGGTCACAATAATACAAAGATTTTGATAAGCTGATAAGAATGTTGATATATTTTATTTGCAAATTCTCAAGGTGGGTGAGAAGTTCAGGAATCGTTCTCTGAAGTTCCCCGGATTGATCTCTGGTGCAACCATGAACTGGTTCCAGCGCTGGCCCAAGGATGCTCTGTGTGCTGTGTCCAATCACTTCCTTTCCAGCTATGACATTGTAGCCACCCCACAGGTCAAGGAGGCTGTGGTCAACGTCATGGGTATCTTCCAGGTAGGTTGGGGTTGATGTCATGGGTATATTAGAGGCAGGTTGAGGTTGATGTCATGGTATATTAGAGCAGGTTGGGTCATGTATGGGTATATTAGAGGCAGGTTGTGGTCAATGTCAGGGTATATTAGAGGCAGGTTAGTGATGTCATGGATATATAGAGGCAGGTTGAGGTCGATGCATGTTATAGGGAGTGAGGTCGATGTATGTATATTAGAGGCAGGTTGAGTGAGTCATGGTATATTAAGGCAGTTGGGCGATGTCATGGGTATATTAGAGGCAGGTTGAGGTTGATGTCATGGATATATTAGAGGCAGGTTGAGGTCGATGTCATGGGTATATTAGGGGCAAGTTGAGGTCGATGTCATGGGTATATTAGAGGCAGGTTGAGGTCGATGTCATGGGTATATTAGAGGCAGGTTGAGGTCGATGTCATGGGTATATTAGAGGCAGGTTGAGGTCGATGTCATGGGTATATTAGAGGCAGGTTGAGGTCGATGTCATTGGTATATTAGAGACAGGTTGGGGTCAATGTCATTGGTATATTAGAGGCAGGTTGAGGTCGATGTCATGGGTATATTAGAGGCAGGTTAGGGTCAATGTCATGGGTATATTAGACACAAGTTGGGGTCAACATCATGGGTGTCTTCCAGGTAGGGTGTTGTCCATGTCAAGGGCTTACTCTTTATATTTCTTTCTAACTCTTAAATATTGATTAAGACCATTTACCAATATTCACTCTTTAGCTTGTTTAGGCAATCATTGTTAAATTTGTAAACTGGCTGTTTGTACGAGTACTATGTTGGGTTTTATATTCATAGACTAAAATTTGGGTCCTAGAAATCACTATATGACTATATCTTAATTATATGACATTGTTGTATACAATATAAAATGTTCCTCATATAGCTATTAAACTATTGAGTGTCTTAATCAATCCTACAGGACCTGGTAGCAGAGCAGTGTATTGATTACTTCCAAAGGTTCCGCCGACAGACGTATGTGACACCCAAGTCCTACCTGTCCTTCATCGGCGGCTACAAGGAGATATACGGCCAGAAGCGGGGAGAGATTGGCATCTTAGCTGAAAGGATGAATACTGGTCAGTATAAATAGGCCGCTCTGTTTTTATTTTTATGTCTTGTGTCCATGTGCACCTCGGGTTGGGGGGGGGGGGGAAATAACTTTTTTTTTCTGTGTGCTCAGTCCCAATCAAGATGATTTTGTATGTTGATAGTTCAAAGATGATGTTATGATATTGATTGTTTTTATCAATTTTTTTCTTTTGCTTCTGTGACATCATATATGATTTATTAAATATCAGGTCTGAAGAAGCTAGTGGAGGCCTCTGCCTCTGTAAATGAACTGTCCAAAGAATTGGCGGTGAAGGAGAAGGAGTTGGCCGTGGCATCCAAGAAGGCAGATGGTGTACTGGCTGAGGTAACCCAGAAGGCCACAGCTGCAGAGAAGGTCAAGGTCCAGGTGCAGCTGGTCAAGGATAAAGCCCAGTCCATTGTGGACTTCATCTCTGTAAGTGACTTGAGCAGGGGTTGTCTGAAAATCATAATAGTTTCTTTTGAATCTGACATAGGCCTATATTTGAATCTAATGTATGTAGGGAATAATTTTCTGACTTTTGTTTAGACTGCTTTTAAATATGAAGATATGAAAGACATATTACTGAAAAGAGGCATCTTATACAGTATGTTTTTTATGATAATGACGTATGTCAGTTCAATTTAATATTATGCTGTTATATACACCACAACATGGGGATGCATGTGTTATTATAGTGTATATATTACAATTTGTGCTCTTCAGAAATGGAGGAAAAAATGCATTACAAGTTTTCTTCATTACAAGTTTTCCTCTTCAGAAATTGAGAAAACAATGCATAACAAGTTTTCCTCTTCAGCAATGGAGGAAATAATCATATATACATATGCACACATATTATGACAATATGATGGGTCTTGTGTGACAGTATGTGGTTGTGTTGACAGGCGGACAAGGCAGTGGCTGAAGAGAAGCTGGAGGCAGCCCGCCCCGCCCTGGAGACAGCTGAGGCTGCCCTGCAGACCATCAAGGCTGCCCACATTGCCACTGGTACGCCTCGGTCTAAATCTGTTGTGGATATATAAGAGATAGATAGATAGATAGATAGATAGATGTTTTAAGATACAAGGTAGATAGATATATACTGTAGTGTTTATCCATTTTGATAGAGTTCTTTCACTGAATATATTGCACAGCTGTTTTTTTCTATTCCATTGATAAAGCAAATCAGATGCATTTAGGATGTGTTTTAGTAAAAATTGAAATGCAGATCAAAATAATCAAGACTTGTAGTAGGTTGTATTATACAAGATTTAAACATGATACATCTGTCTGTCCATTCCAGTGCGTAAGCTGGCCAAGCCACCCCACCTGATTATGAGGATCATGGACTGTGTACTTCTGCTCTTCCAAAAGCGTCTGGACCCCGTCCAGATGGACCCAGAGAGGCCGTGCGTGAAGCCCTCCTGGAGTGAGGCTCTCAAACTCATGTCTGCTGGAGGCTTCCTTCAGGGTCTTCTCACCTTCCCCAAGGTAATGAGACAATGATTAAGATCCCAAAGAAGTTGATTGTTTTACATGTGCAGAATATAAATTGTGTCATGGTATTATTATATTTCTTTGTTGTAGATTAGGTTTATTTTTTTTCCTGGTTGCTAGGTTTGTAATACTTCTATTTTTGTAGTTTCATACTTGATAATTTGTTATTTTTAACATTTCATTTACTCCATTTAAGTTTGGATTCTGCTTTGAGTATGTTTCATGAGTGCAATATTATGTCACATAACACAATATGTGTATATTTGTAGGACACAATTAACGGAGAGACAGTGGAGTTGCTGGAACCATATTTGAGTATGGAGGACTACAACCTAGAACAGGCCAAGAAGGTGTGCGGTGACGTGGCTGGGCTTGCAGCCTGGACCCAGGCCATGAGCTTCTTCTATAGTATCAACAAGGAAGTCCTGCCCCTCAAGGTATGATAGTATAGCTTCAAAAGCATTTTAATTGGATGATAAAATCCAGATCTCAATGTCGTCAATCTGAATTGTATTACAAAGTGAAAAAGATATGAATACTGTTAAACAATATCAATTTATGGACATATGTGTTCACTTTCTACCTACCGTCAGCATTTTTGTGGCTATTAAGGTCTGCATATTTTGATCCAATCAACAATCAATGAGTCAAATAGGTGAATACATTTCAGAAGTGTTCATTGAGATTGTTGCATGTGTGTTACAGGCTAACCTGGCTGTACAAGAGGCTAAGTTAGAGCTGGCCATGAAGGACTTGAATGAAGCCCAGGCACAGCTGGATGAGAAGAACAGAGAACTGGCCGAGGTCATGGCAATGTACGATGCTGCCATGGCTGAAAAACAGGTGCGTGTTTTGATAATTGATTTTTTAACCAGAAGAAAATTCATCCAAATAATTCTGATAATAACATAGTCATGGTATTGGTTTTATATGAATACTTTTTTGTTTTAATATCATATACTGAATATACATGCCTGAAGATTCATGGCTAGAAAACAGTCCTGGATCTTTCAACTAATGTTTAAATGAGAAGCTGGATGTTAGTTGCTTACACAAAGATGCTGTTTCTCAAAGATTGGTTCATTTTATTTTTTATAGAAGGTTTAGGATAAATGATTGCTGTTACTTGGCTAGATATCTTAGAAATAGAATAAAAAATTGATATGATTAAACCTGTGTTAATAGCCACCTGTATAAAGGTGTCTTTTGGTTGTAAGCATCTGTCTTTCAGATTCTGGAAAAGCCAATCTATCAAATAAATTGACCTCCGTTAAGTGGCAACCATGTTGAAAGCTGACTACCAAGCTATTCAAAATGCATATAGAAATAGAAGGAGAATCACCCCTCCAACTCATCGTTCTTCCTTGATTGATATTTCAAGACGGGTTTCGACTGTACCACAACATTTTTATTTTGACGTTTCTCCTGTTGTAGACCTTGCTTGACGATGCTGAAGCTTGTAGACGGAAGATGACCAATGCCACGGCCCTTATTGAGGGTCTAGGAGGAGAGAGGGTGAGATGGACTGCAGCCAGTAAAGGGTTTGAGGCCCAGATACAGCGTCTGGTGGGTGACGTCCTGCTGTGTACAGGCTTCCTGTCTTACTGTGGCCCTTTCAACCAAGAGTTCCGTACACTCATGAACAAGGCCTGGAAGAAAGAGATGGTGGCAGCCAAGATCCCATTCTCTGATGTGAGTCTGTCTGACTGTTGTCATTATATAACTAAATGAATTGTGTTCATGTTTTCATAAAGAAGAAAAGTAGGTTTTATATAACTACTTTTATGTGTTGTTACATCTCTCTGTATTACACATAGTTTACGATTTGTTGGTGACAGGACCTGAACATCGTCAGTATGCTGGTAGACAATGCTACGGTCAGTGAGTGGAACCTGGAGGGACTGCCTAACGATGACCTGTCCATCCAGAACGGTCTGATTGTAACCAAAGCCTCCCGCTACCCACTGCTAATTGACCCCCAGGGCCAAGGCAAGATCTGGATCAAAAACAGGGAGAGCAAGAATGAGATGCAGGTATGCCTCACTGGGTGTGGCTAAGGGTATTCTGAACTGGGCTCAGATTGGTTTGACCCTCTTTGGGCTAGGGCATCATAGGATACCCATATATATATAACTAGTCCATTTCTCTACATTTGTAACCGATAGAATTTGTAGTTGAGATTATACTATGCTTCTAATTGTTATTGTAGTCATTTAATGAAGTCAATTAATGAAGCAGTTATTTCACTGGTTCCTTTCTTAGAACCTTTTACAAACATTATCAATACTTGGTACAACACATTATCTATACTTGGTACAAGATACACCATTGTTCAATTCACTCAGTACCATTCCAGATTGCTCTCTGTTCTGAAGTGAAACATTATCTCCTCTATGATTTCAAACTTCTTTTGCTTATTCTTTATCAGGACTAACATTTTGTTCATAAATGGGCTATATTCCCTGGTATCTCCCCGAGTATATCTACATGAAAGAAATATATGTCTCCACAAAAATTTACAGATCATTAAAATATGCAATGTAGCAAGTTATGGTATTATAGAAGTTCAAGATTTGTTTATGTCCATGCTGATGATGAGTGTGTTATTGCATGCTTTCATGAAGGGCCTAGCCATGCCGTTGTTGGTAAGACAGGTGTACTGATATTGTAGGGTTGATCTCCACACAAAAACCTACATGGTTGACTTGGAGAATATATGTCAAGTGTTGCACATGATATCACATGCTTTGGTGAGATCTTACGGGGCTGTGTGAGCTGTATATAATGAAGGAAATGAAAAATTTCAGTAGGATATGGAGTATGCTACGAGGGTTAAGATGGATGAAATGTTACACATATGATTGAAAGCTTCAGAGCTTATGTAAGACACATACACTGACACTGCAATTTTTATGTTCTTTTAATTTTGTTTTTGTTTATTTGTTGCTGTTTAATAAAAATTTTAGTGAAAAGAGATGAAATATTATTTTGATTTTATCTTTAAGAAAAGAAAGTGTCTAATAAGAGATATGCAAACAGTATAATATTGTGATTTGATATAGTCTAGAGTTCTACAATTGAGGCACACTGTTAAATTGTCTTTTCAGTTAAGGGGTTGTCTTCATTTGCATGCCTGATATGTGTATTTGATGAAAGTGGTAGATGACAGTGGGTCAGAAGATTGTAGGTTTGAACTCCAGATTTCAGGTGCAAAGTACTGGTCCGAACCAGGAACATTTGGAAGAGATGTGTAAAAGTTGTGCCAATCAGATTTACAAATTGTTCTTGAAAAATTAATGCACTACCCAAATTAGAAGGATTGGATGTTATTTCGTGCATTGCTCTGTAGATGACAAATTGTGTAAAGGTATCAATTAAGTTGTTATGCCACATACATGTATATATTTATAGCAAACACTATTTCTGGTTATGATGAACACCTGAGACTGAGGTGCAGCTATCATAGTAACACACAAAGTTGGGAGAAAATGTCAGAAACATCCATGTACATTAAGATTAGGATCGTATCTGATTCAGATATTGAAAAGTGTGACAATATTTAATTGTAAATCAAGTAAACATGTTTATGTGATGCACGTTCACCTGGGTTGACTTTTGTTGTTTTGCAGACGACATCCTTGAACCACAAGTACTTCCGTTCTCACCTTGAGGACAGTCTTTCCCTGGGGCGACCCCTGCTGATAGAGGACGTGGGAGAGGAACTGGACCCTGCCCTTGATAACGTCCTCGAGAAGAACTTCATCAAGAGCGGCTCTACATTCAAGGTCAGGTATTGTGGGAAATCTAAGGGATGATATATTAATTGAAATAGGGAGGTTTTATTAGCTTAATCTAGGCATTTAAAGAAGATTTTGATGTAAGCAATATGAAATGAAAAAAATCATGTCTATAGTATTACCAGGTTATAATTTTTTAAGAAAGCTAAACATACAATTACAAAACTTTCAGGTAAAATTAGAAAAGAAAAAAACAAACATATTAATAAAAATGTTAAGTAAACCAGTAAAAAGCATATTACAGACTGACCCCAAAACTATTTTAAGTATGTATAGAAAAAAAGGAGAAGAAACAGTTTCGCGGTCAGCCCTCTATACATGTTTATAGGTACTGAATGTTTGATATCTGGGATGCAGGTGAAAGTAGGAGACAAGGAGGTGGACATCATGAAGGGTTTCAGGTTGTACATTACAACCAAGCTTGGTAACCCAACCTACACACCCGAGATCTCTGCCCGCACATCCATCGTAGACTTCACAGTAACCATGAAGGGTCTGGAAGATCAGCTTCTGGGTATTGTCATCCTCACAGAGAAACAGGTTTGTGTCTTGTACATTAACATAGAGATCTTGGTTGGAATCTTCAATACTTATATGAAGAGCAGATGGTTTTGAGTGAGAGCCTGAAATGGTAACCATAGAGAAAGTGAAAATGCAAAAAGTCTGAGCTATAAAGGGATACGCTTGTCACATCACTTCCCATCACATTATGTCATGTCCTTCATGCACAGTACATAAAGACAAGGTGTGCTGTGGGAGTTTTAATCACCTTCAGTGATACATTTACCCGGTAGGTCTATTTTTTAGTGGTGAGCATAGGGCAAAACACATTTTCTATTTTTAACATTAAATATTATGCAGATATGAAGAGAACATTATGGATTTTGCCATGTGTGATTTTAACATTGGAGAATTGATATGAATGATTTCTACACATTAAAAGAGGGTATATATTCTATACAGCTTTAAATAATAGTCTGGTTGAAACAAGATTCTCCGTCAGCTAATGACGAGAGGTGAAACAGGCTGATCTAGGTTAATGTTAGGTACATGTATTTAACTGGCTGAGAAATGGTGATTTAATATCAGGGGTGGTCTTTACCCATTACATCATGACTATTCATGTACATATTAATGGCAAAGTTAAGCTAATTTACTTAACTTTGATTGGTATATGAAACTAATGGCTTTTTCTTTGCTGTGCTGACTAGAATCTTAGATAAATAATGTGTGAGCAAACAAAAGAGACGCAGAACAGATAGCCCCTGGAAGGAGAAGTCTGATCTGGGTCTGTTCTGTTTACCATGGTATCAAAATGAGTCTGTTTGAGTAAAGGATTTATTACTTTGAAACCACTTTAGGGGTGAAATTTTGTAGAAATCACTTTTTCATGTCTGTTTATGTATGTCCTAAGACATTAAATATTTTCATACTTTATTGAATTAAAATGATTGATTAATTGATATATTGATATAATATAACCCTTTCCCTCATATAGACTCATTTTGACGCACTCAGTAGGTACCACATAAAGCCTGATCTGCAGAAAAACACAGTTAAACCTTACCAAATTTAATTATAAAGTCCTCATTTCCAACCACTGAGGAGCAGCGAACAGCATAAAACCTGATCAGCCTGCGAGTTACTTGCAGGCTGATCTGGTTTTATGCTGTTCGCATAGGTCTTTTCATAGTTTCCTCTATGAGGGAAAGGGTTAAATATCTAGTTTCTGATTCTGGAATATCCCAATGTTCCCCCCTGACAGGAGTTGGAACAGGAGAGGACAAGTCTCCTTGAGGAGGTCACAGCAAACAAACGCAAGATGCAAGAACTTGAAGACAACCTCTTGTACCGTCTGACCTCCACTGAGGGATCCCTGGTCGAGGATGAATCTCTAATTGAGGTGCTCAGGACCACCAAGATTACTGCAGAAGATGTCAGCGAGAAGCTGAAGGTTGCTGCAGAAACCGAGATCAAAATCAACACCGCAAGAGAAGAGTTTAGACCAGGTGAGTGAGGGTATTGAAAGCACTGCAGAAGTTGATAAAGATTACAAAAATGAACTTGAAGCTGGTTGTATGTTCAAGTTGTATGTTCAAGTGCCAAGTCTAAGATAACCTGGAAGGGATATTTTTCAGTGTGGATTTCTTCAGTTTTTTATTAATCACTTCACTGCTGTGTACTTGTTGTAATAAACTGGAATCTAGCAAGTGTTTTGGCCACTGTTTACTAAAACCATTTGATTGGTGCATTTGATCATGTGAATGCAAATGAAATAGTCTTGTAAGCTAGTGAAAGGGAGACAACTACAGAACATATTAGTTTGATTTACATTAATAAGAGTTGCCTACTTTAGACCATTCCCAGCGATGTTCGAGATATAGCGCATGCACTTGTTTTTCCGAACCTCTTTGGAGTAGTTAATTTTTTATTTTTAGTGCTAGTTGTTCAGGAAAGTCACTTCAGTATTATAAACTTCTTTTAATAATTCTATTTTTTTTAAAACATTTTTATAAAATGATTTTCAGAAAATTTTACATAGTAAAATTACCCTAATCCCTTGTAACATCATTCTCTTTCTCCAATGCCAGTGGCCAGCCGGGGCAGTATCCTGTACTTCTTGATCGTCGAGATGAGCATGGTGAATGTCATGTACCAGACCTCACTCCGCCAGTTCCTAGGCATCTTTGACAACTCCATGTCACGGTCAGCCAAGTCGCCAATCACCGGCAAGAGAATCAACAATATTATTGAATACTTGACATTTGAGTGTTTCGCATACACGGCTCGTGGATTGTATGAGAAGGACAAGTTCTTGTTCACCATTCTGATGACCCTCAAGATAGAGATATTCAGTGGTCGACTCTCTCACAGTGAATTCCAGACCTTCATCAAAGGTAAAGTTGCTACGATAATTGTCTGTGTAAGACACAAACTGGATATAAAATTGTCTTAAATGCTAAGATTGATGTCAGTTTTGTAGGCAATGGTTCCATTGAGGTTATAAAAAAAAATAAAACAGTTAAATCGAGTCATTTTCATTGGGGACTAATTTAAGTTTATTTTGTTGATGACCCATGACTATGGACCCAAAGGAATCATTTATTTAGTACTACTAGCATTTCCTAGTGCATGAATCTATGAATACAATGTGTCCATGAAATTGGCTTTAATATGGGTTCATTGAAATTCAGTGTCAATGAAGGATATTGAGTCCATTTGAGAATGTCTGTCGGATATTGGCCTTAAATGAAACTGGGGCAGCCATTCTATACTGAGCAATTACACCGATGCTTCTGTATAGAGGAATTCCACCTGTGGCGTCCTATTACATCATGTCATGTCTTACTCTCACTTGGCATGCAAACAAGGCTGGACATGGGGTGGTAATCACATGTAGTGATAAAGTTTAGAAAAAAAAAATGAAAGTAGGAATAAAAAAAATGATCTCAAGACTTTGTTGGGTTGTTGAATGAATTTCGACCTTATATAAGTCTTCATCAGGATTTAAATATCAATATGATGATACACTGAACAAGATAAATTTCAGCACTTTGATTGATGACATTGTGTTTAAAAATAAATATTATCATGATGATTATTGGTAAATATAAATTTATGAAATAAACACAGACAGATGGTATGGCCTATTTAGTGTGTTGCTATAATTTCTTGTCTCCCTGTACAACAGGTGGTGCTGCACTGGACCTTAATGCTGTGGAGCCCAAACCAAAGAAGTGGATCCTGGACATGACCTGGCTCAACCTGGTAGAGCTGAGCAAACTGCCTCAGTTCTCACAGATCCTCTCACAGGTTGCCCGCAATGACAAGGTCTGTACATATACCATCATCTTGTTTATCCTTTAATTCTCTGAGATGCTATTTCAACAAAAAAGTGCCAGATGGGTTTCATGTTTTACGGTGGCAAATTTGAAATATTATGTTGTTTATCCAAATTCAATAAATAATAAAACTTCCATTTAAAAGCATTATATACATAAATCTGATTTAGACACTTTAGCAGCTGGAGGCCTCCAGAATTGCAGTCAAACCTGTCTTAAGCAGTCAATGGAACAAGATAAAGTGGCCGCTTAACAGAGGTGACCGCTAAATGAAGTTTAAATATATAACAAAATGCAACAGTCTGGTAATACTCAAATTGACCACTAAATGCAGGTTGACTGCTTAGTACAGGTGGCTACTAATACAGGTTTAACTTTATATGAGACAGATAATAAATGTAACCCATGTTGTTGATAATATATGATTGACAGTACATGTCTATGGTTCCATGCAGGGGTGGAAGTCATGGTTTGATGAGGACGCACCAGAGGAAGCCCCGATCCCAGATGGGTACTCCACCACACTGGACACATTCCGCAAACTACTGCTGATCAGAAGTTGGTGCCCAGACAGATGTATACCCATGGCGAGAAAATACATTGCTGAGGCCATGGGAACAAGGGTTTGTTGTCACCTACCTTAGTTATAAATCATCATGGGTAGAAGAAAAAAAAAACATGCATTTGTCCTATACATACAATGTAATGAATAAAGATGAAAATCATTTGGTTGCCCTTTAAAGCAAGCTTTTCAAAAGTGAAGCCAAATGCCAATCACACTATAAAATTATCGTATGGGAAATTCGGTTTGTAACCAAATTATTTAGCAAAATAAAAAATTTCTGAAGCACTGACTACAGATGTTACCATGGAGACGTCATTATTCCTAGCCTCGTTTTTCCAGTTTGCTGAGGCTGTGATTCTCAACATGGAGGCCATGCACACTGAGTCTACAAATAGGACGCCGCTGATCTGCTTCCTGTCCATGGGATCTGACCCGACAGAGAACATCATGCTGCTCGCCAAGAAACTTAACTATCGTAAGTGGTGTGACCCAAACTGTCTGTATTTAGTACACATGATGGAGTTTTAAAACTTATACTTCTCATCTTAATATCCTGCCATCTTACATATTTTGATTTTCATGTTACTGTGGGGGACTAATTAAATTTTATGTCACCTACTGTAAGCAGAGGTGACACATAGGGATCACTTGGCCATTGTCCGTCTGTCTGTCAGTCACACTCTTTCCGTCACGTTTCAGCAGGTGACAAATGTGTTCCAGAGAACACTTGTCAATTTCGTGGACATCTTAATCCACGAATTTTAATCCCCACAAAAA
Source organism: Solen grandis (assembly GCA_021229015.1). Taxonomy (NCBI): domain Eukaryota; kingdom Metazoa; phylum Mollusca; class Bivalvia; order Adapedonta; family Solenidae; genus Solen; species Solen grandis. The sequence goes on along the minus strand of CM037784.1, from coordinate 11,743,137 downwards.
ATGCTAGTAAAGTAAGCTTCACTTTTACTAGAACATCAGTCAACAAATTTATACATGTAACAATGAAATTGACTTTATTATAGATTCCACGAAATTTAATGCCAACAAAAATTAATGATTTTACAGTACATATTCAGTCTTGAAATGTTTGACTGAAAAAATCTTTAAGTGATAAGGCAAATGTCAATTATGGTCATCATTGGGACTTTAAACTTTTATTCAAGCCTGAAAATCAAGCTGAAAGCCAGTTTCAATCTTGGCATATCCTCCAGCATTCTATGTTTATTTAGGTATTTTTATTGATGAATATGAAACAGTATCAAAAGTATCCGACAGCAATTATGGTGTAATTTCTGCTTGCATAGAATGATATTCTTATCTTTATTTTGTAATAAATGATTTAAAATATGATATTCCAAAGGATTTGTGAACACATTTTATACTGAAAGTACCCAGTAGTAACATTCAGTCCTGTATTATCCACTGGACAGATTGCAGCGCCATCTCCATGGGTCAAGGTCAGGACGTGCATGCCCGGCGACTGCTGTCCGTCTCCATGCTGGAAGGAAAGTGGGTCCTGCTGCAGAACTGTCATCTGGGTCTTGACTTTATGGATGAGCTCCTGGACACAGTAAGTAAAAGTCATGGTTGGCACAGGTCTTGAAAAACACTTGAATTTGATGCCTGAGTGTCTTGAAAATGACATTTTGCATTATAAACCTTGAAAAGCCCTTAAGATGAAATGAAAGGTTTTTAAAAACCCCTGAATTTGAAAGTTCCATATGGATCATAAAAAAAGTGTATATAAGTTGTTAAAAAAAATGAGGTTCAACCCTTTCATGCTTTAAGATTTTGTATGAACCATGCAAGTAGAACTGGGTGGCATGATAGCCTAGTGGTTAACCCATTGACTTTTCACCATTTTGATCCCAGTATGTGAAAATGTATTTGGTCTATGTTCATACTTGTTGGTTTTCTCCAATTACTCCACTTTCCATCCATATCAAGGAGCACCCCAACACCATCAAGAGAACTGTCTGTCTGATTGCTAAATTTATCAAGTTTTAAGATTTTACTGGTAGACATGTGATCAGATATGATGTTGTTTGATCATATTAGTACTTGTGGCATCAAAACTGACACCATCAGGATGGATATCTCTGATGGTTTTTTTCTGTATGTCGGTCTGGTTGGTTGTGGGGACTGGGGTATAGATTTGTCCATCAAAACAGGTGCTGGCAGCAGCTGTCTTGAAGATATGATGTAAATATTTTCACTACTGTAACATTAAAGGGCATAATTGTAGATAAACAGACAACCCTGTATAAAGCGATCAGTCAAAGGAACAATAGAAAGTGACTGCTTATCAGAGATGGCCATTGAATGTAAAACATTTACCAAAATGTTAGTGTGGTTATATTAAAACTGACTGTTAAATGCACAGGTGGCTGCTAATACAGATTCAACTTTAAAAAAAATAATATGTAATATAATCACTATCATGTCCTGTCTGGCAATGAAGTTCCTGACTCCTAAATGTTATCTATGTCTGACCCAGTTATCTCCCTTTTTTTGTCAGGTGCTGACCACAGAATCGGTCCACTCAGGATTCCGATGCTGGCTGACTTCAGAGGAACATCCCAAGTTCCCCATCAACCTGCTGCAGTCCTCCATCAAGTTCACCAATGAGCCGCCCCAGGGAGTCAAGGCTGGGCTCAAGAGGACCTATGCCCTTGTCACACAGGTACGTTCACAGGACAGTTGAACCAGTCAGCTACCGCGTGACCCTGAACTATTTTTAGCTCACATGAGCACAACGTGCTCAAGGTGAGCTTTTCTGATCGCCTTTTGTCCGGCGTCCGTCGTCCGTGCGTCCGTCCGTGCGTGCGTCCGGCGTCAACAATTGCTTCAAACAACATCTCCTCCTAAACAGCTTGGCCAATTTGAAAAATATTTTGCAGGAATGTTCCTTGGATGAAGCTCTACTAAAGTTGTATAAATGGTTCTGGTCCATCGCATAATTAGGTCACAGGAGCTAAAAATAGATTTTAAAAATGAAAATTTAAAAAATCTTCTTCTCTGAAACCACAAGGCCTAGCCTTTTGATTTTTGGTATGTAGCATGATCTTATGACTGTCTACCAGGATTGTACAAATTATGACCCTGGGGTCAAAATTGGCCCCGCCCCAGGGGTCACTTGATTTCACATAGGCTAATATAGGAAAAAATTGAAAAAATCTTCTTCTCCGAAACCACAAGGCCTAGCCTTTTGATTTTTGGTATGTAGCATCATCTTATGGGCCACTACCAAGATTGTACAAATCATAGCCCTATGGTGATAAATGACCCCGCACCAGGGTCACTTGTTTTAGGCTAATATAGGAAAAAATTGAAAAAATCTTCTTCTCCGAAACCACAAGGCCTAGCCTTTTGATATTTGGTATGTAGCATCATCTTATGGGCCACTACCAAGATTGTACAAATCATAGCCCTATGGTGATAAATGACCCCGCACCAGGGGTCACTTGTTTTACATAGAGTTATATAGGAAAATCTTAAAAAATCTTCTTCCATGAATGCATAAGGCCTAGAGCTTATTTGGTATTGATAAATGACCCCGCACCAGGGGTCACTTGTTTTACATAGAGTTATATAGGAAAATCTTAAAAAATCTTCTTCATGAATCATAAGGCCTAGAGCTTAGATATTTGGTATGTAGCATCATCTTATGGGCCACTACCAAGATTGTACAAATCATAGCCCTATGGTGATAAATGACCCCGCACCAGGGGTCACTTGTTTTACACAGAGTTATATAGGAAAATCTTAAAAAATCTTCTTCCATGAATGCATAAGGCCTAGAGCTTAGATATTTGGTATGAAGCATCATCTTATGGGCCACTACCAAGATTGTACAAATCATAGCCCTATGGTGATAAATGACCCCCCACCAGGGGTCACTTGTTTTACACAGAGTTATATAGGAAAATCTTAAAAAATCTTCTTCTATGAATCCATAAGGCCTAGAGCTTAGATATTTAGTATGTAGCATCATCTTATGGGCCACTACCAAGATTGTACAAATCATAGCCCTATGGTGATAAATGACCCCCACCAGGGGTCACTTGTTTTACAAGAGTTAAATAGGAAAATCTTAAAAAATCTTCTTCTATGAATCAATAAGGCCTAGAGCTAAGATTTTTGGTATGTAGTAGCATCTAATGGTTCATTACAAAGATTTTCAAAGTCTTGGCCCTACGGTGATAAATGACCCTGCGCCCAAGTCTTCTCTGAAACCATATGGCCCATTGCTTAGATATTTGGTGTGTAGTATTGTCAGGGGTAAAATGTTTTAGATTAAGTTATATCAGAATCCTTGTCTGTTTAAAAACCTTGACATCAGTTGAAGCAATGGTACTCAGGTGAGCGATTCAGGGCCATCATGGCCCTCTTGTTTTTAATGCTAGTTGAATTTCCTTCATTGTCTCTAGCCTATTTATTTCCCATGAAATTTATTTAAAAACAGTTGATAATATAACCTTGGTTGTGTCTCGGGAAAGCCTTACTTTTAAGCATGCCTAACTGTTATATCTAGTATATCTGTAACACACCTACACTGTATCCTTGGATAGGAACAACTGGAATACAGCAACCTACCACAGTGGAAACCCATGCTGTATGGCGTTGCCTTCCTCCACACCACCGTGCAGGAGAGGAGAAAGTTTGGACCCATCGGTTGGAACATCCCGTACGAGTTCAATCAGTCGGACTTCACCGCCACTGTACAGTTTGTACAGAACCATCTTGATGACATCGACCCCAAGAAGGTACTTAAAAGAGCAAAAATTGAGAGATTTTATACTTTGTTTTAGTGATTTATATATTTTTATCAATTTTTTTTATCTGTATAAACATATTCTGTAAAGGAGAAAATCTCAGTATTTTGACAACAAAAATAAACTCATTGCCATCATTTTGGCTAAAAAGCTTATATCAAGACACATTTTCCCTTAGTTTGTTGCTATGTTTTATATAATATAAATGCATTCAGCCATTTTGATATAGTACATGTCTGGATGTTTTTTTTTTGTTACTTTAGATTTTCAGTAAATCAAGTACACTCTTCTTACCTCTTAACATATAAAATGAAGATCAGACAGGTAGACTGAGTCTTAAAAAAACAATTGATTATGTTATTTTTTTTAATAAATATTAATCAGTTTTATTAATTGATAACACAGTATCTTAGGAGGACTATAAGAGATTATCATATACAATATTTGCACATATATACATACTTTGTTAAACAGGGTGTGTCATGGACAACTGTACGTTACATGATCGGTGAGGTACAGTACGGTGGTCGTGTAACAGACGACTACGACAAGCGCCTCCTCAACACCTATGCTCGTGTCTGGTTCAGTGAGGCTATGTTCCAGGACACCTTCGCCTTCTACACCGGTACGTCATGTCATACTTAGTACTGTACTCTATACATATTTCATCCATCGAAAGCCAGATGGGCTCATGAGTATATTTTAAATGAAGGTTGAAGAGCCCTCCTTGCTTTCATTGAGCAATATAAAAATAGGAAAGCTGTATTGCTACTTGCAAGTACTTAACTTATAAGTACATCATCTAAAGCAAAAAAAGTGATCCAATCTTTCATAGTCTAACTCAAGGAAAACTTAATTATGTGTATATTTATTGTGACAGCATGTAAATGATTTTAATATTATTATGCCTACCATGCAGTTAAGTAACCTAAAGATATTGTGTGGTTGCAGGGTACAAGATCCCCAGATGTAAGAACCTTACAGAGTATGTGACATACATTGAGAGTCTGCCCCTCTCCGACACACCCGAGTGCTTTGGGTTGCACTCCAATGCTGACATCACGTAAGCATGATAAGTTTACTTAATTAGGCTGTAGAAGATAAAACACTAACAAATACCCTGAAATCAGCCATTGATACAGCATAAACAAGATTCAGACTCAGTTCTTGACAGTGTGAAACTGACAGGCTCAACATGCAGTTTGAAATTCAGATACTAATGTATTATCAGTAAATTTAGATGTCTGTGGAGTACAAGATGTTCCATGATTAAAATAAAATGCACTGAAGTTTTCTTGATATGATGAATATACAAGCTATCTGTGAGTCTTATACATGGGATATGCATACTTTTGATCCATATATCAACAGATTTTGTATATGCCAGGAAAGTATGGACCAGGTTATAAAAAAAATAGCTTGATTGGTAAAATAAAGGACTCCGGCCCAAAATGCAATATACAGTAATTCCATCAACAAAGTTAATAAGTTTTGTATTATTTATAAGTCTAAATACAATATATGTGTAAATTTACATATGGTACTTGGTCTTCTTGTGCAGGTATTCGACCAACACAGCCAACACAATGTTGGAGACAATCGTGAACATTCAGCCGAAGGACTCTGGTGGTGGCGGTGGTGAGACACGTGAGAGTGTTGTGTACAAACTGGCTGATGATATGTTGGAGAAACTTCCTGAGGACTACATTCCTTTTGAGGTATGTAAACCATTGTAAACCACTGTCACCTCTGTGTATATACTCTCGTGTGTATACATCTGTCTTGACCAATGGCCTGCTGTCACTAGCCCAAATGGGTGTTACTTCAAGCAAGCGCTGTTACATTATTTAATATAATTGATCCTTAATCACTTGATATACTCAAAGCTTCGCTCATGACATTTAATGACATTTAAGACCTCATGTGTTTGCTCTAGATCAAATTATCCAGGATATGTGTATTTTTGACTGATGTAAAAAAATAACGATTTTTTTCAAATTGTTTTTTAATAAAAATGCAGAACACCTTAATATTTCAAGTTATCAATAACATTAAGTATTGTATTTTTTTCTTTCTAGATGTGCCAATCTACATTTGTGTTGCTAGTAGTTGTTGGTATGGTTCTATATCTAATTGGATGTGGTTAATTACACAGTTTGGTCTACATGCATCTATGTGTCCATGTTTTACTCCAGGTGCGAGACAGATTGAAGAAGATGGGTCACCTACAGCCCATCAACATTTTCCTGCGTCAAGAGATTGACAGGATGCAGCGAGTCATCACCTTAGTGCGCATAACGTTGAAGGATCTGAAACTGGCTATTGATGGTACAATCATCATGAGTGAGAACCTGAGAGATGCCCTTGACAACATGTTTGATGCCCGTGTTCCCACCAACTGGAAAAAGGTATGAGCAGTGGGATTTATTAATTCCAACAAACAAATAAAATATTTAAGGCAGCACTTAAGTTTTACATTGTCTCTCATTGTTTTACAAAACCAATGTCAGCTCAAAATTAATAGGTCTTAAGCATTGTTAAGAGTAAGGGGATGATTTAAACAAAGTAAATGCCTCAAAGTCATGCAGTTATTGAAACATACCAGGTGCACTCTTCTCAACAAAGAATTATTCAAGAAATTTCCTTTATGCTTTTAGTATCATACCAAATCAACCTGCAAATAATCTTCAAATGGATCCTTAGATTTAATAACAAGCTGTTCTAATTGAGAATTGCTTTGAGTTTTTCTGGCTTTTCAATGGTATAAACCAATGTGACTGAGTGGTGAAAGGTTGAGATATAATGGGACTTGTTTCATGCAGATATCCTGGGAGTCTGCCACCCTTGGTTTTTGGTTTACGGACCTTCTGGACCGTAACACCCAGTTCCATTCCTGGCTGTTTGAGGGACGCCCCACCACCTTCTGGATGACGGGCTTCTTTAACCCCACTGTGAGTATCACCAATGGCAACCTGTATAAAATATATAACTTAAGACCTATAATAACAAGTCTTTGTATATAACAATCTGTGGTTAGCTTGTGAAGATTTTTGAAAATTGTAAAAAAAGATAATTATCTTTTAGTGAAATAGTTACGATGTTGTATCAGCTACCTCAAGTCCTCACATTGTTTGAACGTTTAACGTTTATTTTGCCATACTACATACTTTCACAGAAGTATAAAAATCAGTAGGTTTCTAATTTTTTAGCCCTTTTTATTCCTTCAAGTGCCGTAAAACTGAAGGCACAAAGTGTTAGCCTTTACATTACCCCCATACATGTTTATGTTCCTACATATATAATTCTGAGTCATGGTTTCTAACTTGATGTGTATGTATAGGGCTTCCTGACAGCCATGAGACAGGAGATCACACGTGCCCACAAAGGCTGGGCCCTTGACTCTGTCATCCTGGATAATGACGTGACGCGCATGATGAAGGAGGACGTTCACAGTCCACCTAATGAAGGTTTGTCATCTTTAAGACTATTAAAAAGATTGGAGATATTTCTTGCCATAGTTTTGGAACACATCAATTATTCATGACCTGCCACTTAAAATAGTTCAGTCAAAGTTTTTTTCACAGATATATGTGTAGCCTCTGATCAAATTAAAACACTAATATCCGCAATTTGTTCATTTACTTAATTCATAATGTTATATTTGGTATAAACCATAATACTAAGTAAAAGCCTGTCCTGCTTCAGATACCATCAATAGTGTTTGTTTCTCTCTTACAAGAAGGTAACCAATCTGCACCTATTTGCTCACGTGAGCAACTGTTTATGGTGACTGAATGCAGGGCAGGTCTGAAATCACACATTAGTCACAAGTATTTCAGGCTAGTGTATGGAAGTATATTACCCACAAAAGTTTAACATTCATAATCTCTCCGACAGGTGTGTACATCTATGGTCTGTACCTGGACGGTGCAGGCTGGGACCGACGTAACGCCCGCCTCATTGAACCAACACCCAAGGTGCTGTACACGCTGATCCCTGTGGTGCATGTGTTCGCCATCAATGTGGAGAAGAACAAGTCGTCCAATCTGTACGACTGTCCAGTGTACAAGAAACCGAGACGTACTGACTTGACCTACATCTTCCCGCTCCAGCTGAAGACAAACAAGAACCCTGACCACTGGACGCTGCGTGGTGTTGCTCTCCTCTGTGACACCAAGTAAACACAGCATGTTTTGGTTGCCATGGCAACACTGTTTCAGAACTGGAATTGTTTTATATTTTTGTGTGTGTGAACTCTTTACAACTTTCCATATCTTATTGACTGACAATATTAGCCATCTGTGATGAAATGAAAATATGTATTTTGTGTGAATCAAGCAAATTTGCATGGCCACCATAAAGGGAAAAGGTCATGATGACATGTTGTTTAGAAACTGCATAACAAAGAAAAACAGCATATAAAGTGTGACTAGACTTATGTTTATATACAAAAACTTAATATAAAATGGGTATATACTTGCAGTATCTTTGTGTTAAGAAATGAATTTATCGCACACCATATGTCATATTATTATTGCAATTGAAATATATCTGAAATTATGCATGCATTTGAGTTGAGTTATTGAATATTTTAAAATGCGTCTTGTTTTTGTTGGTGTTTGTTTGCTTTTCTGTGCATTATAATGTGATAAGTATTTTTCCAGTGGTGGATTCTTGGAAAGAACTGTGCTTAAATAGTGCATATAATGGATTGTTAATCAATTGATAATAAATCAGACATTTGTTATGGTCTGTTCTTCCAAGCAGTCTGTGATCTTATATAGTTTATATGAAACTGAGAAAAAGTAATGTTTAGAAAAAAAAATATCTTGTTTTATGGAAGTGTAAATATCATAAACCAGGACAAAACTTGAGTATTTCCTGTCAACATGTTAACCTCACATCTTCAAAACTAAGTGAAACAGCACTGTCACTATGACAACCGCTGGGATGTGTTGACATGACAACAACTGAATGATGTTTTGCATTTATCTGATCATGTGTTGTCTTGAACATTTTTACTCTAATATGAAGTCTGTGTGATTTTACAGTTTAAATAATTCTAATGATAATCAGTTGTCACTTTTGTGTATATCATGTTCTTCGTCAAATGGTTTATACTGCATAACGTTGTGTTATTTAAATTATTTCCACTGGTAGTTAATAATATAACTGGGTTGAGTGGGGAACAATTGTAATAGTGCATTTTACAAGAAAGTATTTGCAATGATTTCAGTATTTGTGTCCAGTAATGTGTATTATATTTGTTTATTCTTTTACTATTGTTGATAAATATTTATCTCTTCATACAGGAATTGTGATATTTTTCCTTGCCAAACGTAGCAATCCGTCCAGTATTTTTATATCTTTTCAATGTTAGAAGCCTTACATAACCCGTCCAAGGTTATCTAAATTACTTGAACATTGTAAATTTATATTATTTTACAACATCTTACCAGCAAATAATTGAGTGTTATTTAATTGAAAGACTCTGTGGTGTACTTTAATATATTGTAATTTATTTTTCCAGATTTTGTTATTACTGGCACTAATAAATGTATTGATTGTTGAATGGTTTAAATAAAATTTAATAACAATATTTTGTTTCAATTACCATCCCATAGAGAAGGAAGAGAGACTTAAGGGGTACCTTCTGCTTGCACAGTCCCCAAATACACAAGTTTAACCCTTCACTTTATATAGACTTGCTTTGACACAAACAAAGCAGACCTAGATCAGACAGCTCCTATAGGAGCTGTCTGATCAGGGTCTCCTCTGTTTTCTCATACAATATTGTAGCTCAGTTTCTACACAGTCATCTGTAACAAAGAAAATTCCATTATTTTAAAAACCATATAAAAATCAATTAAAATTCATTTAGTCATAAATTTGTATACGGTAGAGGATTAACTTTTACCTTATATAATCATTTTGATGCTTTGGCAAACAGAGCAAACCCAGATCAGACAACTCCTTTAGTCTGGGTCTGCTGTTTACTCATTGTAGCTCAGATTCTTCACAGTCTGCATGGCAAATACACTGATGGTTGATGGAGAATTAAGTTTGTCCCATGTAGGTACAGGGTGGTTGGGTAGTAAATTGTTTTAATTAAAAACTTTAAAGCAGCATGGAAGAGTACCCAACTTACATACTGTAAGGTAATTGCTGTCAAGTACTGAGAAGCCGAGATTTATTTTCAAAATGCATTGTTATCTTAAGTTATTTACTCTGATATGAACTGTTAAACTATTTTTAAAAAAGACAACCATCATACTGCTAATCACTTTTTGAAACTAAATTATCAAATAATTGTAGAAACTACAATCAAGAAATTATTGTGAGCAATTTTCCAAACAAAAACTGAAGCAGGGTACATAGATTTTTTAAATAAATAAATGTATGGCACAAATTAATTTCTTATAGATTTAGTTCAAACTGATATCTTCTTACTTTTATTACAATTTGTACTTATCCCTTTAAATTGTTTATATGTTGGACCAGTACTTAGCACCATGAAAGTGTTTTGGCTCCCAATGGGGTTCAAAGCCACAATGTTTGGATCAGGAGTTATGGACACCTGTTTATTGTATTGATAACACAATTTACAAAGTTTGTTGTGTCACCTGCTGTAAGACAGAGGTGACACATGGGGATCACTTTTCTATTTTTTTGTCCGTCTTTCACACTTTTTCTGTCACGCTTCAGCAGGTCACACACATGCTCCAAAGAACACTCTTGTTATATTATAGATGCTGAACATGAATAATGGAAGGAGACAGCATGCAATATATCACATTCCAAAATATGAAAAATATTTTGTATGAGGTGCCAATGATCAGGAAATAACAAGAAATAAACATGGGAGTGTTTTGATAAAGCTTAACCCTTTCCCTCATATAGACTCACTTAACCCTTTCCCTCATAATCACATAGACTCATTTTGATGCACTCAATAGGTACCACATAAAGCCTGATCTGCAGAAAACCACAGTTAAACCTTACCAAATTTAATTATAAAGTCCTCATTTCCAGACCACTGAGGAGCAGCGAGCAGCATAAAACCTGGTCTGGTTTTATGTTGTTCGCATAGGTCTTTTCATGGTTTCCTCTATTAGGGAAAGGGTTAAACAGTAAAAGAAACTGTAGGTGAGTTAACATGCTTGTCAAGCTCAGATATAAAAAAGAATGATTACTTTGATTATATGATTTTCTCATAAAATGGTTTCTTTTTTTAGCTCACCTGAGCACGTGTGCTCAGGATGAGCTTTTAGGATCGATGAATGTCCGTCGTCCGTCCGTCCGTCCGTCCGTCGTCCGTCGTCCACAATTTGTTCGTTTGCACTCTAGCATCTTCATTTTATGAGCAATTATCTTCAAACTTTAAAAAAATGTTTATGACCATAAAATCTCGGCCAAGTTCGATTATGGCTGATATCGGAACATTAGGTCAGGAGTTATGCCCCTTTTAAAATTCAAAAAAGCCAGATTTCACATTGTTTGCACTCTAGCATCTTCATTTCATGAGCAATTATCTTAAAACTTTATAGCAATGTTTATGACCATAAAATCTCGGCCAAGTTCGATTATGGCTGATATCAGAACATTAGGTCAGGAGTTATGCCCCTTTTAAAATTAAAAAAAGCCAGATTTCACATTGTTTGCACTCTAGCATCTTCATTTCATGAGCAATTATCTTCAAACTTTATATCAATGTTTATGACCATAAAATCTCGGCCAAGTTCGATTATGGCTGATATCAGAACATTAGGTCAGGAGTTATGCCCCTTTTAAAATTCAAAACCAGATTTCACATTGTTTGCACTCTAGCATCTTCATTTCATGAGCAATTATCTTAAAACTTTATATCAATGTTTATGACCATAAAATCTCGGCCAAGTTCGATTATGGCTGATATCGGAACATTAGGTCAGGAGTTATGCCCCTTTTAATATTCAAACAAGAGGGCCAAGATGGCCCTTGGTCGCTCACCTGAGAAAGATGATTGCTTAAGAAATAAAGATGCTTGAGTGTAAAAGTGAAATCTGGCTTTTTTTATGGTGAAATGGGCATAACTCCTAAATTTACAAGTCAATATCAGTTATAATTGAACCCGATTGTGAGATTATGGGCATAAACATTGTCTTAAAGTTTAAAAATGATTGTTAAAAAAATGAAGTTGGTAGAGAATAAACAAAGTGAAATCTTGCATTTTTTGTATTAAAAGGGGCATAACTCCTGACCTAAATGACCCATCTCAGCCACAATTGAACTCAATCGAGACATTATGGTCATTAACAATGTCATAAAGTTTGAAGATGATTGTTAAAAAAAGGAAGATGCTAGAGTAAACAAGTGAAATTGCTTTTTTTATTAAAAGGGGCATAACTCCTGACCAAATGACATCTCAGCCAAATGAACTCAATCGAGACTTATGGTCATAAGCATTGCCATAAAGTTTGAAGATGATTGCTCAAAAGATGAAGATGCTAGAGTGTAAACAATGTGAAATCTGGCTTTTTTTGAATATTAAAAGGGGCATAACTCCTGACCTAATGTTCCGATATCAACCATAATCAAACTTGGCCGAGATTTTATGGTCATAAACATTAATATAAAGTTTGAAGATAATTGCTCATGAAATGAAGATGCTAGAGTGCAAACAATGTGAAATCTGGCTTTTTTTAATTTTAAAAGGGGCATAACTCCTGACCTAATGTTCCGATATCAGCCATAATCGAACTTGGCCGAGATTTTATGGTCATAAACATTGATATAAAGTTTGAAGATAATTGCTCATGAAATGAAGATGCTAGAGTGCAAACAATGTGAAATCTGGCTTTTTTGAATTTTAAAAGGGGCATAATTCCTGACCTAATGTTCCGATATCAGCCATAATCGAACTTGGCCGAGATTTTATGGTCATAAACATTGATTTAAAGTTTGAAGATAATTGCTCATGAAATGAAGATGCTAGAGTGCAAACAATGTGAAATCTGGCTTTTTTGAATTTTAAAAGGGGCATAACTCCTGACCTAATGTTCCGATATCATCCATAATCGAACTTGGCCGAGATTTTATGGTCATAAACATTGTTTTAAAGTTTGAAGATAATTGCTCATAAAATGAAGATGCTAGAGTGCAAACGAACAAATTGTGGACGACGGACGACGGACGGACGGACGGACGGACGGACGGACGACGGACATTCATCGATCCTAAAAGCTCATCCTGAGCACACGTGCTCAGGTGAGCTAAAAAAGCCAGATTTCACATTGTTTGCACTCTAGCATCTTCATTTCATGAGCAATTATCTTCAAACTTTATATCAATTTTTATAACCATAAAATCACGACCAAGTTCGATTGTGGCTGATATCGTACCATTAGGTCAGGAGTTAAGCCCCTTTTAATATTAAAAAAATGCCATATTTCAAGTTGTTTACACTCTAGCATCTTCATCTTTTGAGCAATCGTCTTCAAACTTTATGGCAATGCTTATGACCATAAGGTTTCGATTGAGTTCGATTATGGCTGACATTCATCAATTAGGTCAGGAGTAATGCCCCTTTTAATATTCAAAAAATGCCATATTTCACATTGTTTACACTCTAGCATCTTCATCTTTTGAGCAATCATCTTCAAACTTTATGGCAATGCTTATGACCATAAGGTCTCGATTGAGTTTGATTATGACTGAGATCAGTTGATTAGGTCAGGAGTTAAGCCCCTTTTAATATAAAAAAATGCCAGAAATCACTTTGTTTACACTCTAGCATCTTCATCTTTTGAGCAATCATCTTCAAACTTTATGACAATGCTTTTGACCATAAGGTCTCGATTGAGTTCGATTATGGCTGAGATCCGTCAATTTGGTCAGGAGTTATGCCCCTTTTAATATAAAAAAAAGCCATATTTCACGTTGTTTACACTCTAGCATCTTCCTTTTTTTAGCAATCATCTTCAAACTTTATGACATTGTTAATGACCATAATGTCTCGATTGAGTTCAATTGTGGCTGAGATGGGTCATTTAGGTCAGGAGTTATGCCCCTTTTAATACAAAAAATGCAAGATTTCACTTTGTTTATTCTCTACCAACTTCATTTTTTTAACAATCATTTTTAAACTTTAAGGCAATGTTTATGCCCATAATCTCACAATCGGGTTCAATTATAACTGATATTGACTTGTAAATTTAGGAGTTATGCCCATTTCACCATAAAAAAAGCCAGATTTCACTTTTACACTCAAGCATCTTTATTTCTTAAGCAATCATCTTTCTCAGGTGAGCGACCAAGGGCCATCTTGGCCCTCTTGTTTTAATTAATGAGAATATCTAAAAGCAAAAACATGACGACAGTTGATCACTTACAAACCGATAAAGGACAACAACTCTTTTCTTACCATGGACTATTTACCTTGTCGTTGGAAAGTCTTAGCAATGGAGAACTGTTTGGCATTTGTTAAAATGAACCTGTAGTTAAGATCTGAATTACAAATAAACAAGTACAAAACTTGAGCAGTTTGAAATTTATTTACAATGCATCAGATCCATGTAACAATGCAAGTATACATTCAGTAACATACTGTATAATCATTCATTTTCATGGGGATAATTTTGTTGATTTCATGGAAGACTTTATCCACTAATATTTATCCTCACGATCTGATATTTCATAAGCCTCATGGTTCCATGAATACATGTACCTATGAAATTGATCTTATCACTGATTCCATGAAATTTAATGTCAATAAAAATAAATGATTTTACAGTAGAGACTGTCTATACAACCTTCTGTCATGATCCTGCACAGTTGGATAATCCTCTTCTAACAATTCA
>CM037784.1:11678363-11728363 GCA_021229015.1 Solen grandis | reverse complement strand
ATTGATGTAAAACTGAATCAGTTTAAACTTATTAAATTTGAATCCTTTTAACAGCATAATTGATATTATCTGAATTTACCATTAAGGTACAGTAATGTCCTTTATACTTGAAATTAAACAGATATTTATCATATAATGGCATACTTACACTTGTGTGTATCAAACCAATATATTTCTAGAATCATTTTTACCATGCCATGTAAACAAACCAAACATTAGGAATAAAAATCATAAGGAAGCTCAAAGGGGACTCTTTTAGGAAACTAAAATCCTGTTTCCTCTTATTCTAATCAGTACAGTTACATTTTCAGTGACAGCTGGGTCAAGATAATGTCATCAGGTCATAAGAAGTGAGTCCATCTCGCCATCTTAGCTCCTGCAAAAATAGATTGTCCTTCTCTGTAATGCTCAAATGAATTCTTTTCATCGCTCCCTAATCAAAGGTCTTCAGTGCCTAGCTTTGGCAACATTTCTTTATTATGTCTCAATAAACTGAGACTGCTGCAGTTTGAGTGTAAACCTGTTACAGTGATTATTGTGTTGGTATTGTTAGTGTTTCAGCATAGAGATTTATGTTGTTTTCTTTCGTTGTTTTAATGTTGTTGTTTTCTTTTCTTTCATGCTTTCAAATACTTGCATGACTGGCATTTTATCTTGAAACGTATGCAAACATTTAGCCTTGAAACTTGCACCAGCTACATTGTCTTCTGCAACATGTGCATTATTTACTTAATGTTTGATCCAATAATGCTAGATGTGCACGTAAATATGTCGTCAGTTGTTGGATTACAATTGTTTGTGTGCCTGATCCTAATGACTGCAATATTTCTGATTTTTAGCTCATTTGTTTTTCAAAGAAAGAAAGTCAACGTATTGTCATCACTCAGGTGTTGTTGTCAAGAAAAACTTTAACCTTGGCCATAACCTCTAAACTATAAAAGCTTCCATCATCAAACTTCACATACTTGTGCACTATCACAAGGGCTACATTCTCATCAAGGGTCATAACTCTAAGGTCTATTTTCACCTGATTTATTTGCCTTAAAAAAAAATAAAAAAAATAAAAGACAAGTGCTTGCATCCACATGTGGTGCTTCTGTTCTAAATTTGAATCAGCATCTTTAATTGTTTATGTTGTTAATGGTTTATGTTAATTGTTCCTCTTTGTGTGTATGCATGTTGGGAAATGACTTACATGATAATAAGAGAGCAGTTGCCTTGTGAATTAATGATGTGGTTGCCTTGCGTATTAATGATGTGAGTCCTTTGGAGGAGCTAAAGTGATATGAAGTCTTTTGATTCCAAGAGAAAGAGTGCAGCATATATTAATATTGTGAGTCCTTTGGAAAAGAATTTAGCTACATATCTGTCCATTTACAAGAACCTAATCTGTAGGATACAGCTAATATTTAGCACTCACAAAGAAGAATGTTGTTTCCATGAGGCTACTTTTGATGCATATAATTTTTCATACAACTTTTGACGCTGAATCAAGGCTCTGTTGTTCTTTTTCTCTAGGTCCCGGGGCAGAATGTTTTCTAAGTATAAGTTCACAAGACTTGCAGTTATCCCAAAATCAACTTACTATCCATTAACCAGGCCTCCTTCCAAAGATCCCAGCACATGAATACAATGTAGTCTTCTAGTCCCTTCAACAAAATCTGCATCACTCAGTAATTTATATATATTTGGAAGATAATGCCAATCATCCAAGACTGTATTTCCCTCTCCAAATTTTATTTCAGTATTTGTTTTTATTCTAAATTGAATATACATGGACTAGATGGTTTTCCTCCATATGCACCTAAAAGTGTTAGTGAACTAGTTTTAGTATAAGCCAATACCTTAACCATACAAACACCTATCAACCACTTGACATACTTAATAAAAGGACCAATACCTATGTCACATTATTATCTGTAAAGATGCCTGCCAACCATTTGACCTAAGTAAGAAAAGCTTTGTCACATGATATCCTATGCTGACTGACCCTCCAATCACAGAACCTCAAATACAAACACCGCCCTGACTTCTAATGCTGACTGACCCTCCAATCACAGAACCTCAAATACAAACACCGCCCTGACTTCTAATGCTGACTGACCCTCCAATCACAGAACCTCAAATACAAACACCGCCCTGACTTCTAATGCTGACTGACCCTCCAATCACAGAACCTCAAATACAAACCCCTCCTTCCTTCTAATGCTGACTGACCCTCCAATCACAGGACATCAGATACAGACACCCTCCTGATTCCTGATGCTGACTGACCCTCCTATTACAGGACCTCAGATACAGACACCCTCCTTCCTTCTAATGCAGACTGACCCTCCAATCACAGGACCTCAGATACAAACACCTCCTGACTTCTAATGCTGACTGGCCCTCCAATCACAGGACCTCAGATACAGACACCCCCTGACTTCTAATGCTGACTGACCCTCCAATCACAGGACCTCAGATACAAACACCCCCTGACTTTTCTAATGCTGACTGACCCTCCAATCACAGGACCTCAGATACAAACACCGCCTGACTTCTAATGCTGACTGACCCTCCAATCACAGGACCTCAGATACAAACACCCCCTGACTTTTAATGCTGACTGACCCTCCAATCACAGGACCTCAGATACAAACACCCCCTGACTTCTAATGCTGACTGGCCCTCCAATCACAGGACCTCAGATACAGACACCCTCCTGACTTCTAATGCTGACTGGCCCTCCAATCACAGGACCTCATATACAAACATCCTCCTTCCTTCTAATGCTGACTGCCCTCCAATCACAGGACCTCAGATACAAACACCCTCCTGACTTCTAATGCTGACTGACCCTCCAATCACAGGACCTCAGATACAGACACTCTCCTGACTTTTAATGCTGACTGGCCCTCCAATCACAGGACCTCAGATACAAACACCCCCTGACTTCCAATGCTGACTGACCATCCAATCACAGAACCTCAAGTACAGACATCCTCCTGATTCTTAGTGCTAACTGACCCTTTAATTACAGGACCTTATATACAGACACCCTCCTGACTTCTATTGCTGACTGGCCTACCAATCACAGGACCTCAGATACAAACACCGCCCTGACTTCTAATGCTGACTGGCCCTCCAATCACAGGACATCAGATACAGACACTCTCCTGATTTCTAATTCTGACTGACCAAACAATCACAGGACCTCAGATACAAACCCACCCCCCGCCAAGCTGACGGCCCCCGATTCTTAATGCTAACTGGCCCTTTAATTACAGGACCTTATATACAGACATCCTCCTGATTCCTAATGCTGACTGACCCTCCAATCTCAGGACCTCAGATACAGATACCCTCCTGGCAGACACCCTCCTGATTCCTAATGCTGACTGACCCTCCTATCACAGGACCTCAGATACAGACACCCTCCTGATTCCTAATGCTGACTGACCCTCCTATCACAGGACCTCAGATACAGACACCTTCCTGATCCCTAATGCTGACTGACCCTCCAATCTCAGGACCTCAGATACAGATACCCTCCTGGCAGACACCCTCCTGATTCCTAATGCTGGCTGACCCTTTAATTACAGGACCTTATATACAGACACCCTCCTGACTTCTAATGCTGACTGACCCTCCTATCACAGGACCTCAGATACAGACACCCTCCTGATTCCTAATGCTAATTGACCCTTTAATTACAGGACCTTATATACAGACACCCTCCTGACTTCTAATGCTGACTGACCCTCCTATCACAGGACCTCAGATACAGACACCCTCCTGATTCCTAATGCTGACTGACCCTCCTATCACAGGACCTCAGATACAGACACCTTCCTGATCCCTAATGCTGATTAACCCTTCAATCTCAGGACCTCAAGATTCAAGATTTTATCATGGTAAGGCCTCCAGCCCATACACAAAAATATAAATACATTTCATTTGCACATGCAAAGCAACGTATGTATTGTGACAGGTAGTCATATTTATCAACATATTTAAACTATTTAACAAAGACACATCCTAAAGACAATACATAATATTATAAGTCATAGTGTAGTAAAACTTTACTTGCCTAAATATTCATTTCTTACATTAGTTGCATGGAATATAAACATTGCTAATTTCTTAATGACATCTTCATTTTTACATGCTATAAGATTGTAAAATTTTTCAACAGAGGGGTTTTCATAGTAAATAACTGAACGAATATTCTTATATAATGAACAAATGCATATAAAATGGTATTCATCCTCTAGATAACTTTCACAATATGGACAATCTCTATATTCCCTAGGTATATTATAATAACGACATGTTTCTATCATAAGGCTATGTGAAGAACTTCTAAAATTTGCTAAACAACTCCTAAACTTATCAATATTTAACAATTTGATGTAACTTTCCACATTGTAATCTCTTTTAAATTTTACATAATAGGACAATTTCATATTTTTACAACAACATTCATACCAATTTTGCATTTTATATAGTAACATATGTGGTGAGAAATAACTTTTGATTTGGTACATATTGATGTTCCCATACATATCCAAAACCGTTTGAATAAAGATGTTGCCTAACACTGCTTACCCAATTATTATATCCTAAAGAATCAAAGCGTACTTGCATATTATAACATATTCTAACATATCTATATTTAGGCATATTGAGAATTCTTAACCAATAGCTACCCCATGTTGTATTAATGTAATACCTGGGTGAATAAAAGTTTTGTTCTGTTCAAAAAAAAAAAAAAAAGTTCAAAAAGCTAATGCATCTTTTGGCAGCATATATGTATAAAGGGAATCTTCCTAAGTCACCTAACACTGCATCATTACAAGCTGATTGTTTTACATTTAAAAAGCGTTTGCAAGCAAAAATTTGAATACTTTCAAGACAAACAAAATTATTAAGTCCCCAAATTTCCGATCCATATAATAAAATTGGCTGGATTTTTGCATCAAATATTTTAAAATATATACTATATGGCAAACATTTGCAACATTCAAGAGATTTTATAACAGCTATCAGGGCTTTTTTCGCCTTCACACACATATTTTCAGCCATCTTGTAGAGGGAAAGTCTATTTGAAAAATAAATGCCTACATAAGTAAAACCATTTACAATACTTAGCTTTGATTTTCCATAATACCATTGTTCTAATCTAGATAAAGTGCCTCCTCTTTTAAATACTAAAATTATGTTTTTTTCTACATTTATATTGAGCTTATATTCAATACAAAAAGTGTGTAACAGTTTGAGTTGCTTTTGCAATCCAGCTACAGTGTCTGAAAAACATGCTAAGTCATCTGCGAACATAAGTAAAAATATTTCCGTTAAATCTGGATAAAGCTGTATACCACGAACATTGTTATCACACAAAATATTATAAAATTCATCAATAAAAAGGGCAAATAAAATTGGACTGATACAACAGCCTTGCCTAACAGACATCCTCCTGATTCTTAATGCTAACTGACCCTTTAATTACAGGACCTTATATACAGACACCCTCCTGACTTCTAATGCTGACTGGCCCTCCAATCACAGGACCTCAGATACAAACACCCCCTGACTTCTAATGCTGACTGGCCCTCCAATCACAGGACCTCAGATACAAACACCGCCCTGCCTTCTAATGCTGACTGGCCCTCCAATCACAGGACCTCAGATACAGACACCCTCCTTCCTTCTAATGCTGACTGGCCCTTTAATCACAGGACCTCAGATACAAACACCTCCTGACTTCTAATGCTGACTGGCCCTCCAATCACAGGACCTCAGATACAAACACCGCCCTGACTTCTAATGCTGACTGGCCCTCCAATCACAGGACCTCAGATACAAACACCTCCTGACTTCTAATGCTGACTGGCCCTCCAATCACAGGACCTCAGATACAAACACCTCCTGACTTCTAATGCTGACTGGCCCTCCAATCACAGGACCTCATATACAAACACCTCCTGACTTCTAATGCTGACTGGCCCTCCAATCACAGAACCTCAGATACAAACACCCCCTGACTTCTAATGCTGACTGGCCCTCCAATCACAGAACCTCAGATACAAACACCGCCCTGACTTCTAATGCTGACTGGCCCTCCAATCACAGGACCTCAGATACAGACACCCCCCTGACTTCTAATGCTGACTGACCCTCCAATCACAGGACCTCAGATACAAACACCCTCCTGATTCCTAATGCTGACTGACCCTCCTATTACAGGACCTCAGATACAGACACCCTCCTGATCCCTAATGCTGATTAACCCTTCAATCTAGGACCTCAGATACAGATACCCTCCTGACAGACAACCCCGACTGACCCTCCTTTCACAGGACCTCATATACAAACACCCTCCTGATTCCTAATGCTGACTGACCCTCCTATTACAGGACCTCAGATACAGACTCCCTCCTGATTCCTAATTATACACATACTGATCCTCAAGTGCAGGAGAAAGCAGATGTAGCACCCATTTTCAATAATGTCATGGTGAAAAAATCCCCTTCATCTTTTTTGCAAGATGGATAACACCAACCTACCCCTCATCAGGGCTTGTTTCATTAAACATGGTACAAAATATTTTGATCTAAAAATATTGTAATATAAAAAGTCTACTAATTTTGTATTTGCACAGTAAAATGTATGGAAATGCTCCCCTATTCAATGCATTATATAAACTATTAACTTTTTGTGAAGAAAAGGTCTCAAGAATAATAACCACTTAGTATCTGTGAATTAACATATATGAAGATATGTTTTGTACAAAGCTAAGTGAAACAGGCCCCTGAATTGCAAAAAGGAACAAATTCTGTGGTTTCCCTTCTGCAAAAATTTATGATGGGAGTTTTTGTCCAGATGGGGAGGTTGATCTCAGTGAGATACTCCTTCCATTTTGGTTCTAGTACAGACACCTGCACAGACATTCCTGTCATATGATTGAATGCTCATATCTGCATTGTATCATATTACCAGTTTAACCCTTCACCTCATATAGTCACATTTTTAACCCTTTCACTCAATTTTGACACATTGGCAAACAGAGCAGACCTGTATCAGACAGTTCCGGGAAAGAGCTGTCTGATCAGGGTCTCCTCTGATTGAGCATACAATATTGTAGCTCAGTTTCGACAAAGTCTGCATGCAAAAAAAAAAAAAAAAAAAAAAAATTCATCCTTTCATATAATATTTAATGTTCAGGAAATTGATTTTCAGTAAGCTGTAGATTTGTACAGAAAAGTCATGAGGTAAAGGACTAATTTCTGTCCTCTTTGATTAAGCAATTGCCTAAAGAGTGTCAGGATTGGCAATGTTTGTTAGTATGCATTATATAAAAGATTCAAGTAAAAGGAGTGTAAGTGTTTGTTTCACATTTACATGTAATGCAAAACTTCATTTCAGTCCAGTTTTATCCAGATAGTGTTGAAGGAGTATATTTATTTAAAACAGTATCTGTAATTTGAATATATGTGTTGATATGTGCTTTAATTGAAGTGGTATTTTTATATACACATATATTTCCACTTGCACCATTTTCATATTTAACATTAAAGATCCCTACATGAATTCCCGTTTTTAACTCTTTGACTAAATCCGGTATTTCAACGGATTTGGCCCTAACTTTTACAGAAGCATTATTACATAGTGACCTGGCGCATATTGTCAGGGTTTTGTGGTTCGACTATTTTTATGCAGTTATGGCCCTTTGTTATTTTTTCACATATGTAATATATTGGGAAATATTCTTCTGTGCGCAACTCCTCCTACATTTTTCAACGGATTTGGCCCAAACTTTTACAGAAGCATTATTACATAGTGACCTGGTGCATATTGTCAGGGTTTTGTGGTTTGACTATTTTTGATGCAGTTATGGCCCTTTGACCCTTAACAGATGTAATATATTGGGAAATATTCTTTCGTGCACAACTGCTACATTTCTTAATAAATTTTGTCCATACTTTAACAGAAGTACCTTCACTAAGTCACCCTGGAAAATATTACCTGTGTTTTGGAGTTTGACCATTTTTGATGGAGCTACATTATAAGAGGTATTGACTTGAAACTTTATAGGTGCATACATCTCATTGAGGCGGAATGCATTGCATAGGAACCTCACTCTGTGGTTTATAATTTTAGAGTTACATGTTTGCCCCTTCGTAAAAATTCCTGATATGGAGCATAACTCCTTAATTTTAAAATATATAGTATTGATTGGTTTTGCAGTTTGACCTTTTTTGATGGAGCTAAGGCCCTTAGTTATTTTTTCAATAACACATGTGTAAGTTATTGAGAAATATTTTTCTGTGTGCAACTCCCCCTACATTTCTTAATAAATTTTGTCCAAACATTTGCAGGGTCACCATCATTTAGTGCTCTGGCACATATTGTCAGTATTTCGTGATTTGACAATTTTTTGAGGAATAATTGACCTCAAGAAAACCTGGTTTTGTGACAATTCCTGTCACTTGTTTTTTTTTTTTTTTTTTTTTTTTTTATGAATATAATATTAAATTTTTTAAAAGAAGTGACCCATAGAACCAATGTTTTAGAATCTAGAAACACAAAAAATTGATTGCATTAATTGTGATGTTCAGAGACTGAAATTTTATTGGCTTAAATAGCCCTTTAATTTTACTTTAACATGGTGTAAAAAAAATCACTCCATGCCTGTCATGTTGTTGATGATATTAGATGAAAACTGGTGTTTGTATGCCTTTAACCCTTTACCTCATGAACACATGGGTAGAAATTGATGACTTGATGAATATTAATTCACTAAACTTTAAATGGTATATTAAAAGGTGTCAAAAAACACATCTACATGAGGTAAATAGTTTATGCACTTAGAAAGTCATTCTAATGCTTATGTCATTTGATTAACTGAAGGAAAAAACAGAAGAGGAAAAGAAACTTTTGTTTTTTTTTTTTTTTTCAATGACACTTATTTTTCTTTTAATTAAAAAAAGTAATACTGTATTTGAAGAATAATATTTGCAAGAAAATAGATGAAAATAGAAACTGTGCAAAATGTTTAAGATGCCAGTACTATCATATTTGAAATACTTTTACAGTTTCATTATTTGTAGAATGACATCCTGGGATAAAGGGAAGCCAGTACAAAATAACCAAATTATATGCTGTTCATTTTTGGGGATAATACCATTATATTATCCTTATTATATGTTATATTTATGTTGTATATCTATTTATTTTCATATTTACATGTAAGATTTCCAACCATTAAACTTAAATCAGATGCAACAGCCAGGGTTTTATGTCTTGTGTTATTATTCCATGCAACTAACACCCAATTGCCTGTTGGTTTCAGAACACAGGTTCAGCGTATTGCTGCCCTGGACTCCAGCTGGGCTCACCTAGGTAACGGGCTCAATGCCCACAACAACCCGGCCTGGCTGCAGCTGTACCTGAGTGCCTGTAAGCTGTTGGATCTCTGTCTGTCTCTACCTGCTGACAGTGTCCCGCAGTTCCAGCTGTAAGTAACGTCCATATCCTGCCTGTTGGCTCTTCATGCTCTGAATTGTTTTTGTCTTTATTGTAAAGATTTAAAGCAGCTCATTCACAATGGTCATTGACAAAGTATTTAATTTTAACTATATGTTTGTAGTATGTCTATCAGCCTATCTTCAGACACATTGTCACCCATTGCAAACTTTCCGTGATTGTAAAATAAATAGGTGGTTTTCCCATCACAGACAATAGTGTTACATGTAAAATAAATAGGTGGTTTTCCCATCACAGACAATAGTGTTACACAGGCTAACTATCATCTTTGAACAAGCTGCTTTAAGCCCATCCTACACCAAAGTCCTGTTCTGGGATTACAGTAATTACCAATTATGACAAGGTCAGCACAAACTTTTGTTAAAACCATTTTATCTTATGATATTCAAGTGCAGCTATTGGATAATCTGATTATTTAATTTGTATATGTACCAGTGTGGAAACATTGGAAGGTTCTTTAGACTATTTACTATTGAGGTACACAATTTTACGCAGTATTACATCCTTGAACTTCTGTTCACATTCTCTCACCATCATATCTGAAAAGTATTGATAAATACTGGACACAGCTTGCAGTTGACTACAGAAGCTAGTGCTGTATGTATCAATGATCATACTTTTTATTGAGGTTTTGGACTTTACAGTGCAAAAGAGGAATTTTCTATGGAATCATTAATTTTCATGGGACACAAATTTTCGGATTTGAGGGTGTTATCCACAAAAATTAAAGCCCATGAAAATTGTCCATTTCATGGACCAAATATTTTCTAACACATGAATCCAGGATTAAATGTAGTCATGAATTTCCCTTGGGTCCATAATCAGCGAAACTTAAAGTCAACATAATTGATTTTACAGTATGACTTGTTAAATTTTAAGCCAGCAGCAGTGAGGAAAATAACAAGCTGGGAACAACTACCCAATGAAAAACATGAAGTGATATTTGACAAACTTAACTTAGGAGATCCACATTTGTTGATTTTGCTGCAGGTACCGATGGGCATTTATTGGAGGTGCGGCAGCCGGGGAGGGACAGGAAGATGAAGAGGAGGATGAAGAGCAACAGGAAGATAAGAAGAAGAAGAAGAAGACTCCAGTCAAGAGAAAGCAGACTCAATTTAAACCTCACATCATCAGACTTGCACGTCTCCTCAATACCAAGGTAAACTGCAATTTCTGTCAACTGTGGTGATTCCAAATATGCGATTTCCCTCTGTAATTTTATGTGCATTTTCTTGCAAAAATATTCATAGTGAATATTTAGTTCACAAAAATTGAATGCTTTCTGTGTTTTATAATGTAAGTGCTGAAATGATACTCACATGTAAAACCTTTTTCTTTTTCATTAATTAACCTGACATGTATGTGAACTCTTATCTGGTATGCTATAGGGTAATCAGGCCCTGGAGGCTGAGTGGTTATAGTTGCTGACATACTATCACTTAGTCCTTTGCTGCTGGGGTTCAAGTCCTGGCTTTGGTCATTTGCATTTTTCATGTGAAGATGCCTTCCTGGTTTGTAGTAGGTTCTATCTATGTGCTTTCGTGTACTGAAAAACTTCCTTATCCTGTAATTAGCTGGTCGTCACTACATGATTGAAATGGTTAACTTTCACATCAACACTAAAGTACACAGTGCAATGTAAATGATAGGCTGTGTTAAACCAATCATTTTGTATAATATTCCCTCTGATAATTAACCTTTGTGCTATTTCCTATTCCAGCTTCAGGGTGATGTGCCTGTGATTAAAATGACCCCTGGACGACCTTTGCTGACCTTCACCTACTTAAAGTCACTGGCTGAACTTCAACCCTTCTTCAATACACTGTGTCTGGCCAACCAGACTGACAACATTGTCCTAGCTGCAAGGCAGCTGACAGCCAGTAGACAAGGGAACCAGCTTACCACAGCAACCAATGGGCATGGAGTACCACGGTCAAATAGCCAATCAGAGGGCAGTAATCTGATGAGCAGAGGGATGCCCAAGTCTAAGTCAGTTCCAGTGTTCAGTGCCCATCAGGGAACCAATAAAGAGACCAACACTGGGCTCCAGGCAAAAACAAATAAGCAATATATCGAGGAAGTACTTAAGAGGGACTTTTTAGAACCCATGCCATAATGAAATATGAGGGGGGACCAAAGATCTATTTATTCTTCATTCATATAGTTTAGAGTCAAATCAAGGTGGTCAGATGCAGTTGTTTACAACTGCTTCATTAACTAGTGGGATCAAAGGGTTCAATATTTGGTGCTGATAGTTTTCTAGTCTGGAGACACCTAATGTAAATCTCATAGATACTACCCTTTGCCTCATGAATATTCATGTACAATTTTATGATTTGATGAATATTAATTAACTGAACTTTAAATGTTACATGAAACAATGGAATTTTCTTTGCCGCGCAGGACGTGTAGAAACTGAGCTACAGTATTGTATAGGCTTATAGAGGAGACCCTGATTAGACAGATCCTATAGGTGCTGTCTGATCTGGGTCTGCTCTGTTTGTTTTTGGGTCAAAATGAGTATATATGAGGTAAAGGATTAAGAAAAAAAAAATTTTTTTTTTGTATGCATTTAAGTAAATGTTAGTAAAGAAAAATGGCATAAGCAGTATGTTAAAGATTTGTAACAAAGCAAATAAATATATATAGACCTGGTTAGCTGTGACAATATTTTTAAGGAGATTCAAAATTTTGCTCATTTTTTAGCTCACATGAGCACAACGTGCTCAAGGTGAGCTTTTCTGATCGCCTTTTGTCCGGCGTCCGTGCGTGCGTCCGGCGTCAACAATTGCTTCAAACAACATCTCCTCCTAAACGGCTTGGCCAATTTGAAAAATATTTTGCAGGAATGTTCCTTGGATGAAGCTCTACTAAAGTTGTATAAATGGTTCTGGTCCATTGCATAATTAGGTCACAGGAGCTAAAAATAGATTTTAAAAATGCAAACTTTGTAAATCTTCTTCTGCAAAACTGCAAGGCCTAGAGCTTAGATATTTGGTATGTAGCATCATCTTATGGGCCACTACCAAGATTGTATAAATCATTGCCCTATGGTGATAAATGACCCCGCACCAGGGGTCACTTGTTTTACATAGAGTTATATAGAAAAATCTTAAAAAATCTTCTTCTATGAATCCATAAGGCCTAGAGCTTAGATATTTGGTATGTAGCATCATCTTATGGGCCACTACCAAGATTGTACAAATCATAGCCCTATGGTGATAAATGACCCCGCACCAGGGGTCACTTGTTTTACATAGAGTTATATAGGAAAATCTTAAAAAATCTTCTTCCATGAATGCATAAGGCCTAGAGCTTAGATATTTGGTATGAAGCATCATCTTATGGGCCACTACCAAGATTGTACAAATCATGACCCTATGGTGATAAATGACCCCGCACCAGGGGTCACTTGTTTTACATAGAGTTATATAGGACAATCTTAAAAAATCTTCTTCCATGAATGCATAAGGCCTAGAGCTTAGATATTTGGTATGAAGCATCATCTTATGGGCCACTACCAAGATTGTACAAATCATAGCCCAATGGTGATAAATGACCCCGCACCAGGGGTCACTTGTTTTACATAGAGTTATATAGGAAAATCTTAAAAAATCTTCTTCTATGAATCCATAAGGCCTAGAGCTTAGATATTTGGTATGTAGCATCATCTTATGGGCCACTACCAAGATTGTACAAATCATAGCCCAATGGTGATAAATGACCCCACACCAGGGGTCACTTGTTTTACATAGAGTTAAATAGGAAAATCTTAAAAAATCTTCTTCTATGAATCAATAAGGCCTAGAGCTAAGATTTTTGGTATGTAGTAGCATCTAATGGTTCATTACAAAGATTTTCAAAGTCTTGGCCCTACGGTGATAAATGACCCTGCGCTCAAGTCTTCTCTGAAACCATATGGCCCATTGCTTAGATATTTGGTGTGTAGTATTGTCAGGGGTAAAATGTTTTAGATTAAGTTATATCAGAATCCTTGTCTGTTTAAAAACCTTGACATCAGTTGAAGCAATGGTACTCAGGTGAGCGATTCAGGGCCATCATGGCCCTCTTGTAATTTATTTCAGATAATTTTTATCTCATGGATGTTGTGTTGTGATGTTTTTTCTTCTTTGTTTTGTTTGGTTTGTTTTAGCAATTTGTTATTAAATTATCATAAATTAATCTCTTGTTACCTACATAACTAGAAAAGAATGTGTTCTGACTTTGTGCATTGTTTGACTGTGTTTATACATGAATTAAGTAAGGAAATTGCTTTTTTGATCCCTTGTTTTGTACTCGGTATATAAGAATAGTTCCAGAACTTGATGTCCCATGTCAGGATAATTGATAATTGATAGTATACTGTGATATCACAGTGACGCAGCAGCTGTCATGTTAACAGAAGCCTCTAGTAAATGAAATACTGTTGCTGGTATCATAGCCATGGCAACAAATACACTTAAATGGGTTTGAGTAATGAAAGAAAATTGTGTACATAATTTTGTATTGCTGTTGGTGGGATAATTGTGGATACATAACATTAAGGATTTTCAAATATAATGTTCCTGTACCATTCCATTTCTTGCTTTGTATTTATTTGTATCAAGAAAAATCAATGTTTTGTAATATTTCAAAATATTGAAATTGCTATTAAGTTTGACTATGTTCTGTTTTAGTTGTTGTTTTTTGGGGTTTGTTTTCAAAGAAAAATAAAATAAGGCACTATATATATATCTCTATATCACAGTCTTTAATACTCATATCATATTCACAAATGTCAAAAAAAAGTAAAGAACTGTTCCATCAAGAATATTCTAGACAATGCATGATCAGTGTGAAAAAAAAAAACAATAATATACTTGATACTGATTATTAAATTCTTTTTGGGTGGCTGTGCTAGAGTAATTATATTTATTGACCACTGCTCCTGAGTTTGATACCCTGGGCCATGAATTTTACCAAGACTTTCATAGAAGCTTACTGTTAGTTTAATGCAAAAACCTCCAAGAGAGATGTGCATAAGTTGTAAAAAATTGTTTCCAATTAACTTAAAAGAAAACAGAAATCATGCAGTTTTCTAACAGTTTTAGCTGTGGAGGTGACTTTTTTCTCTGTTGTATTGTGAATCTAGTCTGTAATGGTTGAATCAAATGGGAAAGCTGTAGCAGTATGAATTTATATCAATTAAGTTATTTGTGTTCAAGTTAACCTTTTACCTCATGAATATTCATGTACAAAATTATGACCTGATGAATATGAATTTGCAGAATTGTGACTGTATAGAATTTGAGCTACAATATTGTACAAGCAAACAGAGGAGATCCTGATCAGACAGACCCTGGAGGGAGCCGTCTGATCTGGGTCTTCTATTTTTGCCACTGTGTCAAAGCACGGCTATATGAGATGAAGGGTTTACACCAAGATGATTTTCTTTGTTTGTCCTTTGGTAAAAAAAATTTTTTTTGGGGTTTTTTTAAAAATTAAACCCATGTATTTATACAACTCGAGTACATTTCATGGTGTTAACCAGGAGCTATGGAGAGGCTTTGTAAGAAGTTGCTTTCTTGTTGATGAAAGAAAAATCTTTAAATCATTGCCAATGGGCTTCCCAAATATTTGCTGTGAACATTTTAGCTTCTCCATTGCATATTGCTAGGGGGTTGCTTTTTTCAACTACTTACAAATAGTATCACAAACAAAATGTTTTCAGTTGTTAAACCAGCTCATACTATTTTCATGATACTTTATCATACACGTGTAGTCACTGGATAACCTTATGCTTGGATCTTGAATATTTTTTTAGATCATTAGAGCAGTCCATTTCTTGTGTTACCAGGTTGGTAATATGATGTGACTTTCTTACCACCTCATACAAGTATTAGAAACATGTTTGTTACGCTAAAATCATGCCAAATGATTTGTTACCACTTGTTCAGCTGTGAGACACTTTAATATTTTTGACATCTATTTTTTTTGGATGCTTTGTGTGCATCTGTAAATTTTATTCAAGTCATTTCCAATGGGTACATGATGTACTCAAAAGGTCATGGATGTACCGTACATCCATGACCTTTTGAGTTTGTATTATCTTGCAAAGGATTATGTTTATATTTTCACCACAAACAAGGGTGTTACAATAGTCTACATGGCAGTATTTGTGGGCAAGTTCTACAGTAATCAGATTTTAAGGTCACCTCTCGAATCCTTCATTGCAATATTTAAATTTTTTCGCATTTCAATTTTTCATACATTTTCAAGTGTTCAGGCATAAATTCAATTGCAACCTCCATTATAACACCTATGTTACATCTGTACCCATTTTTTAAAAGGAGAGTATTGTACGATACAGTTTGCGGTGCTATAACACTTTAAACTAAAGTTCATATTGAATCATTGCAGAAATATATAATTGTAAATATTGCTGAAGTCACAATGTTACTTTTATATCTATGCACAGTTATTTAATCTCAAGTATAATCAGACAGAACAACATTAACCCTTTATCTCATGAATATTCATGTACAAATTTATGACTTGATGAATATTAATTTACTGGACTTTTAAATGTTATATGAAGCAATGGATTTTTCTTGGTACTTACAGACTGTATCTAAGCTACAGTAGTGTTTAAGCAAACAGAACAGACCCTGATCAGTTAGCTCCTGATACATTATAAGAGCTGTCTGATCTTGGTGTGCTCTGTTTGCCAGTGCTTCAAAATAAGTCTATATGACGTAAAGGGTGAACAGCACAAGCAGTAAATGTGAAACACTGTGTATACCTGAAGATAGAAAATGAATAAAAGAGAAAATCTCTACTCACTGTATCCTAATCATATGAATATCTGTTTAGCCTCGTTGCCTGCTGTGAAAGTATAATTATGCATAGAACTGCATAGAACAAAAAAAATATTGGCTGAGTTTGGTTGTTGATTACTGAGGTAACTTTAGTCAAATTGTATTCTAGTTCATCTCTAGTCACACTCTTCCATTTGCAGGAATGATAAAGGTAGAGTAGTTGTTTATATCGAAGATGACCAGATCATGGATTTTGCATACCGGTATCTGAAATGCTGAGCTATACTATTACACCATGAGAAAAGAAATATTGTATATGTGTTCATATGGATCAAAAATTGTTGTAGGAAGTACAATGTGTAGATGATTACATGTCTGTTAGACTATGGACTCGTATGTTCAATAAATTAGTTGGCATTTGTTGTTGGAAATAAAAACTAATGACTTTGAGAGATGTGCATGAATAGGTAACCTTAAAAGTGTACGTTTCATGTATATGTATTAGGTTTTGCAACCATTTAAGTGTGTTGGGGGAAATATTGAACCTATGTAGACACTAGACTGAAAATGTTCATCCTTATCATAAGTAGTGTAATCAAGTTTCACTGTGGGATATAATCTCTCTCTCATCACCAGGTGTGTATGTTACAAACATCAGTTCATGCCAAATTCAAGGGGCTGGTAACAATATACAAAGCTAGCTTGGTTGGGACATCAGGGTTATTCTTATGTGAATTTTAAGGTGTGTTACAGGGCGTGTGTGTGTGTTTTGTTTGTATTCATTCCTGTCTTGATAAAAGAGTCATTTTATTTATAGATCTGCAGATTGGAGTCTACAAATTTTGTGATAGTCTAGCATCAGTAATCACTGTACCCTGGGTTTATTCCAGGTGATTTGTATATATTATATAGCATAGTAATGTGCATATTCAGATTATTGATTATATGCTGTTGGCATACAAGTGTGTAAACAGTAACCCCATGTCATAGAGAATCATTCCTGTGTATGGATTGTGTAGATGGTAGTAACCTTTGTGAAATGAATGTGTATGTTTTGTGCATATACAAATTGCTGATTGTTTCAAATGAAGAGTTGTACAGTACAATGTGTTTGTAATCAGAAACACCAGTTTGGGCTTGGAACTTATTCAAACACTGCTCAGTTAGTATGGGGGCTTATTCTACCCATTAGGGTTAACTTGAAGCTACATTTATTGGATGAAGTACAACATGTCAATTATACTGTTAAGGTTTTTAGCTCACCTGAGCAAGTAGTGCTCATGTGAGCTTTTAGGATCAATGGCTGTCTGGCGTCTGTCCAGCGTCCACAATTATTTCAAATGACATCTCCTCCAAAACCACTTGGCCAAATTTGATGAAAATTGCCTATGATGTTTCTTGCATGAAGCTCTACCAAAGTTGTTCAGATGGTTCTAGTCATTTGCATATCTGGGTCACAGGAGCTAAAAATAGATTAAAGTGAAATCTTTAGAAATCTTCTTCTCCAAAACCACAAGGCCTAGAGCTTAGATATTTAGTGTGTGGCATTGTCTTATGGATCATTACAAATTTGTTCAAATCATGACCCTGGGGTCGAAATTGGCCCCGCCCCAGGGGTCACTTGATTTTACATAGATTTATATAAGAAAAACTAGAAAAATCTTCTTGAAAGAAACCACAAGGCCTGGAGTTTAGATATTTGGTATGTAACATGGCCTAGTAGACCTCAATCAAATTTGTTCAAACCATGGCCCTAGGGTCAAAATGTGCCGCGCCCCAGGGGTCACTTGATTTTACATACTTATTTAGGAAAAAACTAGAAAAATCTTCTTATAAGAAACCACAAGGCCTAGAATTTAGGTATTTGGTGAGTAACATGGCCTAGTGAACACCTACCAGTTTTGATCAAATCTTGGACCTGGGGTCAAAATTGGCTCCATCCTAGGGTCACTTGATTTTATAGACTTATTAGAGCAATTACCTTCAAAGGTACAGTTTTGTGTTGAATTTAGATGCTCTTGCTGTACTTCTGCATAGATTATGTATTCACTATGACTCATAATACAATAATTGGCATTGAGGGCAATGTTTCTCAGGTGAGCAATTCAGGGCCATCATGGCCCTCATGTTTACAGTAAACCTTGCATGCAGTCAAAAATAGATTCTTGATTTCTTAAACTTTTATTATACAAGCTGTCTTAAATGAATGTATTCTGATGTTTGTCAATCAACAAGAAGAAATCTCATGATGAATACCAATCATTGATGCTACCAAGGGTGATAAAATAAGATTTCAGCCCTTGAAAAATTAGGTCTACCTTGCGAGCCACCTCAGTTAACATCCTTTTTCATATGGGTTATAATTCTGTGTTGTCACACCCTATATGCAATTAGAAATTATTTGTGCATTTATTGTCACTGCTCCTTTATTTAAATATAATTACCCTAATTTCACGCTGAGTCTACAAAATGTAATTTATATGTAAAAGGCAGTTGTAAAAGGTAGTTTAATACCAGAATTTTACCCACACCACCGCAGTGTTTTGGGTACATAGAAATCAATGTGTTGGAACATTGTAATAAATTGCCATTTCATGAAATCATATTTCAGTTGTTGGGTAATTTTTTATTTGTAGTTCTCACTTGGTTCACTCAGTTAATTTTGTTATATTTTTAATGAACAGTTATCAGTAGTAATTGACTTTTAATTATTTCTACAAGTTTTTTAATTTTTTTTTTTTAAAAACTTTAATTATTAATGACTAACATTTGTTTCTGGCTAGTAATTTAGAATTTGAATTATAACCTTTAATTATTTGAGTCCTTTTCAGTCCTCCTCCTTATGTCCTACTTGGTTAAATAGTAACATATAACCTGCAGGTTCCTGTCACATCATGGTACATATGCATCACCTTTGGTTATTTCAGAGGACATTTTGATTAACTATCCACCACAAGAAAGTCATCAAGAATATAACCTGTGCTTAACAAGGAAATTTCTGTTTGATTAGATTTTATACTGGAGGTAATGCTGCAAGACTTATTTCAGTCAGAGGCTTGCTGAAAAGCTGTCTAGTGGCATTCATCCTACGGTTTGACATGGCTTATGTGGTTGGGAAGAGTTTTAACCCTTAACCCTTTCCCTCATATACACGCATTTTGACGCACTCAATAGGTATCACATAAAGCCTGAGCTGCAGAAAACCACAGTTAAACCTTACCAAATTTAATTACAAAATCCTCATTTCCAGACCACTGAGGAGCAGCGAACAGCATAAAACCTGATCAGCCTGCGAGTTACTCGCAGGCTGATCTGGTTTTATGCTGTTCGCATAGGTCTTTTCATGGTGTCCTCTA
The DNA here is from genome assembly GCA_021229015.1 of Solen grandis. Taxonomy (NCBI): domain Eukaryota; kingdom Metazoa; phylum Mollusca; class Bivalvia; order Adapedonta; family Solenidae; genus Solen; species Solen grandis. Next base: position 11,708,679 of record CM037784.1, on the reverse strand, counting down.
TGAGGGAAAGGGTTAAATCATGAATATTTGTGTACAAATTCATGATTTGATTAATATTAATTAACTCAACTTTATATGGTATATGAAATAATGTTGTTTTTTTTTGTTTGTTGTGAAGACTGTCCGTAGTCTCGGGTTTCCTCTTTAGGCTAGTTCATCAAAATGAATGGTTAAAAATGGACTTTGTCAAATGATACTTTGAATTTAAATGGCTCCTCACATAAGAGGCAAAACTTCAGAAATGATTTCCCCATCATCTGTATAAGGCGCCAGGGTTGGGCATGTGTGTTATTGGACCTGTGTAGTAATATTTAACAATGTTGTTATTTATTATAAAATTTATTGCTTATTTTTGAAATACTGTTGATTCTATCAAATAAAGGTATGGAAATTCAAATGTCTGTTTATTTGTTGTAATCAAACTGAACTAAAAGAATAATTTTATGGGGGGGGAAAAAAGGAAGAACCCTTACCTTTTGTGACTGTTAGTGTACATGTTTAGCATACCTGGAGAGAAGTATGACATGTACATAAAGTCAACCATCATTGTATCACCTGCTGTAAGCAGGGATCACTTTTCTGGCTGTCAGTTTGTCCGTCCATCACACTTTTTCTGTCACACATTCCAAAGAACACTCTTTTTATTACCAAGAAATGTATGAACCAAAATGTACATAATTCTACTGAAATCCCTTCAAAACTGAAAGGAGTTTATGTGTGTATTCTATCATATAGCACAATACAATCCATTGTGTGAAGGAGTAGGACACTTGGCAAATGTACAACAGGCTTTGCATTCAGTATACCAAACTGTATGCAGTCTTAGTGTCATAAACCATGATAACGTATACCTATGTACAGCATACGGTGCATGTGAACAGCATGGTATATGTCCTAAGACAACTCCATAGCTAAATGTAAGCATACAGGTGCATGTGGTTTGGTATACTGAACACACATCAGAAGTATATCTTAAGAAATAATGGCATCCTGAGCCAATGGTAGAGAGCAAGACTTAATCCAAAGAGCAAAATTCAATCATGACATTTCCAATCAAGGACCTAATGCGGAGTTGAAAGGATGCTAAATTTCTTAATTGGACTTGTCCTTTCTTCATTTTGGACAGAACCATTACTTGTAAGGGGTTGCTTGCTGAAAATATAATGAGTGAATAGTGAACAGTGCAGAGCATGATCAGACTGCATTGATGTGTAGGCTGATCTTGATCTGCCTGGTTGCAAAGGCAGTCACAGGTGCCCACAGCATTGTAAGGGTGAATAGTCCCCACCAGTGAAACCTGTTGGGGACTTTAGGTTTGTGCACACCCTTCCGTCTGTCTGTCCTGCTTTCATGTCTGATCCGGAACTTGGACATTTATGGATGGATTTCAATAAAACTGAACAGAAGTATTTGAAGTATTCCTCATAGCTCAAGGGTGTGTCACATGCATCAACCATATGCAAGCTTGAAAGTCAGTGCAGTTGGGGGATAATAACCCATTTCCATTATTTTCTTGTTTCTGTCTGGCACAAATTCTTTATAGGGGAGGTTTCACTAGTGAGGACTCCTGACAGTATTGCTTGCAATACTGACAAAGCCTTGTTGTAATAGGAATAAAAGTTAAAAATCTGCAGATGTCATATGAAATTATGACTGGAGCTTTGCTTGATGTTTGTTGGATTTCACATCCCACAGACAGTGTTTCAGTCATTTAGAGACTGTACACTTAAAACAGAGGAAGTGCTTTCAAGATACATTGTACATACCAGTATGGAGGGAGTACACATACATGTAAAACAAAAGCAAATACCGTTTTCAAACATTCAATTATTTTTTTTGTCTATCATGGTATCACAAAATGGCATAAAATTACATGTATAGGGATGGAGAGATGAGTTGCAACTGTCAGGATGTGTCAGGAAGCTCCAGATGTAATCTCTGGAAGTTGATGTTCTGTTCGAGCCAGCAGGCAACCTGAAGTAACCGGTGGTCCTGGAACTGCTGACCAATCAACTGGACACTGTGGGGCAGACCTGGGCTGGACATACCTGCAGGGATGGCCACAGCTGGTAGACCTAGAACAAGGAAAAATTATTGTCCATTTGTGAAAGTTTTCTGGAACTTTAAGAAACAAGTTAAAAACTTAGCCAGCTTTTCTCTATTAGAATTGTTACAGAGTATATCTAGTGAGTTAGTATTTGTGATAAATAAAAACTAGTTTCATATAACAAATTCTGGAATACAAATTTCTCTGTCAAGAAGGAAAAAGAAATACGTAAAATGACACAAACCAGGTTTTCAAGTGTCGCCCCAGGCAAACAAAACTATTTTTAGTAAAAGTGAACTTGACCTTATTGACCTGAACCTCAATCCCAATATTTCTCTCAACATAAGGTATCTATCTACTAAATCTGATCATCATACCTCACTCCTAAAAGAAGTTATTTGACGGAAACAAAAAATCTATTTTTAGTAACAATGACCCTGACCTTGACCCTATCATCCTGAAAACCAATCCCAATCTTCCTCCTACCATGTATGAAAAATGTATCTCTATTATAATAAAAGATATTCATAGAAAACAACCTGTTTGACGCCCACTCATCCGCTCAATGATGTACCCTATTCTAATAACCAGGATCTTCGTTGAAAACCTGGTTAAAAATCAGTCAAATTTACATTTGATGGTGACATGATTAACATATCTGAAATGTGTGAGATAACATACCAGCCATGTTGACTGGCAGGGCCAGACAGTCCTGGGCTATTCTTGTGCTTGTGTCCACCTCAGTGAAGTACTTGTAGGTCGGGGCTGAGGACAAGGTCATTGGAGTCAACAAAACGTCCACGCCTGAAGTGAACACAGATCGGAAGTCCTCATGGATAAGCCTCCTCACACGCATTGCCTTTTTCACATACTGCTCATAGTTCCTGGAATATAGGGGGACCATAATGCATACATTAGACAATTTCACCAGGAGTTCAGCAATACTTGGTATAATTCTCTGATTTTAACTGACCAAACAGTGACTGGTTCAAAATCTTGTGTGTATGATTATAATCCACTGAACAATGTGTGGAATTTTACACCAGCATGTAGATGAGCTGTTTGGGGATTGCACACACTGGTTTACGTAGGTATACAAATCGGTCTACAGGAATATGTTACCGTGTCTATGTAGTGTTTTTAGTTGAATACTTCATTGGGCATAGCAAATTATTCAAACATATACAAATACAGTTTTTAAATTACTCACAGATAATTTAGATGGCTTAAGAATCACAGTAAATAAAAAGTATTATGACAATTTTTTAATGTGAATTGAATTAAAATTGAAAAATTGAAAAAATGCAGCAATATACAATTATACATATGAAATTAGCATGGACTAAGTTATCACAGGAGGAAATCTCCAGTTTGTAAGCCATGCACATTTGCTAGGAATATACAATATATGCTTTATCACATTTAGAACCAAATCCTTGTTTTTAATGTTAACCCTTTCCCTCATATAGACTCATTTTGACGCACTCAATAGGTACCACATAAAACCTGATCTGCAGAAAACCACAGTTAAACCTTACAAAATTTAATTACAAAATCCTCATTTCCAGACCACTGAGGAGCAGCGAACAGCATAAAACCTGAGTTACTCGCAGGCTGATCTGGTTTTATGCTGTTCGCATAGGTCTTTTCATGGTTTCCTCTATGAGGGAAAGGGTTAAATTTCTCAAAAACCATTCAAGACATCATTTTTTGTTAAAAAGTATGCTTAAAAGCATCACTTGTAATACAGGTGAACTGTGGTGTGCTGTTACTTTAAGGCACACAGCAGGGGTGATTTCATCATGCTGCACTCAAAAATTAAAGTAAGCCATTTTAATCAATATTCATATCAATTTGTTTCTAATTTTTGATGAACAAATTAAGTCTATATAAAAATCCTCTATATAGGGTAAATGGAAATGCTTTTTTTTTTAGATCTAAAAAGTAATGTTGCTGAAAAGTAGTACTTACTTTCTGAGAGAGAAAAAATTACCAGCAAAAATACGTCCCCTAACTATATGGTTGAAGCCTTCATGTCGTGTTTGGGCATAAAGTGATTCCGTGGACTCATCATTGTCTGCCCTGTGACCTGTTGACAGTAACTACATACAAGTAATTCTTGTATCAATAGCTGCATCTTTGAAAAAAATACAGGTTTTAAAATTGTAATGTCTAATAATGTAATTGCAAGTAACTGTTTTGGGTAACCATGATCAATTAACAAGCAACACAGATACTATGATGGGGCAATTTAAGATTAATAAGAGTATCTTTTATATCCTAAAGTTATATAATCAAGTATGTTTATGTGAGCATGTTCATTTCATTCACAACAAAGTATTCTCCATAAACTAATATATGTGTATGCATAAAACATGTTTCACCTGTTACTAAGTCAGTACGCACCGTGTCTTATGCACTGGCTTACACCAGTGTAACTGCTTATCAATTCAAGGTTGATCCAACATTATATGTGAAAGAATATTTTGTTTTTCAATTGATATCCAAGTCCCCCATCCCCACATCAAGGAAAATCAGTGCCAAAATTGAGATTTTCAAAAGCTTTCTGTTAAACTGTATGATAAATAAAGCTTTAACTTAAATAACATAGTAACTGATAACCGGTAACAAATCATGTGACCTACCAAACTCTATGCCATCATATCTGGCCATGTTGGATGCTACATCACATGAGTTGATGACCGAATATGTGGACACAGCATACTGTGTGTGGGGTAGTGACACCTGGATTACACGGGCACCTGCTGCCTCAAACATGTCTGCCACGTCACTCCAGGTTCCCCGCACGTCCTCCGACAGATCTGGCGGGTAATACTCCTGGTAATAAACAGAATGGTGTTAGCAAATCGTCTGTGTTGGACATTTCTCTACATCATGGCAGTTTTGCATATGCATTTTTGGTACATTACATTCTTGTCTATCACCTGCTTTATTTTACAGATTTTACCTATAACAGGTACTTTTCACAGTCCAATGAATCATGACAAATAATATACATGTACATTGTTTTATGGGACTATAAAGATACCTATACATGATGGTTTAGAGAACCCTGAAGATAACGGTACATTATGGTTTATGGTGCTGTGAAATACATGTGTTGTAAATTATGGTATAAGAGACTATACAGCTATTCATATATTATGCAGTGACTGTGAAGGAATACCTATGTTTACATTTCAAGGATTTCAAATAGAGACCCTCTGTCTCTAAGGATCTGGTAGCTTATCCATCAAACTTTTGAGTCAATTATTTCAGATTCAGACTCAGAATTCTAAGTTTTAAAATGCTGTTTTTCTTTCACATAGAATATTCAGACCCCAGATCCAGAGAATGATGAATAAGATCCAAGGATACTTCTAACATTATCCATTTACTTCCTAAAGATTCATTTTAATGCACTGGAAAACAGAGCAGACCCAGATCAGATAGCTCCAATCAGGATCTCCTCAGTTTGCTAATAAAATTTGATATTAAGTATTAAGGGCAGTATTGAAATTAAATTTAGAAATGACTGATCACATTCTTTGCGCAAGCGCTCACAAGCCATTTCTCAACCCGAAACTAATAAAGAAACCATGTTGTGAAGCGTGTCACATGGTACCACAAGCACCTGCTCCAAATTAAACCGTATTACCCAAAGTGAGCATTTATGAAAATAGCTTTTTCCTGAGACTCATTTTAATGCACTGGCAAACTGAGCAGACCCAGATCAGACAGCTCCAAACAGGGTCTCCTCTGTTTGCTAATAAAATATGATAGCTCAGATTCTACACAATCTGTGCGGCAAAGAAAAATTCATTGTTGCATATACCAATTAAAGTTCTGTTCATATTCATCAAGTCAAGACTTGTACATGAATATTCATGAGGTAAACGGTCACACACCTTGGGTATTCCTATAGTGAGGCCCTCCACGGAGAAGTCAGGAGACAAGTGTGTTTTGGTGAATCTACCCTGGACTGTGGTCGAGTCCTTCTGGTCATACCCACCTATCCAGTCTGAAATACAGGAGTACAGCACCTCACATCTTTTCACACTAACTGTGCTCCCTCTCTCTCTCTAATATAGGAGTATGCTTAAACAGATTGTTGATAGAAAAACTTAAGTACATATGTAACTGCATCAACATACATACCATAAACTTCATATCAAAGCTAATATGTCTATAAGATTAAAAATAGATATTGGTTAAGCTTAGTTCTAATGTTGTTTATTCCTGAGGATGCATTATCTGAGTTCAGTCAACAAGACATTATGAAGTAGCATTTAAAACTGGAGCTACCACGTACAACAGCTCGTTCAAATATAGTCATTAACTAAGAGTTTGATTTTTAACTATCTGTGTGTATTAGGTCTATCAATACCCATCTATAGATGCATGGTCACCCGATGCAAATTTCAGTGATTGTAAGAAAAATGGGTGGTTTCTCCATCACAAGCAAAAGCATTAAGAGCAGTATTGAACTTATATTTAGAAATGACTGATCACATTAATTCTTTGCCAAGCGCTCATGCACCATTTCTTTACCCGGAACTGGTGAAGAAACCATGTTGTGGAGCTTGTCTCATGGTACCACAAGCACCTTCTCCGGGGATTAAACCGTATTACCCGAAGTTGGCATTATGAAAATAGCTTTTTCCTGAGAAATGTAACCTACAATTGTAGGATTTATTTTTCAGGAAACAAAGACTTCACCAACATTAACAAGGGAGAATAGAATTTTTTTTTATTTCTGTAAATGAGCTGTTTTAAGATGATAAATGCCTTGACTGGAAAAAATTAAAAAGAACAAAAGATGGTGATCTCCCGAAGATACCACCCAGACACAATTACAACCAAGTTAATGACAGCTTACACATAGCTGAGGGATAGAAAAACCAGGTACCACATACTGTGAAATCATTCATTTTCATGGGACACTAATTTTCTTCATGTCGTGGAGAATTTTATCCATGAATATTAATCCCAACAAAATACTGTCCTTTATATAGACCTCATGCTGTCTAGAGCATAGATCCCCGAATAAATGTACCCACGAAACTCCCTTAGGTAAATAATGAATGAAATTTAATGTCAATGAAAATTAATAATTTTACAGTAGTACTATTTTGATGCTAGAATTGATTCTATTTTAGCCCACTTTTAATTTATGAAGCAAGAATAAAATAATTGTTCAAAAATTTATAGTTCATACTGAGTATCAAAGCTGCATCTTCCACAGTTTTGGCAAAAATTCCTGGTACATCTAATGAGTTGTCCAGTGGTATCAGACCATAACGCGACACAGTACCGTAGCTGGGCTTCAGTCCTACAATCCCACAGTATGAAGATGGTACACGCACAGAACCTCCTGTGTCAGACCCTAGTGCTCTGGAAAATTTCAAGTAAGAAGCAATTTTTTTAATAATGAATTTAAAACTGAGACAAGTATTTGTAAATCTATTCTGGATGGGGCATAACAGCACAAAAGATAGCTTTGATAAGTGACATTTAAACTTATCGCTCATTATAAACTGCAAATATTCAAAACTCTAGGAATAATCATTGTCAATAAATTAAAAGGTTTGTTTATTTTTTGGGTTTAACATCCAACTGACAGTATTTCAGTCAGTTGGAGATGATGTCTACTTGAGACAGATATAGTTGTGTCACACAGTAGTATCATGCCGCAGACATGTGGAATGATACTACACCTACACTCGCATTATCCTGAAACTGGGCAAACCAGACCTGAAACTACCCTTATATGCTGAAAGTCAAGCAAGGGAGCTATACCAGTACCATTTTTTTACAACTCTGGTATGTCCCGAGGCAGATGCTCTAACTACTCGGCCACCAGGGATAGTAAACTAAAATCTCTTGAATCATTTAAAATACAGTACAACGCCGCTATATCGCGGTTCTTGGGGTCCAAGCCCAAATACCGCGTTCTATTGGACCGCGTAGTAGGTTTGAGAATGCTATATGTGTCTTTGTGATAGTCGTAAATTCTTGAAAAACCCTAATATAAAGAAATAAACGTTATTTTATTTATAGAGTTATTTTAAATAATTCCATAATCATTGATTCTGTTTTGGTTTTTTTTTGTACTGTAATTGTTGATGATTCAGATTCAGAGAGCAGTGTGTACGGTATGGTGATGTGAAGCGGTTACGTAACTCTTCAGCATATCTCATTTAAATAAATTATACACTGTCCATGTATGTAGTACTCATGAAAAATATTGCTCAACATGGAGAATCAGAAGATTTATTATAATGAAGCATGTAGTTAGAAAGGTCATTGAAATGTTATATTCGTTGCTACTGCATATACAAACTGAATGGTATAACTTGCAATGGAATTGTTTTGGTTGCTTTGAATATAGTATCTACAATATAAGAGATTCCTGTATACCCCCTCCATGACTTTGAATACATAATGATAATACAATCTGTGATATAATACATAGTTTACCATCCAACAAGGCACTGAGTTAAAATATAAAGACCTTCTTACCCAAAGCAGCAGTCTGTTGCCACAGCAACAGCAGAACCCCCGGAACTCCCCCCTGTAATGTACCACTCTCCATTGTCACTGGAGTTGGTCCCTGTCTCTGATGATCTCGAACAGGAAGTGTGGACTGCTCTGGTTCCCTGCTGTACTGTGTCTGTATGAACACTTGTGTAACCTGCATCTGATTGATGCCGGGTGCCAAACAGTCTCAAGTTCCAGGGATTCCTCACTGGCCCATACATACTGTCCACTGTTCCAGTCCTGATATCAAACAATATATATTACATGTATACATAAGAGTAATGAGAACTAAGAGAAATACAACTACAGTGAAAAAGGACAGTGAACCATAAAAAGTAGACACAGTTTTACTCATAACTCTCATACACAAGCATTTACAGAGAATATATACCAATGTTATAAGAAATTAGGGGTCTTCCTAGAATCCTAAAAACTTGAATCCTTTCCTTGAATTCTCTGAAAAGTTGGGAGTAATCTCAATAGCTCAGAAAATCCGGAGTCCCTTTTTCTAAAACCTGGAGTCCAGGTATACATTTCAGGTGCTAGTGAGAACCCTGGGAAATTAATCCATTTCATAATGAAATTAAATTTCATTTCCCCAGATCCTGTTCAATATAATGTTACAACCTTTGCTCAACCTGTAAGGCAATGACAGTGATAAGTTCGAAAAAAAAAAAAAAATATGAACAAGAGGCCCATGATGGCCCTAAATCGCTCACCTGAGATAAATAGGTTGACCCAAGGAACATCTGGACCAATTTATTTTAAAATCTGGCCAGTAGTTTTGAAGAAGATGATTTTTAAAGTTTTCATTTTTTTTCTTTTTGTAGCCATGGCAACCAGAGTTCTACATGGATCAAGTTTATTTTAGCAACTTTTGTAAAGGTTGACCCAAGGATCATCCCTGCCAAGTTTAATCAAATTTGTCCAGTGGTTTCAGAGGAAATGTTGATTATAGTTTTCCCTATATACATATAAGGCAAATAAGCCCCGCCCCTGGCGGCCATGTTTTTTACGGATCGGAAAAAATTTAGCAACTTTGGTAGGGGTTGACCCAAGGAACATCTGTACCAATTTACTTTAAAATCTGGCCAGTAGTTTTGAAGAAGATGATTTTTAAAGTTGTCATATTTTTTTTTCTTTTTGTTGCCATGGCAACCAGAGTTCTACATGGATCAAGTTTATTTTAGCAACTTTTGTGAAGGTTGACCCAAGGATCATCCCTGCCAAGTTTAATCTAAATCTGTCCAGTGGTTTCAGAGGAGATGTTGTTTAAAGGTTTCTCTATATACATATAAGGCAAATAAGCCCTGCCCCTGGTGGCCATGTTTTTTTACGGATCGGAATAATTTTAGCAACTTTGGTAGATGTTGACCCAAGGAACATATGTACCAATTTATTTTAAAATCTGGCCAGTAGTTTTGAAGAAGATGATTTTTAAAGTTTTCATATTTTTTTCTTTTTGTTGCCATGGCAACCAGAGTTCTTCATGGATCAACTTTATTTTAGCAACTTTTGTAGAGCCTCACCCAAGGAACATTCCTGCCAAGTTTCATTAAATTCTGTCCAGCGGATTCAGAGGAGATGTCGTTTAAAGTTTTCCCTATATACATATAAGGCAAATAAGCCCTGCCCCTGGCAGCCATATTTTTTTACGGATCGGAATAATTTTAGCAACTTTGGTAGAGGTTGGCCCAAGGAACATCTGTACCAATTTATTTTAAAATCTGGCCAGTAGTTTTGAAGAAGATGATTTTTAAAGTTTTCTTTCTTTTTCTTTTTTTGTTGCCATGGCAACCAGAGTTCTACATGGATCAAGTTTATTTTAGCAACTTTTGTGAAGGTTGACCCAAGGATCATCCCTGCCAAGTTTAATCAAATTCTGTCCAGTGGTTTCAGAGGAGATATTGTTTAAAGTTTTCCCTATATACATATAAGGCAAATAAGCCCTGCCCCTGGCAGCCATATTTTTTTACGGATCGGAATAATTTTAGCAACTTTGGTAGAGGTTGGCCCAAGGAACATCTGTACCAATTTATTTTAAAATCTGGCCAGTAGTTTTGAAGAAGATGATTTTTAAAGTTTTCATATTTTTTTCTTTTTGTTGCCATGGCAACCAGAGTTCTACATGGATCAAGTTTATTTTAGCAACTTTTGTGAAGGTTGACCCAAGGATCATCCCTGCCAAGTTTAATCAAATTCTGTCCAGTGGTTTCAGAGGAGATATTGTTTAAAGTTTTCCCTATATACATATAAGGCAAATAAGCCCTGCCCCTGGCAGCCATATTTTTTTACGGATCGGAATAATTTTAGCAACTTTGGTAGAGGTTGGCCCAAGGAACATCTGTACCAATTTATTTTAAAATCTGGCCAGTAGTTTTGAAGAAGATGATTTTTAAAGTTTTCTTTCTTTTTCTTTTTTTGTTGCCATGGCAACCAGAGTTCTACATGGATCAAGTTTATTTTAGCAACTTTTGTGAAGGTTGACCCAAGGATCATCCCTGCCAAGTTTAATCAAATTCTGTCCAGTGGTTTCAGAGGAGATGTTGTTTAAAGGTTTCTCTATATACATATAAGGCAAATAAGCCCCGCCCCTGGCGGCCATGTTTTTTTATGGATCGGAATAATTTTAGCAACTTTGGTAGAGGTTGACCCAAGGAACATCTGTACCAAATTATTTTGAAATCTGGCCAGTAGTTTTGAAGGAGATGATTTTTAAAGTTTTCAAATTATTTTTCTTTTTGTTGCCATGGCAACCAGAGTTCTTCATGGATCAAGTTTATTTTAGCAACTTTTGTGAAGGTTGACCCAAGGAACATCCCTGCCAAGTTTAATCAAATTCTGTCCAGTGGTTTCAGAGGAGATGTTGTTTAAAGTTTTCTCTATATACATATATGGCAAATAAGCCTCGCCCCGGCGGCAATGTTTTTTTACGGATCGGAATAAATTTAGCAACTTTGGTAGAGGTTGACCCAAGGAACATCTGTACCAAATTATTTTGAAATCTGGCCAGTAGTTTTGAAGGAGATGATTTTTAAAGTTTTCAAATTATTTTTCTTTTTGTTGCCATGGCAACCAGAGTTCTTCATGGATCAACTTTATTTTAGCAACTTTTGTAGAGCCTCACCCAAGGAACATTCCTGCCAAGTTTCATTAAATTCTGTCCAGCGGATTCAGAGGAGATGTCGTTTAAAGCAAATTGTTGACGACGGACGACGGACGACGCACGACGGACGACGACGGACGCCGGACGAAGGGCGATCACAAAAGCTCACCTTGAGCACTTTGTGCTCAGGTGAGCTAAAAATACAGATTCCATGAGTCAGATTTAATTAATAAATTATTAATGAATTAATATACCCCATTGCAAACTCATCCATGTTGGTTTTGCCAATCAGCACGGCCCCCTTGTCATACAGCCGCTGCACCACTGTGGCATTGTATGGGGGCACGTAGTTCTGCAGCATGCGAGATGCACATGTGGTGCGGACATTTCGAGTACAGAAGTTGTCTTTCACTGCTACTGGTACACTGAGTCTCTTGTCTGGTCCTGTTATATAGTATCAACACAGACATTGCAACATATATGTATACTGGTATAATGAGTATCCTAGAAAAGATAATCATAATTATGTTTTCACCTGGTCATAATAACTGATATTCACATACTTGAAAAAAAAAAATATATATATTTTTGTTTGCCATTGCATTTGCTGAAGTACCAGACAGTGGTCTCACTAGGGTTCAGAATACTTGAATCCTAGACAAAAATTTGCCAAAAAGTTGGGATTCTTCCTATATTTCTTTGTATGGGGCTGATCAGAAAAATAGGAGTCCTCTTCCAGGCACTAGAGTCCTGGGACTCCAATATAGGACTTTGTGAGAACCTGCAGGTTAAGTATATAATTTACATTTTTTTAGTCTGAATCAGATATTCTTTTCATCATAAAACCCAGTAACAGTTAAGAGGGATTAATAAAACTTTAAGAAGTTGTAAAATTTGATTCACAATTAACTCAAAATAAACAGGTTTAGACAAACAGAACCTGTGCTATCTACTTGTGAAAACTGTACTACCTTAACTTTTATCTGTGCTACTGTGATCTGTATTACAGATACCTGTTTTCTGTGTGTTCTCCTCTAACTGACTCCTTGCTACGTCAGGGGTTTCTGTGATGAAAGCATTCAACTCTCGTACCTTGGTGACTCTTTCTATACATTTTTCACACAGCTCTTTTGCTGAAATCTTTCCTTGCTTTAACTGTTGTAAAGCCTGAATCAAACAAAACGTGGTATTCACATGTAAAAATCAATCTATCAATTAGTTTCACTCATCGTATCTTGGTGTGACATACTATTTTTCTTATATAGTATTCCTTGCTGATACCATTTCATTGGTAAATTTATTTTGACGTAGTTTTCACGCACTACCTACATCATACAACCACAGTTATTTAAACCTTTTTAAAAATAGTAACAGGGCCTTTTTACCCTTCTTAACTGTAGCCGGTAAAGGGCTTCTTCCCCAAGCCAAATAACCACCTTTTTTCCCCAAAAATAGTCCTCAAATTCCCCACTCTTAAATAAAATTCCCCATTAAGGAGGTAGCTGATCATTGAGAAACCTAGAGAACAATATTATGATGCTAATTTAACTCTGTTTAACTCTATTGATTCTTAAACAAAATATTTGATTAGTCTTTATATTTAGTTTCTAGTATGTCTTGCTGTGCCAAGACCAGTTTATGCTTATATTTATGAATATGGTAAAAAAAAAAATCCCTTAATAAGTTGTAAACAAGTGGCTTGTTATTTTCCCCATAAAAAGGGCTAGGGCGCTTTCCCCAAAATTGGAAAAAAGGCCCTGAGTAATCAGTTATCTCTAAAAATGACCAAACAATTATCTTTCAAAACATAGATAATATTAGCATACAGCTGTTTTAGATTTGCATACTTAATTTTTCCCATTAACATAAGAAATTATTGAGACTATGAGTATCGTGGCATCAGCGAGGACCATAAACTGTCGTTTATACATCATTATGGTCATACTAAAATGGTACAACAATGGTGTATGTCTGCCAGTATAAGCCTGTCACATACTTAAACACACACTGCTTACTTCCAGCCCAAACATACAATGCAGATGCTGCTAGTAACAATATATTTAAATAGTCTCATACTCTGATCCGGTTGAGTATGTTGCAGGACCTTTCATCATATACATCATGTACTCATAGATGGATAGGAACCATATAATTTGCGCAGTATGTAAGCCTGTGAGAATTTCTGCCAAACATGGAAGATTAAAATTTCAAATATTTGTATCGTAAACAACTGTCCCACAAATAACTGAAGTCAAGCTATTATACATACAGCTGAAATCAACAATCTGAAACTGAAAGTAGACTCATAAAATTCTACAGTAATGTCATTTGAATTCGGTCTTATCATGCCTCGGTGATTTTTTGTAAGTGTTTCAGTATTTATTTTTATTTTATTTTGAGGTTACCACTATGTCTTAGCAATTATATTAGAATAAATGCTAACGTTAATGTATTTTAATAAAATAATGTCAGCTCTACACAAACTGGTGCAGTACAATTTGTCAGTTTGTTTGTTGTTGTTTTTTCGAACAAATGGAGAAAAAAATGCCAGAATTTAAAAGTGACAAATAATAATTAAAAGGAAACATAATAATGAATGCAGTATACTACAAAATCCTACCTCCTTGAGAGTCAATGACAACATCATGGAAAAGTGGAGTGATTCTAATGAACGTGCATTTTTCGCGTTTTCACCGCCGGCGACGTGAAAATTACTTTTTCATAACAATAATTCTGTGATTTTTCTACAAAGATTAAATAATTTGAAATAAATAAAAATATTTAAATTAAAAAATATTCATCTAAAATATATTACGAATACTGTGTATCTGACAATGACCTTTCTTTAAAAGTAAATCGTTAAAGTCATAATTATGAATGTGTAGTTCTTACGTGTTACATACCAAGATGTCCGCCGACGAAGGTTGTCAATGACGCTTTCTCAATTTGTTTCCTTTATGTTTCTTTTATTTATACCATGTATCTTTTTTCTTTTAGGTTGATTGTTCAAAGTGATTTATGTTCCTATAGCATCTGTATTTTGGTAGTTTTCTTTATTGGAAATCATCCATTTTTCAGGAAGAGAAATACAAACAAAAATATGTATGACTAGAATTGGTCAGAACTTGTTCGTATATGACTGATTTACATTTTTATGTGTGGTTTTCCTTTACATCATTTGCATCATGAGAACATGATGTGATGAGTTGTTTTCGCTGCCCCATATGATCAAAACCAATGTCAGCCACGCTCTAATATTCAAATTAAGACATCATGTGATTTCTTGTGTATTGAAATTCGGGACATTGTTGAAGATGCAGGTCCAGTTCATTAAAATCTTGAACTTGTACTTGATTAGCTTTTTTTGTAGATCAAACTTGTTTGAATTAATCATATTTACATATTTTCAAACAAAAATCCACTTATAGTTTTTATTTAACTTCATACACCTTACAGGTTTAGTGTTTTAGGCAGACAGCAAACTAAATGTTATCAATTACCCAGATAATAAGTCACATGATGGCTTAATTTTAATTAAAAAAATGGCAGATTTTTTCTATGAATTTTAAGGGGTTGGAAAATAACTTGTGCGAGAAGCTTTTTAAGGTGTTGTTGTATATGTGAGTAAACAGGCATTGTCATATTCTGTTCGATTAACATTCGATTAAGAACTTGTTCCATATAATAAAACAGACTGGCGAATCGAGAGTGTTCCCGCTTCGGTTGCAGTTTGATAAACACGAATATTGACGACTTCTTTTGTGTTTTAAATGCCAAAAACAAACCTCTCACGAGACATGAACCTAACATGGTGGAGAATCCAAAGCTGATAGTATTGTGTATGTATGTTTTCATCGCTGCCGCGACGAGTTTGTTGGTAATATGTCCAGAAATTCCTGAAGCACGTGTTCCCCACCCACCTGTTATTACCATGATGAACCAGTCGAATCCATTTCTGACAAACCCAAATGTCGATCACGGTAGTTTCACTGACATTAGTATGAGGCATCAACAGTTAGAGCCTCCCCATGTTCACAGTACGCCTGTCCGGTCTCAGGATCAAGCCCCGGTTATACACAGTACGCCCGTCATTCTCCAGGATCAAGCCCCTGTTGTTCACAGTACCCCTGTCATACATCAGGGTCAAGCACTGACTGTTCCCAGTATGTCTGTCAGGCCTCCGGATCAAGCCCCAGCTCCGATCTACATGCTGCCTCAGCAAGTTTACAAGCCAATGAAGCGTACATTCTCAGGTTTGGCAAATGAAGATGCTTTTAACTTTGTAAATGAATTTGAATCGCATATGGTGTTGATGAACATTGACCTCAGTTCAGAAAAAGCAGTTGCTGCCTTTCATGTGCAACTCCACGGACCGGCTCTCGTCTGGTATAGTAACTTCATTCTACACACTACTTGTAACCAGGCTTTAACATGGACTTGCATAAAAACTGCCTTTCTTAATGAATTCTGGTATAGCACACCATCCCTTATTGCTGAGGAGGCAGCTTTTCTGAGCATGCGTCTTGGTTCAAAATCTTTGGAAGAATTCCATGCATCCATAATGGACAAAGGACGCAGGCTACAGAAATCTGAGAGGGAAATGATTTCGCGATTCATGGATGGACTTCCCGATCAGCTGGCCTTTTTTGTTAGGGCAAGTCGCCCTTTAGCATTTAGGGAATGTTTACATGTTGCGAAGACAGGTGAAGCTTATGGTTATCGTTCTGCAAGTTTAAGTTTGAATTCACAAGTTAACGCCCTGTCCAGAACATCGTCTACTACACCCGATGAACCGAAACTCAAAGGAAAACAGAACATCCGTGTTTGTTTCCAGTGTGGTGGTCGTGGCCATATACGGCCAAAATGCAACTGGACTGGTATTGGAAGGAAGTTACCAGACACACAGTGTCAACTTTGTGACCAACATGGCCATTCAGCAATGAACTGCAATTGCAATCCTCATGCTAAAACAACTGCCATAAATGTGAAGTGTCAAATTTGCGACAGTCCCGATCACACTGCAAGAGCCTGTGGCCAGTTAAACAAGTAAGGCCTGAGACTGATGGGCAACTCTCAGGCCTAGACTCTGCAGTTCTACAGGATAATGCCCCCAGTTCAAACAATGTCATTACATTTGATCATCATTTTATGTATTTAAATTTGTTTATTTACAAAACTCCTTTAACAGCTCTTCTCGATACTGGCAGTAGCATAAATGTGATATCATCTAGCTATTTTGATTCCATTCCCAGTTCAGAAAAAACTGATTTCAGTGAGTGCAGTAGTGATATCGTACTGGCAAACAATCAGCATATTTCCATTCATGGTACTGCCAGAATCCGTATCAAGGAATCTTTAAATGATAAGGGTTATTTCATTTTTGTATACATCTTAGATGATACCTCACATCCTTTGATTTTAGGGACAGAATACATGAAACAAAACAAATCTCCCTTGATTTCAGTACATGTTGTTCTTTTGTGAATACAAAGAAAACCACCAAGGTCAAATGCAAATCTACTCTTGCTGTACAGCCTAATTCTGAATGTATTGTTCAAGGTATGCTGGACAAAGGTTTGAACACTGGCATGCAGGGTGTTTGCCTAGCTCACTCTGAGGTTACCAATAAAGGGCTTTTGGTATCTAAAACAGTAGTTACATGTTTGCCTGACCATGTTGTAAATTTGAAAATATTTAACCCAGGAAATGAAACTGTACATATTCAGAAAGGTACAATTTTAGCAAAATTTGAGTTATGTGATAACTCTGTTGATCTTTTTGCATTGCAGAAATGTGCTCGCATGACAGTTTGTAAACATGAATCAGATATCTCGCAGAGTTCTTCAACTGATGATGCAAAACCTTTCCCTGTGGTAATCAATGAACGTTTTTCAGGTAAATTGACAGAACCTGATTACAATGAGATAGATGTGAAAGATTTCACAAAATTCAAGTCCAGTGTTAAAGTTGGTGATCAGCTGTCTGTGACTGAGCAAGATGCCCTTTATAAGCTTTTGTACAAACACAAAGAAGTTTTTGTAACACCAGAAAATCCTGACATGGGTTATACCACTATAGTTCAGCACAAGATTAACTTAAAGCCTGATGCTGTATCCAAACACCAACGTCCATATCGTTTGACCCCAGACAAAAGACAGGTTTTGCGTCATCAACTTGATGAACTCCTTAGACAAGGTATTATTGCACCTGTTCATGAGAATGAGGATGTACCTATTACAAGCCCCATTGTTTTGGTTGCAAAACGGCAGAAGCCAAAAGTTGATCCTTTGAATATAACCAAAGAACAGAGTTTGTCTTGTTACAGATTTTGTGTGGACTTTAGGTACCTCAATTCTCAGACGCAGGATTTCAGATACACTATCCCTGATTTACAGGAATTAACTGAGTCTTTAGCTGACAGTAATCCAAATTACATGTCTTTTTTGGATATGAGTTCAGGTTTTTTTCAGATTGGTATTTCTGCAGACACTGCAAAATACACTGCCTTCAATACATGTTATGGTACCTTTAAATTCCTGCGCCTGCCAATGGGGCTACGTCAGAGTCCTAATGTATTTCAGTTACTTATGGATAAGATTTTGAAAGGGCTGACATTTTTATCAGTATTGTGTTACCTTGACGATGTATGCATTTGTTCTTCATCTTTTGACAAACATTTACAAGATATTGAAGATGTTTTAACTAGATTTAAGCAGGCTGGATTGAGACTTGGCCCATCCAAATGTAAATTTGGTTTTACAAAAGGTATTTTTTTGGGTCATGAAATTTGTAGCGAAGGTATCCGCCCACCTTCTAGTAAGCTAGAAATTATCAAAGATTATCCCATACCTACGACACGTAAAGAACTTGAACGTGCTATAGGCTTATTTAACTGGTTTCGAAAGTTTATTCCAAATTTCAGTGCTGTTGCAAACCCACTTTATGGGCTCTTGAAGAAGGGAACGCCATTTATTTGGAATAGTGATTGTCAACATGCATTTGACTCTCTAAAACAGTTACTGGTTGATTCTACAGCATTAGCATATCCGCGATTTGACTTGGAATTCCGACTTTCTGTAGACACAAGTTCACACGGAATAGGATACATGTTGTATCAGATACATGCAGATGGTGTTAAACGAGTTGTGAGATTCGGATCTAAAGGACTGTCAAAATGGCAACGCTCTTATGGCCCTACAAAGCTTGAACTTTTAGGTGTGGTCACCAGTGTTTTAGACTGTTCTTCATATGTACGTGGTAGGCACTTTATCATAGAATGTGACCATCAGGCTTTAAAGCCATTGTTTCAAAAACAATTGAAAGGTGCAATATATGAACGTTGGCTTGCCATCCTTCAACAGTTTGATTGTGACATTCAGTGGAAACCAGCGTCTGAGATGGTAGTGGCAGATAGCCTATCAAGAACCTGTACTTACCCAGATCAGCTGTCAAGTAGTCCAGCTGAGGAAGATATGTTCTTTCCCTATGTAGAGGAAGAACCAACCATTGTTAACTTTCGGGATGAAGGAAAAGTGTTAAAAAACTTACCTGTGAATAGGTTGAATGTTGTACAGCCCGACTTGTATGATGGAGATACTGAGGATAATGCTGATGTTGATCTAACTCGCAAGCGGAAAAAATCATTGTTACATTCTAAGCAACGCAATTCTAGTTCTAAACCAAGACCTTATGACTATGTTGCAATGAAGAATGTTCAGACTATTTCGGAAAGGGATTCAGAATTAGACATTAGTGTAAAGAGTTTGGACCAAGCGGATCAGTTATCTCAAGATGATGATACACATCATACTAATCTATCTCCAGATACTGCTACTGCTCCTCTTGAATCCAGTCACAGTGACAGTGATATAGGTCAACAACAGTTATACCTCTCACCTGCACCAGGTTCAGATGTTGCTTTGGAAAGAGATACCGACGGTGACAGTGGCCAATCCACTGCGGTTCAGTCTCCTCCTACTGACAGTGACATAAGTTCAGAGAAGGCTGTAAGTGCAAATGAAGCCTTGACCCAGCTGAATATGACCCCAGCTAGTATTTACACTTGTCAAGTAGCAGATCCTGACTTGAAACCAATCATTATGTACCTTGAAAAGAAAATTCTTCCTAAGTCGCAGAAGTTAGCCAGACGAGTATTTTTGCAGCATAGTGAATACGCGATTATTGATGGAATGCTATTTCGTGGCAAGACAGCCCGATCAGCTAGAAGTAAGCTACAAGGTCAACATCAACTTGTACTTCCAAAATCTTTGATCAAAACAGTACTTCAGTTATACCATGATTCACCACTTGCGGGCCATGGTGGAATTCAGGACACTCTTGACCGTGTACGCCAATACTATTACTTTGACAACCTTGTTGGTACAGTAAGCGATTATGTGCGGTCATGTCATGCTTGTCAGTGTAGAAAGTTGACTACTTCTCATCAGAAGAATCGTATCACTTCTTACCCAACTCCAAAGGAGCCATTCTCAGTATGGGAGATTGATCTGTATGGACCGCTTCCCACCACAAATAGATCAAACTGTTACCTGTTTACAGCTGTGGATATGTTTTCAAAGTTTGTCTATGCAAAACCAATACCTAACAAAGATGCAATATCTGTTTCAGAGATTTTGTTTGAAATGTTTTGTTCATATGGCGTTTGTGACACTCTTATCAGTGATCAAGGTACGGAGTTCACTGCAACAGTAACGCGTCAGTTGTGTAACCTATTAGGTATTTCTCAAGATTTCACACCAAGCTATATTCATCATTGCCTAGGAGCATGTGAACGTGTTCACAGGACTATTGCTGAAAAACTGACACCATACCTAGATTCTCAGTGTCATACATGGGATTCTGTAATTTCTGCAATTTTATTCAGCATTAACAATGCCGTCAATGCAAGTACCAAATATTCTCCATTTGAGATAGTTTATGCCAGGCGACCTAAATTCCCATTGTCACCCATACCAACAGATTTACAGAGTGTTCCAAAGGATTGTACATCTTACCTACGAGAGAAAAAGTTGTTACTTGCCTCAATTAGAAATGACATGAAGATTAATGTCGAGAATTACTCTGAAAGAATGCTTAATCGTGAGAACAGTAATAAGACTGATTCACATTTTTCTCAAGGAGACTATGTTTACATGACCATTGAGTCGGTAGGACCAGCTAAGAAGCTCAAAGACCACTACTCTGGACCACATGTTGTCAAATCTGTGCTTAGTGATCACATGGTTTTAGTAGCTGATCCAACTCTTCCAAAATTGCAATCGAAGCCAGTACATATTGACAGATTGAAGCATGCATATGTGCGTCAGCCAGAACCGTTAAACTATTTTTCGGTCAAACAACATTTACCAAGAACTATTTATTCTGATTTTGCTTCGCAAACTTGTGAAAATGACTTTTTGTTGAAACCGAATAAAGACAGTCAATCTGGATCTAGTGATCATGACATAAGGGGACAGGAAAACACATTTGTTCAAAAGGAAAATGACTTTAATGAATCTCCTGTTTTTGTCGAAGGTAGACCGAAACGCGTTATCAGAAAACCTTTAAGATATTGTGACTCGGATCATGCAGACCCAATGAATATTGATTTTTCTTCATCAGATGCCTCGCATTCACGAAAGGTAAAACGTGTACTTGCTCAAAGGCATACCTCTGATGGTATTCAGTATTTAGTTCATTTTGTTGGTGAACCAGCACAAAATGCTATTTGGATTTCAGGGCAAATCTCAATTCCAAAGTGAAAAAAAACATCATGATGGTTTTTTATTATTACTGTTATCTTTACTATTCATTAGTGCTGTATAATGCTAGCCCCGCCTTTTGTTTAGGCACTAACAATTACTAATGTTGTTTAGTAACATTGAATTCCCATTTCTTACAAATACCTTTAGGTATAATACTAGTCATTGTATATTGATTTTTTTTTTTTATTATTACTGTTATCTTTACTATTCATTGTACTGTGCTGTATAATGCTAGTCCTGGTATTTTTCATATACCTGATACTTTTTTCTTTAGTTCTGATGTATAGCCAAATGTTAGCTAAATTTACAACAAAAAAACAACAAAAAAAGTTGATGTTCTACAGTTGATTTGTTTACAGTTTGTTTATGAAGATCAAATTCTGTTACTATCAATTATAGCAGTGTATGATTTCTTCGGAAACATGACTTGTCAATAATTCTCTATGATTTGAACAATAGTGTATTGCATTTAATCAGACAACGTTTTAGTCAAATATTGATAGGGTGCTATTGCCTAGAATTATGCATATTGTTTTGTTGTGAGAAGACTTGTCTTGTTCTTTATTAAGGGAGATAACTTTGTTTTAGATGGATGTCTGGATTAGCTCCCTTTGTTTAGAAAAAATGCATTGTATTTTATTGGATTCAGTGATGTCAGTATATTAAAAAAAAAAAAAAATTAATTATTTTGTTCCCACTATATACTATACTATCCATCAAATGATTATCCACTTGTACTTTGTATTTTGATTTATGAACCTAAAGTCATTGGGAAGTAATTCAGTGTGAACTGTATGCTTTGTAGACTGATTTATTTCAATGCATGAAAGTAATATTTGATAACTTGCTCCATGCATGGATATAAAGTAATCAATCTTTTATTGCTTCATAAAGATGTTGTTTACAGTGAATTTAAGTTACTGTTCACTCTTATGACAGTTTGTCTCGTACCAATTTATTGTCTTAAGTGCATTAGTCACTGTTTTTTTTAGTTGTTTACTCATATAACAATTTTCTAATATCAACTTCTACATGAACATGTTCATTCTAATCGGTAGTAACTTGGATATTGCATTGATGGTCTGCGTGTCTGTTGAGTGAATGCTGTCCTTGGTAGGTACCACCTTGGGCGTTTATAAATCTGTGTGTGATTGACTTTTAGGATCAGCAATTCGATAGTTTCCATAGTTTCCGCTGTTTCAATTTTGAGTTGTTGTTTTGTTAGAAGAGCTGGACATTTGGACACATTTTTTTTTTCAAGGGGGGGATGTTGTATATATGAGTAAACAGGCATTGTCATATTCTGTTCGATTAACATTCGATTAAGAACTTGTTCCATATAATAAAACAGACTGGCGAATCGAGAGTGTTCCCGCTTCGGTTGCAGTTTGATAAACACGAATATTGACGACTTCTTTTGTGTTTTAAATGCCAAAAACAAACCTCTCACGAGACATGAACCTAACAGTGTGTAAAGTATATGTTTTGTGATTAGTATGTGTAAAAATGTTTCATTTATCCATGTGTCATCAATGGTAACTGTCATTAAGTTTAAAATGGAAACAAAAAACAACAAAAAACGAACGAACGGGTTGAGTGTAAGGTCAGCAGTTTTCCTGGATAAGTTGCAACTTTTTTTCCAACTCACCAATGTTTCAAATCAACATAACTGTTCATTTATTAAAAAAAAAATGCAATAGAAAAAACAATTTTGTCACAAATAAAACAGAATTTCAAACCTCAGTGATGTAATAATATCTTTATGATTATGGGGAAAAAGCACCATCTTCTTGAGTTTGGAGAAAGAAGAACTGTGAGTTAATTGTTATTTTTGAGAAAACTGAATTAATTTACATAAATTTTCAGAGGGGAAACATCTATGACAGATATCTCAAAAAGAATGGAAAAACAACCTGCATTAGGAAGCAAAAGCCTTTCAATATTTTCTCTTTTTTAATCATTTGTGTGCATTTTGCTTCTGTTTCAGATGTGCCTCCTCTGGAGGATATGTCAGAACTGATTCAGCAGGTGGATGCCCTGAGAGAGTTCAAGAAACATCAACAATCTGGAAAGGTATAAGGTTCAGGGTATTGTTCACTGACAAATGTCCAGCAGTCAAGCACCTTTCCGATTTTGTGAAAATTAAAGCCTGCCTTTCCCATTCCTTGCTAGGTCAATTTCTCACAAAAAGTATCATAAACAAACCCATGTGTTTTTTTTTCTTTAAACCAGGTGTATGTTCAGTATGCCAAAACGTATTCAACCAGTCGCTTATAGTCAGCTATGGAGTTGTTTTAGGACCATAACCATGCTGTTCACGTTCACCTTATGCTGTACATAGGTTTAGTGAACAGCATGGT
Organism: Solen grandis; assembly: GCA_021229015.1. NCBI lineage: Eukaryota > Metazoa > Mollusca > Bivalvia > Adapedonta > Solenidae > Solen > Solen grandis. The sequence continues at coordinate 11,684,862 of CM037784.1, read as the reverse complement.
TTATGACTCTGAGACAGTTTCATAGCTGAATGTAAGCATATGGTTGCATACGATTTGTCATACTACATGCAGACCAGGTAAATCATTGACTACCTACCAGTATTTCCCCAGTGTAACTATTGGATAACTTGTAAGACAATTTGAACTAGAAAGGTCCATTCACACTGGGAGTAAAAATCTTCAATACATGACCATCCCATCATTTTAACCTTTTTTTTATGCACTGAAGATTGTTAGATGAAAAACTAGGAAGTATATACTGGAGGACTTTGGAAATGCCTCAAGCAAAAAAAATCAGTGTTTCACTTTTTTTTTTGTATTTTCTTCAGTGATAAAATAAAAGTTGGACATAAAACATGCGCAAATCTATTGCTGAAAAATTGCCTCATTACATTTCTAAATGATGTAGAATCTTTTAAAAAAGCACAAAAGAAAATATTCAGTGTTTTTCCAAGGTAACATCCTTGAGTATATTTTTATATGGTAACTCACTCTTTTCTTACCAGCAAAATGGACATGCACCTGTTGCAACTGCAAAAGCTTCAAAAACTACTGAAACCACAAAGCCAAAGGTTAAACCTGCTGAACCCCTGAAACCATCTGTCAAGTCTACAGAACAAACTGCAGCACCCAGTGAAAAACCTCAAGTGAAGGAGACACCTTCTACCACAAATTTTGGTGGAATGAAGAAAGGGTTTTTGTTTGGAGGACCACCAAAAGCTAAGGTGACAAAAACACCTGTTGAGAAAACTAAAGAAGGAAAGAACACAACATCTGAGCCTGCTAAATCGAAGAGTGCAACTCTAGAGGACATTCCATTTATCAAAAAGACTGATAGTTCTGATAGTGAAAAATTAAGATTCTCAGAAGTTCAGGAAGCCATGGCAAAGACTAATCAGAAACTGTTGGAAAACAAAGGTTTGATCATATTATTGATTTGTAAAATTTATAAAAGTCTGACGATGAATGATTCACTGAGCAAAACATGACGTTTTTAATTGTAGCCCAGTCATTTGGATCTTTTGTTTACTAGTGTATTTAAGATTGATTTAGCAATCTGGTTATACTCAGTATGAATAGGATTTTCAAGACTTTAACTTCTGTATTGGTGAACAAAACTGGCCCAACTTCCACAAACAATACTTAGTGCTAAATGATATTTAAATTTCAGTATTTTTATTCCTCTTATTAAGATACCCCAAGCATTTTATTTCTTAACATTAAGGCAATAATTCATGCCAGCATTGTTATATGCTTGAATATTTCATTAAATAGGAATGGTAAAAAATGTTTCTATCTAATTTTAGAATTTATATATTTCATAGTGCTAAGTATTTATGGTGGAATTCAAGCCAGAACAAATAAAAGAATAATACATGTAGATAGTTGTAACTTATTGTTGTAACTTTTGTTTCAGAATGGGTAACTGATGATTTACTGACCAAAATACAGAAAAATGACAAACTGACCAAAAGGCTTCAGGTAATTTCTATATTATTTCTTAAATATACAATTCTACTACAGCTCATTGCCTTAGGATGTGGTTTATAGTGAAGTTTGTGACATTCAAATTAGGGGATTATTATAAACAAATCCATATTGACAGACCTTTTACTCCATGATTTGTTTTCAAATGAGACATTAACTGAAATGAGTTTGAGTGCTTGCTATGTTAGAAATTTGCAAAATCCTGTCTGACCAATTACAAAATTGTTCAGTGTACATAACTAGTGTTATTAAAAAAAGCATATATGGTTTGTTATTTAATGTTGGGCTGTATGTTATGTGATAAAAACTGGATATTGATACCAGTATAGCATTTTGGGCTGTGAACTAAGACTGAGATGTTGCTGATGAATTAAACACTTTCAGCAAGATCTCAGTCTGTTTTTTTTTTAAATTACTTTGCTATTAGTGAATCCAGTTGACCCTTTGTTAAAATGGAGCTAGTTTCAAATATTGATGATTATGATGATGATGATGATGATGATGGCTCTGTGCTATTACAGGACCCAACATTTATCCAGGCTATAGGTGACTTTCAGAAGAATCCGGAGGAGGCCTTTAGGAAGTATGGTAACAACAAGGAAGTACAGGAGTTCCTGCAGGACTTCTCAAGCCTTATGGGTATGTTCTTGTTGTCATGAACACATCACTCTAAACCATGTTAGACCTTCCAATAGCTAGCTGAAACTTCAGTTGTTCATATTATGATCAGGTTTTGTTGTGATTATTTCTAAACTCCAATATAGAGTCCAATATATTGATAAATAGGCACCATTACACAACCTGATTTACCATTAAGTTATTTGCAGGATGACTCGGTTTTAATTTAGTTGCAGAGATCATTTAGTAGATTATTCTCATATTGCAGAGGTTTAAATCTTCTTTTTTAAAGCTATTTAAAGGTGTATATTTACATATTGTCTAACTGGCATGATAAGAAATTCAGCTTTAAAGAATATATCAGTTTGAAAAAATATTAACAATTTATGTTTGTATAGACCATTTCATAGAGGATTGCAATACCCAGTATAATTCGCTGATTCAAAATTGACCAATCAGTGATTGTGGAAAAATCTCATGTGTATGTTTATTTCCCTTGAATAATGAGTGAAATTATGCACTAGATGTTCGGGAAGTGCTTTCTGATTTACATATATTTACGTAACGTAAATTTTATACATGAACTAGTAGTTTGTACAACGTATGGCTTTCCAGCTAATTTTTTGTATTTTTAATGTCCTAAAGATAATGTTCCAGTTTTTATGTTTATTGAACATGATCAATTAAAGATAGTGTCAGTTGGATGGCTGATTTGCTTGAAATAAAAGTTTTAGAATTGTTCATCATGTGTGACTCATACCATCAGTGTAAGCCCATAAGCAACTTATCCTGTTACTCTCCATACATAACTGATGTAAAGAAAAAACAACAAAAATAAACAGAAAAATAAAAGACAGACAGTTATGGGTATCTGACAATTGACTACTACAAACACAATCTCAGGCTTCTCATTATTATTTAGTAATGGTATTATTTTGAAAGCTAGAGTCCTAGACAAATACTTGCTAAAAAGATGAAGTCCTCCCATATAGGCATATAAGAAGTGCTCAGAAAAAAACAGGAGCCCTTTTCCCAAAAATAGGAGTCCATGCCTTAAAATTTGAAGTTGGTAGGAACCCTGAATCTGTAATATTTAGCTCCACATTCAATGAAGAAAAGTTGAGCTATTGTAAAAATCATTTTGGCACAGTTATAGCCCCTTTTTAACTTAAAATTATCTGAGTTGGTTAAGATTTTTTGTTAAGGTTGATTTTTTAAAAAAAACAAACAAAAAAAAACTGTCAAACAGTCACTATCGAAGGGAAACCCATTTCAAAAGGGCAAGTAACCCTAAAAATTATTTTTGCAATGTAACATCTCTTTTTATACCCCCCGCACAACAAAGTTGTAAGGGGGGTATACTGGATTAAGCTTGTCTGTCTGGCTGTCCGTCCAGCCGTCTGGCCGTCCGTCCGTCTGTCGGTTTCTTTGACCAGGCCATAACTCAAAAAGTATAAAAGGCATCAAGATGAAACTTCATATGTGGATAGATCTCATTGAGGGGGAGTGCAGTGACCAAGAACCATAACTGTCTGTCACGTAATTTTAGAGTTATTGCCCTTTGTAAATTTTCATACTTAATTTTTGTCCGGGCTGTAAGTCAAAAAGTATAAAAGATATCAAGATGAAACTTCATATGTAGATAGATCTCATTGAGGGGGCATGCAGTGACCAAGAACCATAACTCTCTGTTGCGTAATTTAGGAGTTATTGCCCTTTTTATATTTTCATACTTAATTTTTGTCCAGGCCGTAACTCAAAAAGTATAAAAGGCATCAAGATGAAACTTCATAAGTGGATAGATCTCATTGTGGGGGCATGCAGTGACCAAGAACCATAACTCTCTGTCGTATAATTTTGGAGTTATTGTCCTTTGTAAATTTTCATACTTAATTTTTGTCCTGGCCGTAACTCAAAAAGTATAAAAGATATCAAGATGAAACTTCATATGTGAATAGATCTTATTGAGGGGGCGTGCAGTGACCAAGAGCCATAACTCTCTGTCGCATAATTTTGGAGTTATTGTCTTTTGTAAATTTTCATACTTAATTTTTGTCTGGGCCGAAACTCAAAAAGTATAAAAGGCATCAAAATGAAACTTGAAACAAGAACTGTAAACTTCATTCCTGTGACAAAGCAACATGCAGGGGGTATTTGCGCCATTACAATGGCAGATCTAGTTCAACTTGGAATTATCTGTGTTATGGTCAGTTTCTCAAAAGAAGTCAAGCATAATCACTTCAAGCACACTGTCTTGAGAGAGCTCTTGATTAAATTTAGCCTTCATAATTATCAATAATGTTACCAGCATTTTACCAGAGGTTTTTGTGTTTTTGCAGGTGAACACTTCACAAAGTTAGCTGATAAAAAAGATGCCATAGGAAACAGTGGTACGGTTTCTGCACCCCAACAGCCCACGGTGTCTGCAACAGGGGGCGCTGACATGAGTGTCAGGAGCAGCACCAACCCACATCAGGCCACTGCGGCAGATGAGTTGAAGATGCAGCAGATTCTGTCCAACCCTGAAGTACGCTTCATACTGATGGATCCAAAGATTCAGGAACTGTTTGAAACACTCCGGAGTGATCCAAGTAAAGGACAGAGGTACTTTTGTAGTCATTCACATTCACATTCTAGTTTATCAGATAGATATATTGTGTAGACAGTTGTATGACAGATTAACTACTGTCTGTTTAAACAAATTCCTTGTTGCTTCAGATTAACATATCAAGAACGGACCATTAAAATACTCTGAGTGTATATAAATAGAAATTGATTGAACATTTTGGAGTTAGTTCACAATATATTTGTTTGAAAACTGTGAATCTATATTCACAACCAGGCTGCATCTGTTATTGTGTGTTTTCCACACCATTTCTAGGTGCATATCCAACTAGAAATAAATATAGACAATCAAATGTTTTGCAGATGTATTCTTGTTAGCCGAATAATCCAGATACAGGTCTTGACTAATTGCTATAGTATGAAATCTGAATTAGTGATCAGCCAGGAAAATAGTACAGTTGTCATCTTTGACACTATATAATGGCCTCCTTTCTTTCAGTTTAACATATTTATTAATCAAATATTATAACAACAATTGAATCAAAAGCTAAAAGCCTATTAGGATTTTCTCCTTTTCTTTCTTTTATGTGTATGTAACTGGCTTGTATTATTATGCATCCTCATGTTGTTTCAGGATACTTCAGACGGCCAGTGGAGAGCTGCAGGGGAAGATACAGAAGCTGGTCCAGATGGGATTGCTGCAGTTCCAGACCTGACACACCACCTGACACACCCCCAAGATGCCCCCGACACGCCCCTTGACATATGGTGTGCCAATCAGGATTGTTTAAATGGAGCAACTGGGATTGTATCCAGCAACATTCAGTCAGAAAGGTTCCAAGAGATAACAAATTTATCTCAGAATTCAACACTAGCAAATCTGGATATTTTTGTAACAAAAAACTGTTTGATTGAGACCGTAATATGACAGTGATCAAGAGATTGGTCTTAAAATCATGTGACCATTTCATGTTTGTTATTTTGAACATATTTGTGGTGACTCATAGTACCCTGTATCTTGAGGGCTTGGTGCAAAACTATTGTTAATTGTTATTTATTTATATGTATTTAGCTTAGTTTTGCATCAACTCCTCTAATCTTGTTAAGGACGTTTAAGCAGGTATCTGCTGAGCATTGGACAGTGCATTATATTGAACCTGACTGTTTTGGCCTTACCGTGTTTTACAAGTTAAGCAATGCAATACACATTTCCATATATTTTATTGTTCATATAAGTGTTTAAATCATGTTGAATGATCACATGTTGATTGTACATTATAAATAATCTTTTTATCTGATAGTTAAACACTACCTACTGAAGTAAAATTTGTGTGTCAAAAACCTTATTCAGTGGTATGTGTTTTTTCCCCAAATTTTGTAAGTCACAGAACCTAAATTGCAGTGTTTTTACTCAATTTTGCTTTGATTTCAGTTTAAAAAAAGGATTTTTTTCATTGCGAGATAACATTTTCTGGAAGTGTATTTTGTCTGAAAAGAAAATGGAGATTTTTTTTTATAAGGAAATACATGTATATATAATTTTCATTGCAGTGTGGGTATTTTTGGCATACAATCAATCCATTATGGCACAATAAAGCTTTTATTTATACATGTAATAACATTTATAATATTTGTATATGAACCTGCAAATCAACGAAGTCCTCAAAAGATCATATGGTGTCAATGTTTTATTGTAGCACATTGTATATTTCTTTATCCTTGTCTCAGACTCGTAAAGTAATGCATTTTCTTCACCCATAATTTATTCATAATTATTCATTAATAAGGGATGTGATGAAACGTTTTGAATATTTCAAAACACTATGAG
>CM037784.1:11643845-11678263 GCA_021229015.1 Solen grandis | reverse complement strand
TGGAAAAAATAAATATAAATAAAAAACCAATACTTGTTTGATTTAATTCTGACGAAAAAATAATACTTTAAATAAATTAAAAAAATCTTTTTCCCTAAAAAATCCCCCACTTATGTTAAAATTTAAAAGGGAAAAAAAAAAATTTGAAATGAAAAGATCAACTAACCTTCAAAAGTAGTTCACAAAAATCCAGAAATATAAATCACTATCAATTTTTCACATAAATTTGAAAAGGAAAACTGAAAAAAGAAAGGAAAAATGTTAGTGAAGTCAGTAGTAAGAGACATAGCCGAACAACAAATCATTGCACGGAAAAAAGATCACGTGATGTCAGCCATTTGTTTTGGGTCACGTTTTGGGTCATTGTTGACGGGGTAAACTTCGTTTCAAGCCTTACCCTCCCCTAACCCAAACCCCAAACCCCCTAACCCTACCCAAACCCCTAACCCAAACCCCTTTGGGTCATCTGTTGCCCGGGTAACATTCGTTTCACCCTTTTAAACCCTAACCCTAACCCTAACCAACCCAAACCCTATTTCAAACCCTCCCCCAAAAACCCCAAAAATCAAAACGTCTTGTCAAAGTTTTTATGAAAGGTTTTTTATTACACACATCTGAGATAAAAAACCAATTTGGTTTTCATTTCCAATCATTTACAGACAATTATTCAACTAACCCCAAAAAAAAGATTTAACTCGATTCAAACCCCAACCCCTAAACCCCCAAAATCTAAACGCTCTTAGTCTAAGTTATTTATGAAAGGTTTTTATTAACACATTTTGGATACAAAAAAACCCTTTTGGGTTTTTCTTTTTCCAATCTTTTACAGACAAGTTATTAAACAAACCCAAAAAAAAAAGGTTAACCCCAAACCCCATCCTAACCCCAAAACCCCCCAAAATCTAAACGCTTTAGTCAAAGTATTCTATAAAAGTTTTTTTTTTCCACATCAGGAACAATAAACCCAAATTTGGGTTTCTTTTCCAATCTTTACGAAAAATTTTATTAACTAACCCCAAAAAAAAGAGTTAACTCGATTTCAAACCCCTAACCCTAAAACCCCCAAAATCAAAACGCTCTTAGTCTAAGTTTTCTATGAAAGGTTTTTATTAACACATTGGGAACCAATAAACCCAATTTGGTTTTCTTTTCCCAAATTCTTTTACAGACAAGTTTTCAACTAACCCCAAAAAAAGATTAACCCTAACCCCCCCCAAAAACCCCAAAAAATCTAAACCTTTAGTCAAAGTTATTCTATGAAAGGTTTTTTATTACACACATCTAGAATACAATTAAACCCAATTTTGGGTTTTTCATTTCCAATCATTTACAGAAAAATTTATTAAACTAACCCCAAAAAAAGAGTTAATCGATTTAACCCTAACCCAAACCCCAAAATCTAAACGCTCTTAGTCAAAGTTTTTATAAAAGGTTTTTTTATTACCACCAGGAACAAAAAACCCCAAAATTGGTTTTCTTTCCAATATTTAAGACAAGTTATTCAAAACCCCAAAAAAAAAGAGAAAAACCCTCCCCAAAACCCTAAACCCCAAATCTAAACGCTTTTTTGTCTAAGTTTTCTATAAAGGTTTTTTATTACACAATCTAGGATCAATAAACCCAATTTGGTTTTCTTTTCCCAATCATTTACAGACAAGTTATTCAACAAACCCCCCAAAAAAAGAGTTAACCCTAACCCTAACCCTAAACCCAAAATCAAAAACGCTCTTATCTAAGTTATTCTAGGGGGGGGGGGGGGGGAAAGGTTTTTTTTACACACATCTAGAGTACAAAAAACCCCAATTTGGTTTTCATTCAACTTTTACAGAAAGTTATTAATAACCCCAAAAAAGGTTAACCGTTTCTAACCTAACCCTAAACCCCAAAATCTAAACCCTTAGTCAGTTATTCTATAAAAAGGTTTTTTTTACACACATCTAGAGATACAATAAACCCCCAATTTGGGTTTTTTCTTTTCCCAAATCATTTACGAAAAGTTATTAAAAACAAACCCCCCAAAAAAAAGAGTTAACCCTAACCCAAACCAAAACCCCAAAAAATCTAAACGCTCTTAGTAAAATTTTTTCTATAAAAAGGTTTTTTATTACCACTTTAAAGATACAATAAACCCCAAATTTTGGTTTTCATTTCCAATCTTTACAGCAAGTTATTCAACTAACCCCCAAAAAAAGAGTTAACTCGTTTCTAACCTACCCTAAACCCAAAATCTAACGCTTTTGTTAATTTATTCTTAAAAGGTTTTTTTTTTAACAATCAAGAGTACAAAAAACCCCAAATTGGTTTTCTTTTCCAAATCATTTACAGAAAGTTATTCAACTAACCCCAAAAAAGAGTTAAACCCTAACCCTAACCCTAAACCCCAAAATCTAAACGCTTTAGCAAGTTATTCTATAAATAAGGTTTTTTATTACACACATTAGAGATACAATAAACCAAATTTGGTTTTCATTTCCAAATCCATTTACAGAAAAGTTATTCAACTAACCCCAAAAAGGGGTTAACTCGATTTCTAACCCTAAACCTAAACCCAAAATCAACGCTTTTAGCCTAAGATTATTCTATGAAAGTTTTTTTTTAACCACATCTAGGAACAATAAAACCCAATTTGGTTTTCATTTCCATTCCATTTACAGACAAGTTATTCAACTAACCCAAAAAAAGAGTTAACCCTAACCCTTAACCCTAAACCCAAAAATCTAAACGCTCTTAGTCAAGTTATTCTATGAAAGGTTTTTTATTACACACATCTAGAGATACAATAAACCCAATTTGGTTTTCATTTCCAATCATTTACGGGACAAGTTATTCAACTAACCCAAAAAAGAGTTAACCCTAACCCTAACCCTAACCCCAAAAATCTAAACGCTCTTAGTCTAAGTTATTCTATGAAGGTTTTTTTACACAAATCTAGAGATAAAATTTAAACCCAATTTGGTTTTCATTTCCAATCATTTTACAGACAGTTATTCAATAACCCAAAAAAGAGTTTAACCGATTTCTAACCCTAACCCTAAACCCCAAAAAATCTAACGCTCTTAGTCTAAGTTATTCTATGAAAGGTTTTTTTTTTAAACCACATCTAGAGATACAATAAACCCAATTTGGTTTTCATTTTCCAATCATTTACAGACAATTTATTCAACAAACCCCCAAAAAAAAGAGGTTAACCCCCCTAACCCTAACCCTAAACCCCAAAATCTAAACGCTCTTAGTCTAAGTTATTCAAATGAAAGGTTTTTTATTACACACATCTTGAGATACTAAACCCCAATTTGGTTTTCATTTCCAATCATTTACAGACAAGTTATTCAACTAACCCCCAAAAAAGAGTTAACTCGATTTCTAACCCTAACCCTAAACCCCAAAATCTAAACGCTCTTAGTCTAAGTTATTCTATGAAAGGTTTTTTATTACACACATCTACAGATACAATAATGTATTTGTTTACTTTAAACAAATGATCATATTTTTTTTTACTTAAAATATGCATTTAATGCAAATATAATTCAATTCGCTTTCAGCAGTCGAAGGGGTGAGACGTGTTTTTTTTACTCTTAGATGTTTTAAAAAAAATCTTTTTCATTCGATTTTATGTTGTCTTCTGAACGTTGAAGTCTTTAATTTAAACATAAAACTTTTCTAAATTATGTTTTCAAATAAAAAATGTCTTTAAAATCGAGAAAAAGGATTTTAAAGCCTAACGTTATTAGAATTGGAGTTAACTGCGATTAATTTATCCTGTGATATACATGGCTAATAATTGCATAATTCAATATTTATTATAGCAGATATATAATTTACTTATTAATTTCTCTTTTAGTTGTCAGTGTGAGACGAGACATTGTATTAAAATAGTCATGGTGAGTAAAGTTATTTAGTTTTTCTATTACATTTTGTGAATTTTGAATTTCAATATGTGACAATTGATTTCTCATAGAAAATACATAAATAGTCATTCATATTTTCTTATCAGTCAAAGTGAATGATGAAGTCAATTTTAAGTAAATTACTGTTTAATTTAAGTGACAGTTTCATTTGAATCGGTTTGCAGCAAACAAATGAAGTAGTAATCATTTCTATTTTGTTTACAGGAATTGCCTATGGAAGACATCATTGATGAAGTTGAAGAATTCAAAATGGAAATGACAGTGAAATTTGACAGTCTAAAAGAATTTACTTTTGGAAAACTAAGGGCTACAGATGCTAAGGTTCAACTGTTTGAAATAAAAATTGCTGAGATAGAGCAGGATGTGAGTGGTTTAAAAAGAAAACAAACAGAATTGGACAGTGTCGACGAAGGTCTCAGTAGCTTAAAAAATGCTTTTGAGGAACTTAGGAACACCTCATCAGCATCTGAAAGTTCTTGGAGAAGTCAGTGTTTAATGGACCAAATGTCATACCCAGTCGGACAGAAACAAACTAGTCCTCTCAGCAGCTCAACGCCAGTTCAAAACAAGAAGCAAAGAACTGAAGTTGGCTTCACCTTTAAGAAGACGATTCCAAGACATCCACATACCCTCAACGACATAAGAGATTCTTCACTGCGATCAAACTTGAAGAAATATTACACCGAAAACTGGACCAAACAAGAGAAGCTAACCCCTGCGCAAAATGCCTTTGTGCAGTATTTTATGTTGGAGAAGAATAAAGGGTTTTCAGGTAATGATATATTTTGTCGATGCATATATAATAACATATTTAATCTTTATGAAATAAACAAAGTTTCGGGTATATCTGTAATTTCCAGGATGTAGAATACATTCCATAATATGATTCTGAACGTACTTATTTTGGTTTGGACTTCAATTGAATTACTTTTATTTTTCAGGCAAAAGATCAGTCATCAACGCACTTTTTTCCGCCGGAGTCAAGGACGGGATGTGGTGCTCTACTTTTGAGCCGGAAGGAATCAAACATAGTTTTACCGATTACTTGCGAGAAAAGTGTAAGAACCTACAGAAGAAAAAAATTGGCAGAACAATCAATGCAGGACTTTGCTAATGAATACGTTGCCTCTATGGACGTAGGGCAAATGAGTGGCCCAGTAGATGGCGAATGCAACGACAGAGGTGAAGGATATTCGACAAGACAGGACATGGACTAGTTATTCTGGCAATAACTATAAAATCTACAAGTTAGATATAACTAAGACTAATATGTTTCACTCAGTTATAAAAATTTGTTTTTTTTTTTTTTTTAATTTCTTACACATCAATGTTTGTTTTCAAGTGTGCTGATTATTTTCATTTCTTTCACATGATTTTCTTTTTGTTAATTGATTGTTAACACTTTGAATTATAAAGCAATTATATTAAATAAATGTAATATTACGTCTTGTCCATGGTTTATACTGCATCGCAGTTATTTCCAATGCTGAATATACTACACTTTCTAATTTTTAGATCAATTTAAACAGAACTGGATTCCTTTAACAATCACTTAGCCCCTCACCGCTGTGGGTTCGATTCCCGGCAGGGTCTCGGATTTTTAAGTGAGGAAGCTTTCCAGCTGGCTTGCGGAAGGTCGGTGGTTTACCCGGGTGCCTCTGCATTCGGGGTTTCCTCCACCTGTAATTAGCTGGACGTCGCTATATGACCGAAATATTGTCGCAGCGAGTTACATCTGACGGAGATAGTATTTCAGGTCAATAGAAAAACAAAACGTTTAATCAATTAAATCACATTAACATTTATTAGAATGCATATTATCATATCATACAAGACATTTGAAATATATTCACTAGTGAAAATATGGTTTAAAAATCAAATATAAACATTCATACCCATAACCCCTTACCTGATAAAGTTTATAAGGTATACTCTTTATACTGAAAAAGGGGTGTTAACTCTAACCCGAACCCATTACTCCAAACCTTACCCTATATTTAACCATACATTTTGCCATTTACACAATTAATTTAAAATCTATTTTTCATTATTTTTGACATACATGCATTCATATATACATACCTATATAGGTATTGAGTTTCAATGCGGCTTACTCTAAGGCTGATGGTTTGTGTAAGGAATTAATAGTCCTGACAAAAATACACAATAGTTGGCAATAAATTCAATAAGCCCGAGCTCAAGATTTTGTCCCTGTTTCATTTTTCTTTTTTATTCGCTTCAGTTTTACTTTAAATGCTTCGAGGGATCTATCTGGTATTTGCATTTCCCGACAACGTTCTTGATAGTACTGCCATTTCTTAAACAATGTCCACTGTGGATTTGTTGAATCACTTTCATTAAGAAGACCCAATTCAACTGACGTCCATACGCTGTTACAGCGACTGCTTGGTTTGTGTTTGATCTGAGCTTCCTCTGACTCTGTTGTTGTTCTTACGCTAAGTTCATAATCCCCTATTCGGTAGGGTTGATCAACGTTGTCGTCACTCTTTGGTACATTTTCTTCTACCACTTGTGTTTTTTCTCTTATGTTTGAGGTGTCCTCTATAGACCTTTTTTTGTCCAATTTTATCGGGATTGAGGGATGAAGGCGGTACAACTTTACTGTATTCACAAATGGGACTTGAAATTTGCACTGAATTTGAAGGATCCTGAGGGACGATTGACTGACAGGAAGCTGTCTCTCAACAGAACCTAGCTTTCGATAGTCGACGTACCTTCCAAGTTGAATCAATGCTAAACAAGAGACAAAGACTAGCACCTTAATCAGGTCAACTTCTTTCAATTGCTGTTCGGCAAGTTTCTCCCAAACAGGCTTTATCCAAGGAAATGGGTTTTCTCTGTACAATGAACTATGGCAAAGTTTCATTTTCTCCATGCTCGAAACAACAACTGCATGCACCCTATCCACGTCAATACTTCCGTTGTCTCTTCCTGATATGTCAACAATGGACCAATAACCATACTTATACTCCCAGCACATAACTGCATTTCGACTCTCGTCATGTGACCTAAACGCAGGAAAGTAACCAAGAGATAAACTGTTTATACCTTTTTCAATAGATGACTCAACTTTGACCTTTAGATTCTGAAGAAAGGTCCTTAATACGACAAATACCATCGGCCATTTTCCCTTCTTAACTGACATCAACCTTTGTATGAGTTCAGCGATTGTGATTCCACCGACTATTTTCTTATTAGCATTTCCGTGTGAAGCTTTCAACAGCATTGTGAAATGATCGAGTGTCAGAAACAAATTGCCAATTGAATGAAATTCTTTTAGTAAAGTCATCAAAAGTTTTTTGCCTATGACAGTTTCACTACATCCAACCAAATTTACGAAACCACTTGCGCTCTCAATCCGACGTTGCGCTGTTATGTTCTTTGTGTACAGACGCAATGGAGGCAATGTAGTTCCATCTATACAACAAGCAAAACAGTTTTCCAAAGACAGAAATCCCATTCGGTCTGTGCGGCTACGAGATGGGTACTCTAAACCTGGACCTAGGTTTATGGAATAAATTCTTGAAGTGCCAGCCATTGGATGTCCCCAGAGAAGTTTTTCCACAGCCAATTCACACTGAAATGTTTTCCAAACACTGTCTATATCACCGGTCCCCTTCTTGGTCTCAAAGGCTTCAAATAATTCTCGATGCAAATGAAGACCAACACTTCGCAACCTGTATATAATGTTGAAACCTTTCATGAATGGTACAATCATGGAATGGGTAGCTAGTAGTTGTTCGAGTTTGTCCTGTCGTATTAGGTTTGCTGCGTCAATTTCTTTTCTGATATGTTTCAAGCTTACCACGAACTCTAATCTGCATACCCCGTCGCGACATTGGAAAAAGTTGCTTTCAATTTCAGAAAGATATTTCGATGCATCTTTGTAGAGACTTCTCTCACATGGTGTACTTTGAATACCTTTTACAATCAGTATTGATGCAGAAATAGGATGAACCCGTGTCGTTGGATAACGGTGTGGTAAATCACTGTACATCTGAGCAAATCTGATGTCTTCGGGACAAACGTCTCTAAGCAAGGCAGAAATACTGAGATCCCTACCATCCAAAGACGTTTGAAAGTTTGCACATTGTCCAAAGGAAAAGGCAGATATAACTTGGCAGCGAGGACCAGTCACTTCTTTAATGCCTTGCCGGCTCCAAAAGAGATCCATTGTTCCGGAAGATATGGCATGACCTACGTGAACACACATCTCTTCCACCGCTCTCTCATCTGCAATTGGCAGTGGTACTAATCCGCTCCATTTATCTCCAAAACGGAAACTAAACACAATTTTTCTGAAATTTGGAAGTTCGGTCAGTTCTGTTTTTCGCAAAGCGTTTTTAAAACTTTGGAGGATCCTAGCTTCATCTCCTGGTAAGACAAAAACCCTCTTAGCAGCGTTCAAGTTATTCTTTGCTAATGTTTGTAATGCCTCGCCACGAATCCACATTTTCTTCAATTCTAACTGAAAATTAAATCTCAGTCTCTCCATAAACTGAACAACAAGCTTTTTTTGCAAGTCGTGTGGATAAGAGGAAGCTTCCTTGAAGTCAGGAAGAATTCCAAGCCAGGTCTCCCACTGTCCGTCATATATAAGCTGTGTCCCGACTGCTTCTTTCAACACTCTTAGACTGTTTTCACTATACATTGACAACTTCAAATGCTTCTTTAGAACGGGGAACAGTTTTTTCAATCCAAAAATACCTACTGGCAATAAATCTAGGTGTCTGAATTTCGACAGAAAACCATCCGCAATGCTTTTCCAGACTATGGTTACTCCATCAATATCAGACTTGAAATCAAGTTCTTCCAGATCTGCTTCAGATGTTATGTTAGTTCCTCGGACAGATATGTATTTATCACGTAGCAAAAACTGTTCAACACTTTCATACTTCCTAAAGCATTCAGCAAAACTCAAACCATTCTCTAACGCTGTGTCTAGCAGATGTAGATTTTCCACCTCATCGTCCTCGGAATCGGCCATCTGAA
This sequence comes from Solen grandis, assembly GCA_021229015.1. Lineage (NCBI taxonomy): Eukaryota > Metazoa > Mollusca > Bivalvia > Adapedonta > Solenidae > Solen > Solen grandis. The sequence goes on along the minus strand of CM037784.1, from coordinate 11,669,342 downwards.
ATGGATAAAATACAATTAATTAAATAGGAATTTTGGTAATTGAATTCATATTGATTAATTAACTCCAAATCACAGTTTCAGTTAACCCCTTAAGTGAATCGGGTTAGGGTCTCACGGGTTTCTGAGTTATGGTTAAGGTTAAGGGTTTGGTAAGAGTAAACTAACTGTAACTAGAGTTTACTCCAAACGAGGAATGAACTTAATCTCAAGAAAAAGTAATAAAACATGAATAGTGACTGACAAAACAGGTTTTACAGTTAAGGTTAGGTTAGGGGTAAGGGTTGGAGTAAACTAGTCGCAAAAGAGTTTACTCCAAATGCATGATGCAGAAATTAAAAAATCTCGATAAATGTTTAAAATTTAAATCGGTACTGAGATGACGGAGGGTTAGAGTTAGGGTATTGGGTTAGGGCTGGAGTAAACTAGAGGTAAATTTACTTGCAGATTGAGGATATGATAATCTCGATAAAATAGTTACAAAATTTAAAGTTATGTCCTATAAAAAAATAAGCTTCTAATCATATATTTTTACTTCTATTAACAAACACAGTTTTAATTATGATATATTAAGGTCTAAAATTAATAACTCCACAATATATATTCAAAAAAGAAAAACTATGACACAATGCTACTTATTTGTTCAAAAAAATGAATCGTGAAAGAGAAGTGGAATATATCAATAACAACCAATACTTGTTTGATTATAATTCTGACGAAATAATAACTACTTTAACTATAAATTAAAATAAATCTATTTCCTCAAAATCACCACGTTATGATATCAATTCAAAGGAAAAGAAAAAAAATAATGAAATGCAAAAGATCAACTTACCTTCAAAAAAGTAGGTAGCACAAAAATCCAGAAATACAAATCACTATCACATCTTTTCACATAAACTTGCAAAGTGTAACTGACAAAAGTGAGGAAAAATGTATAGTGAAGTCAGAAAGTAAGAGACATATGCCGTAACAACCAATCATTACACGGAAAAAGATCACGTGACTGTCAGCCATTTTGTTTTGGGTCACGTGTTGGGTCATCTGTTGACGGGTCAACATTCGTTTCAAGCCCATACCCTAACCCTAACCCTAACCCTAAACCCCAAAATCTAAACGCTCTTAGTCTAAGTTATTCTATGAAAGGTTTTTTATTACACACATCTAGAGATACAATAAACCCAATTTGGTTTTCATTTCCAATCATTTACAGACAAGTTATTCAACTAACCCCAAAAAAAGAGTTAACTCGATTTCTAACCCTAACCCTAAACCCCAAAATCTAAACGCTCTTAGTCTAAGTTATTCTATGAAAGGTTTTTTATTACACACATCTAGAGATACAATAAACCCAATTTGGTTTTCATTTCCAATCATTTACAGACAAGTTATTCAACTAACCCCAAAAAAAGAGTTAACCCTAACCCTAACCCTAACCCTAAAATCTAAACGCTCTTAGTCTCAGTCTAAGTTATTCTATGAAAGTTTTTTTATTACACACATCTAGAGATACAATAAACCCAATTTGGTTTTCATTTCCAATCATTTACAGACAAGTTATTCAACTAACCCCAAAAAAAGAGTTAACCCTAACCCTAACCCTAAACCCCAAAATCTAAACGCTCTTAGTCTAAGTTATTCTATGAAAGGTTTTTTATTACACACATCTAGAGATACAATAAACCCAATTTGGTTTTCATTTCCAATCATTTACAGACAAGTTATTCAACTAACCCCAAAAAAAGAGTTAACCCTAAACCTAACCCTAAACCCCAAAATCTAAACGCTCTTAGTCTAAGTTATTCTATGAAAGGTTTTTTATTACACACATCTAGAGATACAATAAACCCAATTTGGTTTTCATTTCCAATCATTTACAGACAAGTTATTCAACTAACCCCAAAAAAAGAGTTAACTCGATTTCTAACCCTAACCCTAAACCCCAAAATCTAAACGCTCTTAGTCTAAGTTATTCTATGAAAGGTTTTTTATTATACACATCTAGAGATACAATATTGTATTTGTTTACTTTAAACAAATGATCATATTTTTTTTTTACTTAAAATATGCATTTAATGCAAATATAATTCAATTCGCTTTCAGCAGTCGAAGGGGTGAGACGTGTTTTTTTTACTCTTAGATGTTTTAAAAAAAATCTTTTTCATTCGATTTTATGTTGTCTTCTGAACGTTGAAGTCTTTAATTTAAACATAAAACTTTTCTAAATTATGTTTTCAAATAAAAAATGTCTTTAAAATCGAGAAAAAGGATTTTAAAGCCTAACGTTATTAGAATTGGAGTTAACTGCGATTAATTTATCCTGTGATATACATGGCTAATAATTGCATAATTCAATATTTATTATAGCAGATATATAATTTACTTATTAATTTCTCTTTTAGTTGCCAGTGTGAGACGAGACATTGTATTAAAATAGTCATGGTGAGTAAAGTTATTTAGTTTTTCTATTACATTTTGTGAATTTTGAATTTCAATATGTGACAATTGATTTCTCATAGAAAATACATAAATAGTCATTCGTATTTTCTTATCAGTCAAAGTGAATGATGAAGTCAATTTTAAGTAAATTACTGTTTAATTTAAGTGACAGTTTCATTTGAATCGGTTTGCAGCAAACAAATGAAGTAGTAATCATTTCTATATTGTTTACAGGAATTGCCTATGGAAGACATCATTGATGAAGTTGAAGAATTCAAAATGGAAATGACAGTGAAATTTGACAGTCTAAAAGAATTTACTTTTGGAAAACTAAGGGCTACAGATGCTAAAGTTCAACTGTTTGAAATAAAAATTGCTGAGATAGAGCAGGATGTGAGTGGTTTAAAAAGAAAACAAACAGAATTGGACAGTGTCGACGAAGGTCTCAGTAGCTTAAAAAATGCTTTTGAGGAACTTAGGAACACCTCATCAGCATCTGAAAGTTCTTGGAGAAGTCAGTGTTTAATGGACCAAATGTCATACCCAGTCGGACAGAAACAAACTAGTCCTCTCAGCAGCTCAACGCCAGTTCAAAACAAGAAGCAAAGAACTGAAGTTGGCTTCACCTTTAAGAAGACGATTCCAAGACATCCACATACCCTCAACGACATAAGAGATTCTTCACTGCGATCAAACTTGAAGAAATATTACACCGAAAACTGGACCAAACAAGAGAAGCTAACCCCTGCGCAAAATGCCTTTGTGCAGTATTTTATGTTGGAGAAGAATAAAGGGTTTTCAGGTAATGATATATTTTGTCGATGCATATATAATAACATATTTAATCTTTATGAAATAAACAAAGTTTCGGGTATATCTGTAATTTCCAGGATGTAGAATACATTCCATAATATGATTCTGAACGTACTTATTTTGGTTTGGACTTCAATTGAATTACTTTTATTTTTCAGGCAAAAGATCAGTCATCAACGCACTTTTTTCCGCCGGAGTCAAGGACGGGATGTGGTGCTCTACTTTTGAGCCGGAAGGAATCAAACATAGTTTTACCGATTACTTGCGAGAAAAGTGTAAGAACCTACAGAAGAAAAAATTGGCAGAACAATCAATGCAGGACTTTGCTAATGAATACGTTGCCTCTATGGACGTAGGGCAAATGAGTGGCCCAGTAGATGGCGAATGCAACGACAGAGGTGAAGGATATTCGACAAGACAGGACATGGACTAGTTATTCTGGCAATAACTATAAAATCTACAAGTTAGATATAACTAAGACTAATATGTTTCACTCAGGTTGTGAAAATAATTTGTGTTTTGCTTTTCTTTTTACAGTTGCAATTCTTATTTCAATCTTGTCGAATTTGTTATGATTGTGATCATTATTTTTTTTTATTAAATTCTTGTATCAGCGTGTACTTAAATGATTTAACGGTTCAGATATAGCCTTATTTCTTATATAGATACAACTGTGGGGTTCAATTTTTTGTTCATATATTTGAAATTTATAGAAACTAATCATTTTCTTACACATCAATGTTTGTTTTCAAGTGTGCTGATTATTTTCATTTCTTTCACATGATTTTCTTTTTGTTAATTGATTGTTAACACTTTAAATTATAAAGCAATTATATTAAATAAATGTAATATTACGTCTTGTCCATGGTTTATACTGCATCGCAGTTATTTCCAATGATGAATATACTACACTTTCTAATTTTTAGATCAATTTAAACAGAACTGGATTCCTTTAACAATCACTTAGCCCCTCACCGCTGTGGGTTCGATTCCCGGCAGGGTCTCGGATTTTTAAGTGAGGAAGCTTTCCAGCTGGCTTGCGGAAGGTCGGTGGTTTACCCGGGTGCCTCTGCATTCGGGGTTTCCTCCACCTGTAATTAGCTGGACGTCGCTATATGACCGAAATATTGTCGCAGCGAGTTACATCTGACGGAGATAGTATTTCAGGTCAATAGAAAAACAAAACGTTTAATCAATTAAATCACATTAACATTTATTAGAATGCATATTATCATATCATACAAGACATTTGAAATATATTCACTAGTGAAAATATGGTTTAAAAATCAAATATAAACATTCATACCCATAACCCCTTACCTGATAAAGTTTATAAGGTATACTCTTTATACTGAAAAAGGGGTGTTAACTCTAACCCGAACCCATTACTCCAAACCTTACCCTATATTTAACCATAAATTTTGCCATTTACACAATTAATTTAAAATCTATTTTTCATTATTTTTGACATACATGCATTCATATATACATACCTATATAGGTATTGAGTTTCAATGCGGCTTACTCTAAGGCTGACGGTTTGTGTAAGGAATTAATTAATAGTCCTGACAAAAATACACAATAGTTGGCAATAAATTCAATAAGCCCGAGCTCAAGATTTTGTCCCTGTTTCATTTGTTTTTCTTTTTATTCGCTTCAGTTTTACTTTAAATGCTTCGAGGGATCTATCTGGTATTTGCATTTCCCGACAACGTTCTTGATAGTACTGCCATTTCTTAAACAATGTCCACTGTGGATTTGTTGAATCACTTTCATTAAGAAGACCCAATTCAACTGACGTCCATACGCTGTTACAGCGACTGCTTGGTTTGTGTTTGATCTGAGCTTCCTCTGACTCTGTTGTTGTTCTTATGCTAAGTTCATAATCCCCTATTCGGTAGGGTTGATCAACGTTGTCGTCACTCTTTGGTACATTTTCTTCTACCACTTGTGTTTTTTCTCTTATGTTTGAGGTATCCTCTGTAGACCTTTTTTTGTCCAATTTTATCGGGATTGAGGGATGAAGGCGGTACAACTTTACTGTATTCACAAATGGGACTTGAAATTTGCACTGAATTTGAAGGATCCTGAGGGACGATTGACTGACAGGAAGCTGTCTCTCAACAGAACCTAGCTTTCGATAGTCGACGTACCTTCCAAGTTGAATCAATGCTAAACAAGAGACAAAGACTAGCACCTTAATCAGGTCAACTTCTTTCAATTGCTGTTCGGCAAGTTTCTCCCAAACAGGCTTTATCCAAGGAAATGGGTTTTCTCTGTACAATTTGAAACAACAACTGCATGCACCCTATCCACGTCAATACTTCCGTTGTCCCTTCCTGATATGTCAACAATGGACCAATAACCATACTTATACTCCCAGCACATAACTGCATTTCGACTCTCGTCATGTGACCTAAACGCAGGAAAGTAACCAAGAGATAAACTGTTTATACCTTTTTCAATAGATGACTCAACATTGACCTTTAGATTCTGAAGAAAGGTCCTTAATACGACAAATACCATCGGCCATTTTCCCTTCTTAACTGACATCAACCTTTGTATGAGTTCAGCGATTGTGATTCCACCGACTATTTTCTTATTAGCATTTCCGTGTGAAGCTTTCAACAGCATTGTGAAATGATCGAGTGTCAGAAACAAATTGCCAATTGAATGAAATTCTTTTAGTAAAGTCATCAAAAGTTTTTTGCCTATGACAGTTTCACTACATCCAACCAAATTTACGAAACCACTTGCGCTCTCAATCCGACGTTGCGCTGTTATGTTCTTTGTGTACAGACGCAATGGAGGCAATGTAGTTCCATCTATACAACAAGCAAAACAGTTTTCCAAAGACAGAAATCCCATTCGGTCTGTGCGGCTACGAGATGGGTACTCTAAACCTGGACCTAGGTTTATGGAATAAATTCTTGAAGTGCCAGCCATTGGATGTCCCCAGAGAAGTTTTTCCACAGCCAATTCACACTGAAATGTTTTCCAAACACTGTCTATATCACCGGTCCCCTTCTTGGTCTCAAAGGCTTCAAATAATTCTCGATGCAAATGAAGACCAACACTTCGCAACCTGTATATAATGTTGAAACCTTTCATGAATGGTACAATCATGGAATGGGTAGCTAGTAGTTGTTCGAGTTTGTCCTGTCGTATTAGGTTTGCTGCGTCAATTTCTTTTCTGATATGTTTCAAGCTTACCACGAACTCTAATCTGCATACCCCGTCGCGACATTGGAAAAAGTTGCTTTCAATTTCAGAAAGATATTTCGATGCATCTTTGTAGAGACTTCTCTCACATGGTGTACTTTGAATACCTTTTACAATCAGTATTGATGCAGAAATAGGATGAACCCGTGTCGTTGGATAACGGTGTGGTAAATCACTGTACATCTGAGCAAATCTGATGTCTTCGGGACAAACGTCTCTAAGCAAGGCAGAAATACTGAGATCCCTACCATCCAAAGACGTTTGAAAGTTTGCACATTGTCCAAAGGAAAAGGCAGATATAACTTGGCAGCGAGGACCAGTCACTTCTTTAATGCCTTGCCGGCTCCAAAAGAGATCCATTGTTCCGGAAGATATGGCATGACCTACGTGAACACACATCTCTTCCACCGCTCTCTCATCTGCAATTGGCAGTGGTACTAATCCGCTCCATTTATCTCCAAAACGGAAACTAAACACAATTTTTCTGAAATTTGGAAGTTCGGTCAGTTCTGTATTTCGCAAAGCGTTTTTAAAACTTTGGAGGATCCTAGCTTCATCTCCTGGTAAGACAAAAACCCTCTTAGCAGCGTTCAAGTTATTCTTTGCTAATGTTTGTAATGCCTCGCCACGAATCCACATTTTCTTCAATTCTAACTGAAAATTAAATCTCAGTCTCTCCATAAACTGAACAACAAGCTTTTTTTGCAAGTCGTGTGGATAAGATGAAGCTTCCTTGAAGTCAGGAAGAATTCCAAGCCAGGTCTCCCACTGTCCGTCATATATAAGCTGTGTCCCGACTGCTTCTTTCAACACTCTTAGACTGTTTTCACTATACATTGACAATTTCAAATGCTTCTTTAGAACGGGGAACAGTTTTTTCAATCCAAAAATACCTACTGGCAATAAATCTAGGTGTCTGAATTTCGACAGAAAACCATCCGCAATGCTTTTCCAGACTATGGTTACTCCATCAATATCAGACTTGAAATCAAGTTCTTCCAGATCTGCTTCAGATGTTATGTTAGTTCCTCGGACAGATATGTATTTATCACGTAGCAAAAACTGTTCAACACTTTCATACTTCCTAAAGCATTCAGCAAAACTCAAACCATTCTCTAACGCTGTGTCTAGCAGATGTAGATTTTCCACCTCATCGTCCTCGGAATCGGCCATCTGAAATGGATAAAATACAATTAATTAAATAGGAATTTTGGTAATTGAATTCATATTGATTAATTAACTCCAAATCACAGTTTCAGTTAACCCCTTAAGTGAATCGGGTTAGGGTCTCACGGGTTTTTGAGTTATGGTTAAGGTTAAGGGTTTGGTAAGAGTAAACTAACTGTAACTAGAGTTTACTCCAAATGAGGAATGAACTTAATCTCAAGAAAAAGTAATAAAACATGAATAGTGACTGACAAAACAGGTTTTACAGCTAAGGTTAGGTTAGGGGTAAGGGTTGGAGTAAACTAGTCGCAAAAGAGTTTACTCCAAATGTATGATGCAGAAATTAAAAAATCTCGATAAATGTTTAAAATTTAAATCGGTACTGAGATGACGGAGGGTTAGAGTTAGGGTATTGGGTTAGGGCTGGAGTAAACTAGAGGTAAATTTACTTGCAGATTGAGGATATGATAATCTCGATAAAATAGTTAAAAATTAAAAGTTATGTCCTATAAAAAAATAAGCTTCTAATCATATATTTTTACTTCTATTAACAAACACAGTTTTAATTATGATATATTAAGGTCTAAAATTAATAACTCCACAATATATATTCAAAAAAGAAAAACTATGACACAATGCTACTTATTTGTTCAAAAAAATGAATCGTGAAAGAGAAGTGGAATATATCAATAACAACCAATACTTGTTTGATTATAACTCTGACGAAATAATAACTACTTTAACTATAAATTAAAATAAATCTATTTCCTCAAAATCACCACGTTATGATATCAATTCAAAGGAAAAGAAAAAAAATAATGAAATGCAAAAGATCAACTTACCTTCAAAAAAGTAGGTAGCACAAAAATCCAGAAATATAAATCACTATCACATCTTTTCACATAAACTTGCAAAGCGTAACTGACAAAAGCGAGGAAAAATGTATAGTGAAGTCAGATAGTAAGAGACATATGCCGTAACAACAAATCATTGCACGGAAAAAGATCACGTGACTGTCAGCCATTTTGTTTTGGGTCACGTGTTGGGTCATCTGTTGACGGGTCAACATTCGTTTCAAGCCTATACCCTAACCCTAACCCCAAAAAAAGAGTTAACCCTAACCCTAACCCTAACCCTAAACCCCAAAATCTAAACGCTCTTAGTCTAAGTTATTCTATGAAAGGTTTTTTATTACACACATCTAGAGATACAATAAACCCAATTTGGTTTTCATTTCCAATCATTTACAGACAAGTTATTCAACTAACCCCAAAAAAAGAGTTAACCCTAACCCTAACCCTAACCCTAAACCCAAAATCTAAACGCTCTTAGTCTAAGTTATTCTATGAAAGGTTTTTTATTACACACATCTAGAGATACAATAAACCCAATTTGGTTTTCATTTCCAATCATTTACAGACAAGTTATTCAACTAACCCCAAAAAAAGAGTTAACTCGATTTCTAACCCTAACCCTAAACCCCAAAATCTAAACGCTCTTAGTCTAAGTTATTCTATGAAAGGTTTTTTATTACACACATCTAGAGATACAATAAACCCAATTTGGTTTTCATTTCCAATCATTTACAGACAAGTTATTCAACTAACCCCAAAAAAAGAGTTAACCCTAACCCTAACCCTAACCCTAAACCCCAAAATCTAAACGCTCTTAGTCTAAGTTATTCTATGAAAGGTTTTTTATTACACACATCTAGAGATACAATAAACCCAATTTGGTTTTCATTTCCAATCATTTACAGACAAGTTATTCAACTAACCCCAAAAAAAGAGTTAACCCTAACCCTAACCCTAAACCCCAAAATCTAAACGCTCTTAGTCTAAGTTATTCTATGAAAGGTTTTTTATTACACACATCTAGAGATACAATAAACCCAATTTGGTTTTCATTTCCAATCATTTACAGACAAGTTATTCAACTAACCCCAAAAAAAGAGTTAACCCTAACCCTAACCCTAAACCCCAAAATCTAAACGCTCTTAGTCTAAGTTATTCTATGAAAGGTTTTTTATTACACACATCTAGAGATACAATAAACCCAATTTGGTTTTCATTTCCAATCATTTACAGACAAGTTATTCAACTAACCCCAAAAAAAGAGTTAACTCGATTTCTAACCCTAACCCTAAACCCCAAAATCTAAACGCTCTTAGTCTAAGTTATTCTATGAAAGGTTTTTTATTATACACATCTAGAGATACAATATTGTATTTGTTTACTTTAAACAAATGATCATATTTTTTTTTTACTTAAAATATGCATTTAATGCAAATATAATTCAATTCGCTTTCAGCAGTCGAAGGGGTGAGACGTGTTTTTTTTACTCTTAGATGTTTTAAAAAAAAATCTTTTTCATTCGATTTTATGTTGTCTTCTGAACGTTGAAGTCTTTAATTTAAACATAAAACTTTTCTAAATTATGTTTTCAAATAAAAAATGTCTTTAAAATCGAGAAAAAGGATTTTAAAGCCTAACGTTATTAGAATTGGAGTTAACTGCGATTAATTTATCCTGTGATATACATGGCTAATAATTGCATAATTCAATATTTATTATAGCAGATATATAATTTACTTATTAATTTCTCTTTTAGTTGCCAGTGTGAGACGAGACATTGTATTAAAATAGTCATGGTGAGTAAAGTTATTTAGTTTTTCTATTACATTTTGTGAATTTGAATTTCAATATGTGACAATTGATTTCTCATAGAAAATACATAAATAGTCATTCGTATTTTCTTATCAGTCAAAGTGAATGATGAAGTCAATTTTAAGTAAATTACTGTTAAATATTAGTGTTTTAAAGTGAATGATGAAGTCAATTTTAAGTAAATTACTGTTTAATTTAAGTACAGTTTCATTTGAATCGGTTTGCAGCAAACAAATGAAGTAGTAATCATTTCTATATTGTTTACAGGAATTGCCTATGGAAGACATCATTGATGAAGTTGAAGAATTCAAAATGGAAATGACAGTGAAATTTGACAGTCTAAAAGAATTTACTTTTGGAAAACTAAGGGCTACAGATGCTAAAGTTCAACTGTTTGAAATAAAAATTGCTGAGATAGAGCAGGATGTGAGTGGTTTAAAAAGAAAACAAACAGAATTGGACAGTGTCGACGAAGGTCTTAGTAGCTTAAAAAATGCTTTTGAGGAACTTAGGAACACCTCATCAGCATCTGAAAGTTCTTGGAGAAGTCAGTGTTTAATGGACCAAATGTCATACCCAGTCGGACAGAAACAAACTAGTCCTCTCAGCAGCTCAACGCCAGTTCAAAACAAGAAGCAAAGAACTGAAGTTGGCTTCACCTTTAAGAAGACGATTCCAAGACATCCACATACCCTCAACGACATAAGAGATTCTTCACTGCGATCAAACTTGAAGAAATATTACACCGAAAACTGGACCAAACAAGAGAAGCTAACCCCTGCGCAAAATGCCTTTGTGCAGTATTTTATGTTGGAGAAGAATAAAGGGTTTTCAGGTAATGATATATTTTGTCGATGCATATATAATAACATATTTAATCTTTATGAAATAAACAAAGTTTCGGGTATATCTGTAATTTCCAGGATGTAGAATACATTCCATAATATGATTCTGAACGTACTTATTTTGGTTTGGACTTCAATTGAATTACTTTTATTTTTCAGGCAAAAGATCAGTCATCAACGCACTTTTTTCCGCCGGAGTCAAGGACGGGATGTGGTGCTCTACTTTTGAGCCGGAAGGAATCAAACATAGTTTTACCGATTACTTGCGAGAAAAGTGTAAGAACCTACAGAAGAAAAAATTGGCAGAACAATCAATGCAGGACTTTGCTAATGAATACGTTGCCTCTATGGACGTAGGGCAAATGAGTGGCCCAGTAGATGGCGAATGCAACGACAGAGGTGAAGGATATTCGACAAGACAGGACATGGACTAGTTATTCTGGCAATAACTATAAAATCTACAAGTTAGATATAACTAAGACTAATATGTTTCACTCAGGTTGTGAAAATAATTTGTGTTTTGCTTTTCTTTTTACAGTTGCAATTCTTATTTCAATCTTGTCGAATTTGTTATGATTGTGATCATTATTTTTTTTTATTAAATTCTTGTATCAGCGTGTACTTAAATGATTTAACGGTTCAGATATAGCCTTATTTCTTATATAGATACAACTGTGGGGTTCAATTTTTTGTTCATATATTTGAAATTTATAGAAACTAATCATTTTCTTACACATCAATGTTTGTTTTCAAGTGTGCTGATTATTTTCATTTCTTTCACATGATTTTCTTTTTGTTAATTGATTGTTAACACTTTAAATTATAAAGCAATTATATTAAATAAATGTAATATTACGTCTTGTCCATGGTTTATACTGCATCGCAGTTATTTCCAATGATGAATATACTACACTTTCTAATTTTTAGATCAATTTAAACAGAACTGGATTCCTTTAACAATCACTTAGCCCCTCACCGCTGTGGGTTCGATTCCCGGCAGGGTCTCGGATTTTTAAGTGAGGAAGCTTTCCAGCTGGCTTGCGGAAGGTCGGTGGTTTACCCGGGTGCCTCTGCATTCGGGGTTTCCTCCACCTGTAATTAGCTGGACGTCGCTATATGACCGAAATATTGTCGCACCGAGTTACATCTGACGGAGATAGTATTTCAGGTCAATAGAAAAACAAAACGTTTAATCAATTAAATCACATTAACATTTATTAGAATGCATATTATCATATCATACAAGACATTTGAAATATATTCACTAGTGAAAATATGGTTTAAAAATCAAATATAAACATTCATACCCATAACCCCTTACCTGATAAAGTTTATAAGGTATACTCTTTATACTGAAAAAGGGGTGTTAACTCTAACCCGAACCCATTACTCCAAACCTTACCCTATATTTAACCATAAATTTTGCCATTTACACAATTAATTTAAAATCTATTTTTCATTATTTTTGACATACATGCATTCATATATACATACCTATATAGGTATTGAGTTTCAATGCGGCTTACTCTAAGGCTGACGGTTTGTGTAAGGAATTAATTAATAGTCCTGACAAAAATACACAATAGTTGGCAATAAATTCAATAAGCCCGAGCTCAAGATTTTGTCCCTGTTTCATTTGTTTTTCTTTTTTATTCGCTTCAGTTTTACTTTAAATGCTTCGAGGGATCTATCTGGTATTTGCATTTCCCGACAACGTTCTTGATAGTACTGCCATTTCTTAAACAATGTCCACTGTGGATTTGTTGAATCACTTTCATTAAGAAGACCCAATTCAACTGACGTCCATACGCTGTTACAGCGACTGCTTGGTTTGTGTTTGATCTGAGCTTCCTCTGACTCTGTTGTTGTTCTTATGCTAAGTTCATAATCCCCTATTCGGTAGGGTTGATCAACGTTGTCGTCACTCTTTGGTACATTTTCTTCTACCACTTGTGTTTTTTCTCTTATGTTTGAGGTATCCTCTGTAGACCTTTTTTTGTCCAATTTTATCGGGATTGAGGGATGAAGGCGGTACAACTTTACTGTATTCACAAATGGGACTTGAAATTTGCACTGAATTTGAAGGATCCTGAGGGACGATTGACTGACAGGAAGCTGTCTCTCAACAGAACCTAGCTTTCGATAGTCGACGTACCTTCCAAGTTGAATCAATGCTAAACAAGAGACAAAGACTAGCACCTTAATCAGGTCAACTTCTTTCAATTGCTGTTCGGCAAGTTTCTCCCAAACAGGCTTTATCCAAGGAAATGGGTTTTCTCTGTACAATGAACTATGGCAAAGTTTCATTTTCTCCATGCTTGAAACAACAACTGCATGCACCCTATCCACGTCAATACTTCCGTTGTCCCTTCCTGATATGTCAACAATGGACCAATAACCATACTTATACTCCCAGCACATAACTGCATTTCGACTCTCGTCATGTGACCTAAACGCAGGAAAGTAACCAAGAGATAAACTGTTTATACCTTTTTCAATAGATGACTCAACATTGACCTTTAGATTCTGAAGAAAGGTCCTTAATACGACAAATACCATCGGCCATTTTCCCTTCTTAACTGACATCAACCTTTGTATGAGTTCAGCGATTGTGATTCCACCGACTATTTTCTTATTAGCATTTCCGTGTGAAGCTTTCAACAGCATTGTGAAATGATCGAGTGTCAGAAACAAATTGCCAATTGAATGAAATTCTTTTAGTAAAGTCATCAAAAGTTTTTTGCCTATGACAGTTTCACTACATCCAACCAAATTTACGAAACCACTTGCGCTCTCAATCCGACGTTGCGCTGTTATGTTCTTTGTGTACAGACGCAATGGAGGCAATGTAGTTCCATCTATACAACAAGCAAAACAGTTTTCCAAAGACAGAAATCCCATTCGGTCTGTGCGGCTACGAGATGGGTACTCTAAACCTGGACCTAGGTTTATGGAATAAATTCTTGAAGTGCCAGCCATTGGATGTCCCCAGAGAAGTTTTTCCACAGCCAATTCACACTGAAATGTTTTCCAAACACTGTCTATATCACCGGTCCCCTTCTTGGTCTCAAAGGCTTCAAATAATTCTCGATGCAAATGAAGACCAACACTTCGCAACCTGTATATAATGTTGAAACCTTTCATGAATGGTACAATCATGGAATGGGTAGCTAGTAGTTGTTCGAGTTTGTCCTGTCGTATTAGGTTTGCTGCGTCAATTTCTTTTCTGATATGTTTCAAGCTTACCACGAACTCTAATCTGCATACCCCGTCGCGACATTGGAAAAAGTTGCTTTCAATTTCAGAAAGATATTTCGATGCATCTTTGTAGAGACTTCTCTCACATGGTGTACTTTGAATACCTTTTACAATCAGTATTGATGCAGAAATAGGATGAACCCGTGTCGTTGGATAACGGTGTGGTAAATCACTGTACATCTGAGCAAATCTGATGTCTTCGGGACAAACGTCTCTAAGCAAGGCAGAAATACTGAGATCCCTACCATCCAAAGACGTTTGAAAGTTTGCACATTGTCCAAAGGAAAAGGCAGATATAACTTGGCAGCGAGGACCAGTCACTTCTTTAATGCCTTGCCGGCTCCAAAAGAGATCCATTGTTCCGGAAGATATGGCATGACCTACGTGAACACACATCTCTTCCACCGCTCTCTCATCTGCAATTGGCAGTGGTACTAATCCGCTCCATTTATCTCCAAAACGGAAACTAAACACAATTTTTCTGAAATTTGGAAGTTCGGTCAGTTCTGTATTTCGCAAAGCGTTTTTAAAACTTTGGAGGATCCTAGCTTCATCTCCTGGTAAGACAAAAACCCTCTTAGCAGCGTTCAAGTTATTCTTTGCTAATGTTTGTAATGCCTCGCCACGAATCCACATTTTCTTCAATTCTAACTGAAAATTAAATCTCAGTCTCTCCATAAACTGAACAACAAGCTTTTTTTGCAAGTCGTGTGGATAAGATGAAGCTTCCTTGAAGTCAGGAAGAATTCCAAGCCAGGTCTCCCACTGTCCGTCATATATAAGCTGTGTCCCGACTGCTTCTTTCAACACTCTTAGACTGTTTTCACTATACATTGACAATTTCAAATGCTTCTTTAGAACGGGGAACAGTTTTTTCAATCCAAAATACCTACTGGCAATAAATCTAGGTGTCTGAATTTCGACAGAAAACCATCCGCAATGCTTTTCCAGACTATGGTTACTCCATCAATATCAGACTTGAAATCAAGTTCTTCCAGATCTGCTTCAGATGTTATGTTAGTTCCTCGGACAGATATGTATTTATCACGTAGCAAAAACTGTTCAACACTTTCATACTTCCTAAAGCATTCAGCAAAACTCAAACCATTCTCTAACGCTGTGTCTAGCAGATGTAGATTTTCCACCTCATCGTCCTCGGAATCGGCCATCTGAAATGGATAAAATACAATTAATTAAATAGGAATTTTGGTAATTGAATTCATATTGAAACTAACTGTAACTAGAGTTTACTCCAAATGAGGAATGAACTTAATCTCAAGAAAAAGTAATAAAACATGAATAGTGACTGACAAAACAGGTTTTACAGCTAAGGTTAGGTTAGGGGTAAGGGTTGGAGTAAACTAGTCGCAAAAGAGTTTACTCCAAATGTATGATGCAGAAATTAAAAAATCTCGATAAATGTTTAAAATTTAAATCGGTACTGAGATGACGGAGGGTTAGAGTTAGGGTATTGGGTTAGGGCTGGAGTAAACTAGAGGTAAATTTACTTGCAGATTGAGGATATGATAATCTCGATAAAATAGTTAAAAATTAAAAGTTATGTCCTATAAAAAAATAAGCTTCTAATCATATATTTTTACTTCTATTAACAAACACAGTTTTAATTATGATATATTAAGGTCTAAAATTAATAACTCCACAATATATATTCAAAAAAGAAAAACTATGACACAATGCTACTTATTTGTTCAAAAAAATGAATCGTGAAAGAGAAGTGGAATATATCAATAACAACCAATACTTGTTTGATTATAACTCTGACGAAATAATAACTACTTTAACTATAAATTAAAATAAATCTATTTCCTCAAAATCACCACGTTATGATATCAATTCAAAGGAAAAGAAAAAAAATAATGAAATGCAAAAGATCAACTTACCTTCAAAAAAGTAGGTAGCACAAAAATCCAGAAATATAAATCACTATCACATCTTTTCACATAAACTTGCAAAGCGTAACTGACAAAAGCGAGGAAAAATGTATAGTGAAGTCAGATAGTAAGAGACATATGCCGTAACAACAAATCATTGCACGGAAAAAGATCACGTGACTGTCAGCCATTTTGTTTTGGGTCACGTGTTGGGTCATCTGTTGACGGGTCAACATTCGTTTCAAGCCTATACCCTAACCCTAACCCTAACCCTAACCCCAACCCCCTAACCCTAACCCTAACCCTAACCCTTTTGGGAACGCACCGAAAAGTGCTTAAATGGCGCACAAACGTACTGTTTTAGCCTATTGACAAAAATGCAATTTTTGCCCAGGGGATGTTGGGGCGTGAAATTGCGATGGTTTCCAATTGTACTAGTCCCAACTAGCATAAAACCACCGATGCCGACTTTTGGGAACGCACCGAAAAATGCTTAAATGGCGCACAAACGTACTGTTTTAGCCTATTGACAAAAATGCAATTTTTACCCAGGGGATGTTGGGGCGTGAAATTGCGATGGTTTCCAATTGTACTAGTCCCAACTAGCATAAAACCACCGATGCCGACTTTTGGGAACGCACCGAAAAGTGCTTTAATGGCGCACAAACGTACTGTTTTAGCCTATTGACAAAAATGCAATTTTTGCCCAGGGGATGTGGGGGCGTGAAATTGTCATGGTTTCCAATTGTACTAGTCCCAACTAGCATAAAACCACCGATGCCGACTTTTGGGAACGCACTGAAAAGTGCTTTAATGGCGCACAAACGTCCTGTTTTATCCTATTGACAAAAATGCAATTTTTGCCCAGGGGATGTTTGGGCGTGAAATTGCGATGGTTTCAAATTTTACTAGTCCCAACTAGCATAAAACCACCGATGCCGACTGTTGGGAACGCACCGAAAAGTGCTTAAATGGCGCACAATCGTACTGTTTTAGCCTATTGACAAAAATGCAATTTTTGCCCAGGGGATGTTGGGGCGTGAAATTGCGATGGTTTCCAATTGGACTAGTCCCAACTAGCATAAAACCATCGATGCCGACTTTTGGGAACGCACCGAAAAGTGCTTAAATGGCGCACAAACGTACTGTTTTAGCCTATTGATAAAAATGCAATTTTTGCCCAGGGGATGTTGGGGCGTGAAATTGCGATGGTTTCCAATTGTACTAGTCCCAACTAGCATAAAACCACCGATGCCGACTTTTGGGAACGCACCGAAAAGTGCTTTAATGGCGCACAAACGTACTGTTTTAGCCTATTGAATAAAATGCAATTTTGCCCAGGGGATGTTGGGTCGTGAAATTGCGATGGATTCCAATTGTACTAGTCCCAACTAGCATAAAACCACCGATGCCGACTTTTGGGAACGCACCGAAAAGTGCTTAAATGGCGCACAAACGTACTGTTTTAGCCTATTGACAAAAATGCAATTTTTGCCCAGGGGATGTTGGGGCGTGAAATTGCGATGGTTTCCAATTGTACTAGTCCCAACTAGCATAAAACCACCGATGCCGACTTTTGGGAACGCACCGAAAAGTGCTTAAATGGCGCACAAACGTACTGTTTTAGCCTATTGACAAAAATGCAATTTTTGCCCAGGGGATGTTGGGGCGTGAAATTGCGATGGTTTCCAATTGTACTAGTCCCAACTAGCATAAAACCACCGATGCCGACTTTTGGGAACGCACCGAAAAGTGCTTAAATGGCGCACAAACGTACTGTTTTAACCTATTGACATAAATGCAATTTTTGCCCAGGGGATGTTGGGGCGTGAAATTGCGATCGTTTCCAATTGTACTAGTCCCAACTAGCATAAAACCACCGATGCCGTCTTTTGGGAACGCACCGAAAAGTGCTTAAATGGCGCACAAACGTACTGTTTTAGCCTATTGACTAAAATGCAATTTTGCCCAGGGGATGTTGGGTCGTGAAATTGCGATGGTTTCCAATTGTACTAGTCCCAACTAGCATAAAACCACCGATGCCGACTTTTGGGAACGCACCGAAAAGTGCTTAAATGGCGCACAAACGTACTGTTTTAGCCTATTGACAAAAATGCAACTTTTGCCCAGGGGATGTTGGGGCGTGAAATTGTCATGGTTTCCAATTGTACTAGTCCCAACTAGCATAAAACCACCGATGCCGAATTTTGGGAACGCAACGAAAAGTGCTTAAATGTCGCACAAACGTACTGTTTTAGCCTATTGACAAAAATGCAATTTTTGCCCAGGGGATGTTGGGGCGTGAAATTGCGATGGTTTCCAATTGTACTAGTCCCAACTAGCATAAAACCACCGATGCCGACTTTTGGGAACGCACCGAAAAGTGCTTAAATGGCGCACAAACGTACTGTTTTAGCCTATTGACAAAAATGCAATTTTTTGCCCATTGCGATGGTTTCCAATTGCACTAGTCCCAACTAGCATAAAACAACCGATGCCGACTTTTCGGAGCTGTCCAGAAGAATGCCTGTATGGCCATCAGGAATATTGTGGCTCGGACCAGGGAGCACTGCACTCCGTTCCTGGAGCTGCATGCTGAGGAATTGATATCACTTGCGCGCAAATACAATTCGTGTGAAGACGAGGCCAAAGCCGCCCTGCGAGATCTGGGTTGTCAGGTCGACCTTAAGGAACTGTGGACAGGGGAGAAAGGGAGCCTGCCTCAGGCCAATTACTGATCCCTTCAAACATCTACTGTGGGTGTACATGGTCTCAATATCAGGAGTTGTGTCCCTTGGACAGTTACACTCAAGTACATTATTTTACACCATGTAAGGAAAGTCATTTCAATTAACAGAAATCTCAGTGAAAAACTGTATGATGTACATGTAGTTATACTCTTTTGACACAAACATTACTCCTTATAATGTAATAGCATTATTTTTCATGGACCATCTATTAAAATACTTTGATTCAATCATAAGATCTAGCTCATCTCTCATACTCAGTGGAATATTGAATATCGACCATCGATGCCGACTTTTGGGAACGCACCGAAAAGTGCTTAAATGGCGCACAAACGTACTGTTTTAGCCTATTGACAAAAATGCAATTTTTGCCCACGGGATGTTGGGGCGTGAAATTGCGATGGTTTCCAATTGTATTAGTCCCAACTAGCATAAAACCACCGATGCCGACTTTTGGGAACGCACCGAAAAGTGCTTAAATGGCGCACAAACGTACTGTTTTAGCCTATTGACAAAAATGCAATTTTTGCCCAGGGGATGTTGGGGCGTGAAATTGCGATGGTTTCCAATTGTACTAGTCCCAACTAGCATACGTTTGTGCGCCATTAAAGCACTTTTCGGTGCGTTCCCAAAAGTCGGCATCGGTGGTTTTATGCTAGTTGGGACTAGTACAATTGGAAACCATCGCAATTTCACGCCCCAACATCCCCTGGGCAAAAATTGCATTTTTGTCAATAGGCTAAAACAGTACGTTTGTGCGCCATTAAAGCACTTTTCGGTGCGTTCCCAAAAGTCGGCATCGGTGGTTTTATGCTAGTTGGGACTAGTACAATTGGAAACCATCGCAATTTCACGTCCCAACATCCCCTGGGCAAAAATTGCATTTTTGTCAATAGGCTAAAACAGTACGTTTGTGCGCCATTTAAGCAATTTTCGGTGCGTTCCCAAAAGTCGGCATCGGTGGTTTTATGCTAGTTGGGACTAGTACAGTTGGAAACCATCGCAATTTCACGGCCCAACATCCCCTGGGCAAAAATTGTATTTTTGTCAATAGCCTAAAACAGTACGTTTGTGCGCCATTTAAGCACTTTTCGGTGCGTTCCCAACAGTCGGCATCGGTGGTTTTATGCTAGTTGGGACTAGTACAATTGAAAACCATCGCAATTCCACGCCCCAACATCCCCTGGGCAAAAATTGCATTTTTGTCAATAGGCTAAAACAGTACGTTTGTGCGCCATTAAAGCACTTTTCGGTGCGTTCCCAAAAGTCGGCATCGGTGGTTTTATGCTAGTTGGGACTAGTACAATTGGAAACCATCGCAATTTCACGTCCCAACATCCCCTGGGCAAAAATTGCATTTTTGTCAATAGGCTAAAACAGTACGTTTGTGCGACATTTAAGCACTTTTCGTTGCGTTCCCAAAAGTCGGCATCGGTGGTTTTAGGCTAGTTGGGACTAGTACAATTGGAAACCATCGCAATTTCACGCCCCAACTTCCCCTGGGCAAAAATTGCATTTTTGTCAATAGGCTAAAACAGTACGTTTGTGCGCCATTTAAGCAATTTTCGGTGCGTTCCCAAAAGTAGGCATCGGTGGTTTTATGCTAGTTGGGACTAGTACAATTGGAAACCATCACAATTTCACGCCCCAACATCCCCTGGGCAAAAATTGCATTTTTGTCAATAGGCTAAAACAGTACGTTTGTGCGCCATTAAGCACTTTTCGGTGCGTTCCCAAAAGTCGGCATCGGTGGTTTTATGCTAGTTGGGACTAGTACAATTGGAAACCATGACAATTTCACGCCCCAACATCCCCTGGGCAAAAATTGCATTTTTGTCAATAGGCTAAAACAGTACGTTTGTGCGCCATTAAAGCACTTTTCGGTGCGTTCCCAAAAGTCGGCATCGGTGGTTTTATGCTAGTTGGGACTAGTACAATTGGAAACCATGACAATTTCACGCCCCCACATCCCCTGGGCAAAAATTGCATTTTTGTCAATAGGCTAAAACAGTACGTTTGTGCGCCATTAAGCACTTTTCGGTGCGTTCCCAAAAGTCGGCATCGGTGGTTTTATGCTAGTTGGGACTAGTACAATTGGAAACCATCGCAATTTCACGCCCCAACATCCCTGGGTAAAAATTGCATTTTTGTCAATAGGCTAAAACAGTACGTTTGTGCGCCATTTAAGCACTTTTCGGTGCGTTCCCAAAAGTCGGCATCGGTGGTTTTATGCTAGTTGGGACTAGTACAATTGGAAACCATGACAATTTCACGCCCCACATCCCCTGGGCAAAAATTGCATTTTTGTCAATAGGCTAAAACAGTACGTTTGTGCGCCATTAAAGCACTTTTCGGTGCGTTCCCAAAAGTCGGCATCGGTGGTTTTATGCTAGTTGGGACTAGTACAATTGGAAACCATCGCAATTTCACGCCCCAACATCCCCTGGGTAAAAATTGCATTTTTGTCAATAGGCTAAAACAGTACGTTTGTGCGCCATTTAAGCACTTTTCGGTGCGTTCCAAAAGTCGGCATCGGTGGTTTTATGCTAGTTGGGACTAGTACAATTGGAAACCATCGCAATTTCACGCCCCAACATCCCTGGGCAAAATTGCATTTTTGTCAATAGGCTAAAACAGTACGTTTGTGCGCCATTTAAGCACTATTCGGTGCGTTCCCAAAAGTCGGCATCGGTGGTTTTATGCTAGTTGGGACTAGTACAATTGGAAACCATCGCAATTTCACGCCCCAACATTCCTGGGCAAATATTGCATTTTTGTCAATAGGCTAAAACAGTACGTTTGTGCGCCATTTAAGCACTTTTCGGTGCGTTCCCAAAAGTCGGCATCGGTGGTTTATGCTAGTTGGGACTAGTACAATTGGAAACCATCGCAATTTCAGCCCCAACTCCCCTGGGCAAAAATTGCATTTTTGTCAATAGGCTAAAACAGTACGTTTGTGCGCCATTTAAGACTTTTCGGTGCGTTCCCAAAAGTCGGCATCGGTGGTTTTATGCTAGTTGGGACTAGTACAATTGGAAACCATGCAATTTCACGCCCCAACATCCCCTGGGCAAAAATTGCATTTTTGTCAATAGGCTAAAACAGTACGTTTGTGCGCCATTAAAGCACTTTTCGGTGCGTTCCCAAAAGTCGGCATCGGTGGTTTTATGCTAGTTGGGACTAGTACAATTGGAAACCATCGCAATTTCACGCCCCAACATCCCCTGGGCAAAAATTGCATTTTTGTCAATAGGCTAAAACAGTACGTTTGTGCGCCATTTAAGCACTTTTCGGTGCGTTCCCAAAAGTCGGCATCGGTGGTTTTATGCTAGTTGGGACTAGTACAATTGGAAACCATCGCAATTTCACGCCCCAACATCCCCTGGGCAAAAACTGCATTTTTGTCAAAGGCTAAAACAGTACGTTTGTGCGCCATTTAAGCACTTTTCGGTGCGTTCCCAAAAGTCGGCATCGGTGGTTTTATGCTAGTTGGGACTAGTACAATTGGAAACCATCGCAATTTCACGCCCCAACATCCCCTGGGCAAAAATTGCATTTTTGTCAATAGGCTAAAACAGTACGTTTGTGCGACCATTTAAGCACTTTTCGTGCGTTCCCAAAAGTCGGCATCGGTGGTTTTATGCTAGTTGGGACTAGTACAATTGGAAACCATCGCAATTTCACGCCCCAACATCCCCTGGGCAAAAATTGCATTTTTGTCAATAGGCTAAAACAGTACGTTTGTGCGCCATTTAAGCACTTTTCGGTGCGTTCCCAAAAGTCGGCATCGGTGGTTTTATGCTAGTTGGGACTAATACAATTAGAAACCATCGCAATTTCACGCCCCAACTCCCCTGGGCAAAAATTGCATTTTTGTCAAAGGCTAAAACAGTACGTTTGTGCGCCATTTAAGCACTTTTCGGTGCGTTCCCAAAAGTCGGCATCGGTGGTTTTATGCTAGTTGGGACTAGTACAATTGGAAACCATCGCAATTTCACGCCCCAACATCCCCTGGGCAAAACTGCATTTTTGTCAAAGGCTAAAACAGTACGTTTGTGCGCCATTTAAGCACTTTTCGGTGCGTTCCCAAAAGTCGGCATCGGTGGTTTTATGCTAGTTGGGACTAGTACAATTGGAAACCATCGCAATTTCACGCCCCAACATCCCCTGGGCAAAAATTGCATTTTTGTCAATAGGCTAAAACAGTACGTTTGTGCGACCATTTAAGCACTTTTCGTGCGTTCCCAAAAGTCGGCATCGGTGGTTTTATGCTAGTTGGGACTAGTACAATTGGAAACCATCGCAATTTCACGCCCCAACATCCCCTGGGCAAAAATTGCATTTTTGTCAATAGGCTAAAACAGTACGTTTGTGCGCCATTTAAGCACTTTTCGGTGCGTTCCCAAAAGTCGGCATCGGTGGTTTTATGCTAGTTGGGACTAATACAATTAGAAACCATCGCAATTTCACGCCCCAACATCCCCTGGGCAAAAATGCATTTTTTCAATAGGCTAAAACAGTACGTTTGTGCGCCATTTAAGCACTTTTCGGTGCGTTCCAAAAGTCGGCATCGATGGTTTTATGCCTAGTTGGGACTAGTCCAATTGGAAACCATCGCAATTTCACGCCCCAACATCCCCTGAGCAAAAATTGCATTTTAATTAATAGGCTAAGACAGTACGTTTGTGCGCCATTTAAGCACTTTTCGGTGCGTTCCCAACAGTCGGCATCGGTGGTTTTATGCTAGTTGGGACTAGTACAATTGGAAACCATCGCAATTTCACGCCCCAACTTCCCCTGGGCAAAAATTGCATTTTTGTCAATAGGCTAAAACAGTACGTTTGTGCGCCATTTAAGCACTTTTCGGTGCGTTCCCAAAAGTCGGCATCGGTGGTTTTATGCTAGTTGGGACTAGTACAATTGGAAACCATCGCAATTTCACTCCCAACATCCCTGGGGAAAAACTGCATTTTTGTCAATAGGCTAAAAACAGTACGTTTGTGCGCCATTTAAGCACTTTTCGGTGCGTTCCCAAAAGTCGGCATCGGTGGTTTTATGCTAGTTGGGACTAGTACAATTGGAAACCATCGCAATTTCACGCCCAACCCCCTGGGCAAAAATAGGCTAAAACAGTACGTTTGTGCGCTATTTAAGCACTTTTCGGTGCGTTCCCAAAAGTCGGCATCGGTGGTTTTATGCTAGTTGGGACTAGTACAATTGGAAACCATCGCAATTTCACGACCCAACATCCCCTGGGCAAAATTGCATTTTTGTCAAAAGGCTAAAACAGTACGTTTGTGCGCCATTTAAGCACTTTTCGGTGCGTTC
This sequence comes from Solen grandis, assembly GCA_021229015.1. Classification (NCBI taxonomy): domain Eukaryota; kingdom Metazoa; phylum Mollusca; class Bivalvia; order Adapedonta; family Solenidae; genus Solen; species Solen grandis. The sequence goes on along the minus strand of CM037784.1, from coordinate 11,644,968 downwards.
CCAAAAGTCGGCATCGGTGGTTTTATGCTAGTTGGGACTAGTACAATTGGAAACATCGCAATTTCACGCCCCAACATCCCCTGGGCAAAAATTGCATTTTTGTCAATAGGCTAAAACAGTACGTTTGTGCGCCATTTAAGCACTTTTCGGTGCGTTCCCAAAAGTCGGCATCGGTGGTTTTATGCTAGTTGGGACTAGTACAATTGGAAACCATCGCAATTTCACGCCCCAACATCCCCTGGGCAAAAATTGCATTTTTGTCAATAGGCTAAAACAGTACGTTTGTGCGCCATTAAATCACTTTTCGGTGCGTTCCCAAAAGTCGGCATCGGTGGTTTTATGCTAGTTGGGACTAGTACAATTGGAAACCATCGCAATTTCACGACCCAACATCCCCTGGGCAAAAATTGCATTTTTGTCAATAGGCTAAAACAGTACGTTTGTGCGCCATTTAAGCACTTTTCGGTGCGTTCCCAACAGTCGGCATCGGTGGTTTTATGCTAGTTGGGACTAGTACAATTGGAAACCATCGCAATTTCACGCCCCAACATCCCCTGGGCAAAAATTGCATTTTTGTCAATAGGCTAAAACAGTACCTTTGTGCGCCATTTAAGCACTTTTTGGTGCGTTCCCAAAAGTCGGCATCCGTGGTTTTATGCTTGTTGGGACTAGTACAATTGGAAACCATCGCAATTTCACGCCCCAACATCCCCTGCGCAAAAATTGCATTTTTGTAAATAGGCTAAAACAGTACGTTTTGTGCGCCATTTAAGCACTTTTCGGTGCGTTCCCAAAAGTCGGCATCGGTGGTTTTATGCTAGTTGGGACTAGTACAATTGGAAACCATCGCAATTTCACTCCCCAACATCCCCTGGGCAAAAATTGCATTTTTGTCAATAGGCTAAAACAGTACGTTTGTGCGCCATTTAAGCACTTTTCGGTGCGTTCCCAAAAGTCGGCATCGGTGGTTTTATGCTAGTTGGGACTAGTACAATTGGAAACCATCGCAATTTCACGCCCCAACATCCCCTGGGAAAAATGATTTTTTTTCAATGGGTAAAACAGTACTTTGTGCGCCATTTAACACTTTTCGGTCGTTCCCAAAAGCGGCATCGGTGGTTTT
>CM037784.1:11593745-11643745 GCA_021229015.1 Solen grandis | reverse complement strand
TTAGTGTTTAAATGCTCCTTTTGTACATGCTGATGATTTTGATCGTTAACTGACGTGAAACTCGATTTTATTGGGCAAATGTAGTAACAATACACGAGAATTAACCCCACTGGAAGGCCTAATTTCATGATATTGAACCAACATGTCGAAATAAAAAAAATCCTTGCCCCCTCCATAGAAAATTCTGTTTTTAACAACACAAAGTAAACATTCGGTATCCTTGCTAACATACAGCAAGAACGATATTCCTCCTGTAATGTGTAATATCTAATTTTAGAACAATGCAATATTACAGTCAATTAATATTAAAATCATCTAAATGATTATAAATTTATACAGAAAATTTGTAGAAGATATGTAACTTAAATCGCAAATTCTCGGCTATCATTATTTAAGCCAATCAAAATTCTCTGCTCTCTTTATATCTTTGTTGTAGTCACGTGCGATTGCATTCCATAAGCAAACCAGGTCGAAACGTACCATGCCATAGGACGAAACGTATCCCCTTTGCATTGATTGTGTATTTCATCTAATATATACTTAACAAATGTTGTAAGTACTCCGATTTCAAACTTGCAAGTAAATTTTCTTAAATATATGCCCAATCAATATTGCAAATGTATATTAGTACAGTCTGTCTTCTTCTTAAACGATTTAATGCATAATCAACCTTGCGAAACCTATTTTCGCGCAAAGCTACTGAAAAAAGAAAATACGTTATTTCAATTCTGAATCGAGTTACTCCCAATTCTATAGTCGGAGTACTTACAAGTTTTCGACTAGTATACATGTAAAGAGAATCACAATGTTTAAGTAAATAAAAAGTTTACATGAATTCACTGTCGGTGACAATGACCGTTAAATTTAAAGATAGCATGTTGCAAATATAAAAATATAAAGTAGATTTTCTTGAATAATAAAAGTAAGAATGATGATAATAGGACAACAAAAGCAACAACAATAATAATAATAATAATAATGCAATAAAATTGGACATTTTATTACGTTGAAATAATTAATAGAGCATAACACACACACACACACACAAACACATATTTATATAAGGTATTGTTCTGATATTTGGAATACTTGTATATGACCACCACCCCAACCTGTAGGCAAGAGGGGATGACTCTGTCATGGAACTACTTTGGGTTAATTACGTACTTATGCGAAGCACAATTTTTCTTAATTGCTTATAGTTCAATTTCAATTTTGATCAGGTAAAACAGTTTTATATGATATCCATCACCCAAATATTGGCATTTAAAATTGAAACGAACTCCGTTCTGAACTGCAAGAAATTTTCATATTGCTTTGGCAATTCCAACAACGATGAACATGTGTGGGCTACAGGACGACGTGCAAGGCCTTCAACTGTTACAAATGAAACTTCAATACATTTTTCAGTTAGAAGATCAGCACCGGTACAGAATCTCAAAAAGCGTGTCAGAAGATCAGAGTCCATTTCTCTAATAAACCGTTTCAGATGATGAGATGTGGCGTTGGAATCCTCGCACATATTGTTAGGAAATTTTAGAAGATTTATTACACGTCTTGGAGTTGGAATTAAGTCCTTGTACAGTGACTGCATTTTTTCTAGCGACAAATGCATCTCTCTCAAGATCGGAGTCCAGCAGTCAATGACAAACATTGCGGCTTGCAATAACTCTTTATGAGCCATTTCCCGAAGAATGCGTTCCATGTTAGCCTGCGTTGGTACACGCTTGAGTTCATGCTGGGTAAAAATATCATAAAGTTCTGATTGGTCCACGGTTGCGACATCTTTCAATGCGGCTTGGAGTGTTTCGGCATCATTTTTTGGAATGTATTGCATAAACGCATCTAATAAATCATCTTGAAATGTTCCAAACATGCAGTACTGCATGAAAACTGGCGAAATTTGAACTGGAAAATAATTTGCAGTTTTGAAGCCAAACACAATAATTCTTGCCACTGATTTCCATTGTTCTTCACCGAAATCGTGCCTTAAACACGGAATTTTTTTTCATTTCCAAGTGTGCACTCCGTATAAAAAGAACCCCAAAACTCAGCCAATACATCCCTTGTTACACCACCTGCATCTTCAGCTGCTTCCATTTCACCATTTGGCATTATCATTTGAGGTTTTATTACACTTTTCACGGTATAGTCTTCATTTTCGAAAGTTTCTATCATTTCTTTCATAACTTGACCTCTGTGTAATTTTAACAGTCTTTCTGTTGGCTGAACATTAGCCGCATCATTAGTTGTAATGTTTTCATAGTATTCCGAGGAATATGAATGGTTAGAGTTTTCTTCTTACATATCATCGACTCTAATACCTTGGTCGTTATCAATTCCTGCTGTTTGTATAGCAATGGATAATATGTCATCTGATGATTGTCTTTCAGAGGTTCCTGAAGATGCTGTGTGTTCAGATGGGCCATGCAGTTGAATATTGGGGAGTGAGTCTGTATCCATGTCATCATCAAGCTGTTGTCCATGCGTGTCTACTTCCGCCTCAATTGAAGCTAAATAAAATCTGAGGATGGGCAATTTGGTGTCTTTGTACATTTGACCAACTGTTATAGTTTCATCCATACTTCTATCTTGATAATCCCATACATCAAATTGGAAATCATTTTGGTTGCCTTTTGAAGATTCCCCATTCGGAAAGAACAGCCGTTTCGCTTCTTCTAACAAATCTTTTTTAGTTGCATCTTTGTTAAGTGTTAATTTTCTTGTTCCCCCTCCTTTCTTGCTCCTAATCTGATTGCTTTTTCCATGAGATTTATGAATCCATCCCATTTCAATTTTTCGTTTCTCTTTTTCAGCATTTTTGTTGCCGAATCTCTTGTTTGATTCCCTCATTTCTATACCACCGTCACTGTCTGTCTCTTCTCGGCGTCTTCTTGTTTCTATCTTTTCACGGATTACTTGAAGTAAACTGGAACGTTTTCCTCTTCTTTTTGAAGTCACACGATCTCTTAAGTATTTTCTTATTCTCAGTCTTTCTCCATGTAGGGGAATATATTTCGAGAGTTCCCCGTCTGTCATTAACGATATAAGATCCGAAATTTATTATATAACAAAATTTTTTTATGCTATATAACAGTGCAGATCACGTCAAAGAGACAAATAAATACATAAAATCAAAGTAGTCATGGTTTTGTCATTGGCAAATTTATATGCAATGGTTTCAAAGACTGCACCAGAAACTGGTTAAATATGTTATCCTCACGTGAAAATTAGTCGGAAAACCCCAATCTGTGTTTATTATTAATCAAATTAGAGATGAAACAATGTAATAAGCAATATAATTTGTTTTTACCGATTGCTTTACTTAAACACAGAACTATCTTAATTCTTATAAGTTTAACATGCTTAAAATTAATGCGTGTAATTCACCGTTTTAAAAAATAAAGGCTATTTTCGGTTGATATCTATAATATAAATGTATATATTTCTTTCGTTCCCATGAAGACATGTAATTTATGCATACATAATTTTATGTTTAGATTTCAAAGTGAAATCTTTTTCGAGAGCCTGTTTTACCTTCCGTTGAAGATATATTTCTACGTTTCTTAATTGCTCTTCTTCATAATTAAAAGTGTTTGTATTCTATGTTTCAAGATTCCCGGACTTCGTAATATTATATATTGTTTGACCTGAAATATTTATACATGTTTGCATGTTTTACCAGTCTATGTTAGAACTAATAACATTAGATGTCTTGATTGATAGAGATGTTAGTATTTCTGCTTTAAATGCACGAATGTGAATAAACCTTACTTACATATAAGTTGATGATATCTAAGACGCTATTGCTTATGACGGTGATGTGTTATTTTCACATGTGCGTGATTACATATACTACAGAGATACCTTTAATTCTCAATCTAATCATTCTTTACCGCAATCATTTTGAAAAATCACATGTTAAATAAATAAAAAATGAAACACAAAAGGAAATGATGTCTTTTTACAAAAATTCGGTGCAGATTATATAGAAAAATGTGGGAAATAATCATACAGAAAACATTCTAGGTCACCTGTATCATTTGTGGAGAGCGAACAATATGTGGACAAAATGACCGAACCCAAAAAGAATATCGGTGATATAATCTGAGGATGCAATTGGAAAATTGATGTTAAACTTACATAGGAACCGAATAAGGAGCTCGAGTTATACAAAAGTGCCAAAATGTGTTAAGAATAAGAAGAACAGAATCAAGGAATTATCTAAGCTTGAAAATGTAAAAAGCTGAAAAGAATCAAAAGACAACTTTATTCAATAGATTAAGATTACGCATGTAAAATGATATTCATAATATTCAAGATGTTCAAGATAACACTTTGTATGGACACTCTCATTATCTTGGTATATAACAATGACGCACCGTCTCTATCATAAGATCTAAATCTGCTTAACAATTCCTAGATTTGTCAGTATTTACGTGGCACTCAACATTGTAGACACGTTTGATTACTAAAGAGCATATAATTTTACACTAAAACAACATTGTATATACCAATTTTGCGAAACCCAATTATGTAGAAATATCTGTTTCGCTTTTGATTTGGTACATATTGATCGCCTTACATTGTCTTTTTGAATATAAATGATGCCGTAAATGACTTACCCAATCATAATTCTATAAATAATCAATATGCACGTATACACACTTATTAAAAATGTATATAATATAATCAGTAATCGTTTTGCTTATTTGGCATTTAGAAAATATTAATTCTTTTACATAAATTATTTAGGCTTTCGTGGCCGTTGTACTATCAAAGCGATGGTAAACATGAAAACGATACCTTTTCTTTCAGCATTTTTTTCTTCACTTCTTCTGATGACACATCACTCACAAATGTATAAAAGTCACTATCTTCATCCATTTTGTTTATCTCGCTAACCATGAAGGAATTTAAATTAAAACCTGTCCTTATATAGTTTATTTCGCGTTTATTCGCGAAAGTTTCGCGTTTTTCGCGAAAGTATCGCGTTATAACGCGAAAATATCGCGTTAATTCGCGAAAGTTTCGCGTTAATTCGCGAAAGGATCGCGTTAATTCGCGAAAGTTTCGCGTTATAACGCGAAAATATTCGCGAAAAAATATTTTTTTTTTCAACCAAAATGAGCTCAATAGGCTTTCGTAGAGTTGAGTTGATAATAGGATAGCAAAAGTAATTATAATGCAATGAAAATAAAATTGTCGGTCTCAGTGTTGATCTTCACACTGTCTCCGGGTTGCAGTGGTGACAGCGGTTTAGCCGATGATACCAATTCAATTTTCAATTCAATAGTTTATTTGGCACAAACATACACAGTTTATCGCCATACAATACATGGCGTCACAATCACAGTATACATATCGTCCATTGAAAGCCAGAAGGGGCTATCAGCCTTCTTTGTACATATGCTGATAGCCCCTTCTGGCTTTCAATGGACGATATATAAGAAAAAAGTATGTAGTACATAGTAATTAATTAAATTTTATCACATGAGTTTTATTTAATAAATAAGACATGTAACTACATATTACTGTTATAAATATCTTTAAATATTTTCTAATTATTGTGCTAATAAATCATTTCTCTTTGCAAAAGCAAGGTGTACAAATTTGGCTATTTTTTTAATAACACCTGTTTGGTTTGTTTTCATTAGTAATGTAAACTTAGTAATAGTTGGCCAGGAACAAAAATATTTAGGTAATACCTTACGCCTTAGGTCATTATAGAATGGGCAAATTAAAACAAAATGATATTCATTTTCTACAACATTCATATTGCAACAATAACATTTTCTGTGTTCTCTCTCAATATTTTTGTACCGCCCCTCTTCAATTACCAAACTATGAGAGGAACATCTTAATTTAGCTAAAGATTTACAATATGAAGGATTATCAATTTTTAATATGTATGGTTCAATTTCAAAAGAATTTTTAAAACAACAATATGTATCTAATTTACCACTATTTTCAACAGAATAAAACCAGCCTTGTATGTACTGATCATGGATCCTCTGAATGATAATATTAAGACATTTTTTACAAAAATTATTACACATAAAAAGATGTGATAATCCAAGATTATCAAATAATTCTTTGATATTTTGAGACCAATTAAGAATAAAATTAACATTATTATCAATTATACTGTATAACTTAAACATTAAAGAATTAGGATTACTAATTATTTTATACCAATATTTCACTAAGCGAATTTTATGCATAATAATAAGAGGAAACCTTCCTAACTCACCATACACAGCAACACTTTACACACAGTAACTGCTTAAGAAATTTCAAATGTATACGTTCAATGTCAGGGGCTTTATGGAAACCCCAGACTTCACATCCATAACATAAAATTGGCAAAACCATACTGTCAAATAGCTTATTTTTTCCCTTTATACTTATTGCAATACAATCAAATAAAGAATTTAAAGAATATAATGCTTTCAATGCACTCTTTGATAAAAAAAATTGAGACATATAAAAACAAGAATTAGATCTTAATGCAACACCAAGATATGTAATATTTCCCAAAATTTTGAATGTTTCATTATTATACTTAATATTATAATTTATAACAGAATTTCCCCTCCTAAATATCATAATAGCAGATTTGTCAATATTTACTTCAATTCCCCTATATTTTACAATAATCTTACAATCTATCTACAATAGCTTGCAAGCCTTGACGTGGTCTAGAAAACAACACTGTATCATCAGTAAAAAGCAACATGAATAAATTAATACCATCAATATCTATGACATCTGATGAACGTAAAGTATTATTCTGAGTTAAATGAAGATATATGTCATTAATAAACAACAGAAAAAGTAGAGGTGACAATGTTCCCCCTGTTTCAAACCAGAATAGCTATCAAAAAGTCAGAACAAATGCCATTTGCACGTACACAAGTTTTTACTGTGGAATACATTGACTAGATTATCTTTATAACTTTATACAAACAACCATACCTTATCAATTTAACAAATGTACCATTTCTATAAACAAGGTCAAAAGCTTTTTTTAAAATCAACAAAGCAACAATACAATTTTTTCTTTTCATAATTTACAACTTTATAAATGAGACTACTTAAAACAAAAATACCATCAACTGTACTCCGATTTTCCTAAAGCCATATTGAAAATCATTCAATATATTATAGTCATCTGCCCACTGTAATAATCTTTTATTAATTATACTACAGAAAAATTTAGAAAATATACTAGTCAAAGCTATGCCTCTATAATTATTTACCTCACTTAAATTTCCTTTCTTAGGAACAGGAACAATAATGCCCTTTGTCCAACTGTCAGGATAAATACCCATTGAAAATATATGATTAAATAATTCACATAACAGAGGTGACAATATATCAACACAGTCAATGAATAAATCCGGTATTAGATTATCATACCCAGCACTTTTACCCCTCTTTAAAGATAATATGGCTGAATTAACTTCATCAACATCAACTTTTTGATCCAAAATATCTAAAGACTCTGTAAATGTATACTCATTCAATTCATTTTCAACGGTATCATTTTTAAAATGGTTAACATTTGAAAATAGTTCACTAAAATGATCATAAAATTCATCAATAGATATATCAGATTTTTTATTGTCTCTACATTTAATCTTTTTAATTTCATTCCAAAACTTATTCGGATTAGACTTAGCCATAGTATGCAAATCTTGCCTTTGTTTATAATTATATAATGTCTTGGCCCTTCGAATAATATTTCTGTACTTTTAAGTACATTCAAATCATCATTAGATATGGTGCTACGATAATTTTTACAGGATTCTCGAAAATCTCTTCTTGCTTTCTCACAATCACCATTAAACCATTTATTTCTCACTTTTCTAAATATTTTCTTGTTACAGTTTTTGGAATTCTCAGTAAAAATACCAAATACTTGGCATGCTTGTTCATATAGGGTATCTGAAAATATATGTATTCCCTTATCAATCGATAATGTAAGTTTTTTTTTATTAACAATTGTATTAAACTTTGTCTAGTTTCCTAGGCACTTTTTCGTTAAAAATACCAACTTTAGATTGATCATACATTAACTTATGTGTATCTCTGTTAACTTCATTATCTAGCTTTTCATTAAAATTCAATAATAAATTAACCTGAATTGGGGCATGTGAGGAACACGCCTGCAAATCATGAACGATAAAATTATTAATAAAGGAAAACAATTCACCAGTACACAGGAAATAATATATCAAACTATTACCCTGTGTACACATATACGTATAACTGCCCACTCCGCTATTATCACCTACACGTCCATTAACTATCCTGAGACCACTAGATAAACACAAGTCAATAAGCTTCTTTCCAGAAGAATTAACATTTTTGTCCATTAAGAATCGACGCGACAAACCCGCATCAATAAAATCGTCATCGTGACCTATATTCAAAAAACTATCTACCCGCTCAGAATTTACAGAAAAGTCGAACCTATCACCACATCTGGCATTAAGATCGCCTATTACTGATACGTAACCTAAATTACTGTAAATTCTAACATCATTTTCTAACTGCTCGAAATAACCAATTTCATGTTGTGCACAATAAGGACTATTTACAGGAGGAATATAACAGTTTTTATTTTTTTTTACATATTCAAAGTGCCAGTAAAAATTTAGCTCATTATTTTTAGTCACTAACCTCGACACTCTACTATGGCCTAAACACCAGAAAAGTGTCATTGGGTTTCCATAGCACTTGTTAGCATCACTTCTACATTGTGCATTAGTTATCAATAAAAGACTGTTTTCATTGTTTGCCCCATTTCACACAACGCAGATACCTGGAGTCAAAACATAATAGGTGACATAATCGGTGACATAACTGCTATTGCGTTGTATATATATGGTAATTACCACTTATCTGTGTGACCATAATGGATAGTTCCCTGACCCTAACTTTTATTTGAATAAAAATATGTATGGCCACAAATAATGAAATATGCTCCTTTGTTAACATCGTGTTTTTGGGACAAAATTTAACTGTAATCTTTTGTTAAAATATGCTAATAGGTGGGTCATGGAACTATGCATTTGCAAGACATGTACACTGAACACCTGTGCAGTAATTATAATGAAATGTATATCTCACTAAGCGGGGCATGTGTTGTAGTGAGAGCATCGAGTACAATAGTATATATGCTACAAGCAAAAGCCTTAACGTGTAGTCAATTTATATGAGGTCAATTTTTACGTGTTAAGGTCCAAAAAAATAGTAAAAATTGGCAGCGCTTAAAAAACACCCGTTACGGTATTTATTCCCAAATGATTCTGATGAATGCTGCCAAGGACTTCGGATAAAATTGAGTCCGGAATGACGATTTTGTCTCTGTATAGCAATAATCCTTGAGTGACAGACAGTTCACTCTTTGAGGCAAACATATCTTTTAGTTCTGGCAATACTGTATTTATGTAGTTATGCCAGCCAAAGCGCGTATAGTTCATTGCCTCCTGCAGAAGGACATCATCCTCGTTGGCCCGACGAATTTGCTCCAGTCCTGCGTCTGTAACTGGACAAAGTGTCTACTGAAACTGAAAAACACCCTTTCCTCCACGAATTTGTATGTTTCAGTGCTCACTGGACATCTTGACAAAGTATCTGGAACAATTAAGTTTTTCCCTGGAACGTGTTCTGCTTTTAAGCTGAATCCTTTCGGGGCCTCCGTGGCCGAGAGGGTAAAGTCGCTGACTTTAACACTCAAACAGCCCCTTTCCGCGTGGGTTCGAATCCCAACAGGGTCATTCTGATTTTCATGTGAGGAAGCCTTCCAGCTGGCTTGCGGTAGGTCGATGGTGCCTCCGTGCATTCGGGGTCTTCCTCCACCTGTAATTAGCTGGACGTCGTTATATGACTGAAATACTGTCGAAGCGACGGTAAACTCAAATAGTCGAGTCATATATACATCCTTTGGCATCCAACTGGCGCATTGTTTAAGGTTTCAAAAGAGGCACTAATGATTTGTGATCTGTCAGTAACCTGAATAAATCTAGCCCTACTAGATACCGTGAAACTTTCTCACAAGCTGACAAAGATGGTAATTTTTTTTTTTAATTTGTGCGTATTTCTCTTCAGTAAGTCTCAGTTTGCGCGAACAGAATGGTACTGGTTTTAGCACTCCATTATCTTCCGAAAACATAGCTCCTCCCAATCTATAGCTACTGGCGTAAGCATTTAAGACCACGGGCTTCTTCTTGTAAAATATCAGACTTCGCGTCTGTGATGAATCGTTTCACATCGTTGAACGCAATGTCTTGTGCAGAATTCCACTGCCACATATTTGACTTTTTCAAGAGATCTGTCATTGGTTTGATCATACTTGCCAAGTTTGGTTTGAAGCAACCCAGATAATTTATCATGCCTACTACTCTCTGTAGCTCTTTCACATTAGTAGGCGGAGCCATATCCGATAGCAGAAATTCTGTCAGAGCTTGGTTGAATTCCCTTTTCTGATATCGTGTGACCAAAATACACAATCTTATTTTTACGAAACTCACACTTGTCAGGATTCAGCTTTAATCAAGAGCCGTGGATTCTCTTCAGGGTGGCTTCCAAGTGCTTATAGTGCTCTTTGTAATTTTTCCCGTGCACTATAATGTCGTCGATGGTGACTTCATTACCTTTCAAACCACTCATAAGTTCCGACATTTTACTTTGAAAGATTTCTGGTGCAGATATTATTCCGAACGATACACGTCGAAAACAACGTCCGAATGGAGTCATAAACGTAGTTATCACGCAGCTATCTTCATTCAATGGGATCTGGTAAAATCCACGAGAAGCGTCCAGTTTTGAGAACACTTTTGATCCTTCCATCTTTGGCGCAATGTCATAAAGATTTGGCAGCATGAAATGTTCACGTTTAACAGAATCATTGAGTTTTTTTTTCAGGTCAACACAGATTCTAATGTTTCCATTTGGCTAAGAACTGGTATCATAGGCGCACACCATTCGTTTGGTTTGGTCACGTTTTCGATAATACCTTCATATTCAAGCCTATTATGTTTTTCAACTTTTTTAAGTAAAGGCAACGGAACTCTGCATGCTGTGGGTTGACAGTACGGTTTTGCATCATCTTTCAGCGTAAATTATGCCGCTTCACAAATCACTAGTACGAATGATCCAAATATGCCTTGGGTAACCTCGATTCTGTCTATTTTCCTTTATCAAGCTTTACCCAAACTAGACAATCAATATCATTTTTAACTACTTTTACGCCTTTTCCTATCCAGTCTTTAATATAAATAATAACACCATCACTATCACGTTTTGCCCGTCTGTGTTTATACTTTCTATAAGAGTGTATTGGGTTATTGTAACCTTGCAAATATATACTTGAGTTTTTATAAGTCCATGTCTCAGATAAACATATTATATTGTGTAATTACATTAATAAATTCCTCGCATGACTGCTTTTCTTTGGTAAGTCCCTCGACATTCCAATGGAGGACGCTTACGGCACTCTCACAACAGTCCTATTGATCTTTATACAAGACGTTATTAAGAACACTTTACCTACACGGATGATTGCGTCCTTCCCGTCCTGCTTCGCTTATTTCATTATTTGAATGAGTCTCTTCCACCTCTCCATCACTTCACGGGGGAATTGTTCACTAATTCCGTATGGTGTACCCTGCAAAATCTTCGCTGCCCGTCTGACACGCTCCTTGTCTGGATCGTGGGTGTAGTTAGCGACGATTGGTCATATTTTTTCGTGCCGACGTGGTCCCATCCAGTGGACTCTATGCAAATCAATAGATTTTTCGTCCTAGACCTTCACGTCCTTTTCTATGAATGAAATTATTTATTCTTTACAGTTTTCGTCTTTCTCTTCAGGGATATTGTAAAACATAAGGTCTTTCATTTCTTTCTCTCTGTCTATATTCTCCCTCGTATTTTTTATCTGTTTAATTAATGACTTCATCTCGAACACTATCAAGAAGATTGCTGTCAAACTCTTGGCTTCTCTCATTTTCACTCAGCATTTCTTCTTTGTTACTTATTTCTGCATCAGTATTTTTCACCTGGAGTGTCAATGAATTTATGTTGCTTTGTATGGATTCTAGATTTTTAGCTCACATGAGCTTTTGTCCGTCGTGCGTCGTCCGTCGTCGACAATTGCTTGTGAACACTCTAGAGGCCACAATTTTGGCCCAATCTTCATGAAAATTGGTCAGAATGTTTGTCTATATAATATATTGCATGAATTTGAAATTGGGTCATGTGTGTTCAAAAACTAGGTCACTAAGTCAAATCTTAAAAATTAAAAAAATAAACGTGTGAACACTCTAGAAGCCTTAGATTTAGCCCAATCTTCATTAGATTTGGTCAGGATCTTTGTCTACATGATATCTTGGATAAGTTTGAAATTGGGTCACGTGGGATCAAAAACTAGGTCACCAGGTGAAATCTTAGAAATGCCTTGTGAACACTCCAGAGGCCAAAGTTTTAGCCAAATTTTCTTATAATTTGGTTAGGATGTTTGTCTACATGATATCTTGGATGAGTTCGAAATTGGGTCACATGGGGTCAAAATCTATGTCATCAGCTCAAATCTTAGAAAAACATTTTAAACACACTTGATGCCACATGTGTGGCCCAATCTTCATGAAATTTGGTCACGATGTTTGTCTTAATTATATGTCGGATGAGTTTGAAATTGGGTCATGTTTGGTTAAAACTAGGTCATTAGGTCAAATCATAGAAATACCTTGTAAAGACACTAGAGGCCGCTATTTTGGGCCCAATCTTCATGAAAATTGGTCATGATGTTTGTCTACATGAAATCTCGGATGAGTTCGAAAATGGGCCACATGGGTCAAAAAGTTGGTCACCTGGGTAAATTTTAGTAAAACATTGTGAACACTCTAGAGGCTACATTTTTGTCCCAGTCTTCAGTAAACTTGATAAGAATGATGACTGCATGAAATCACAGATGAGTGCAAATTTAGGTGGGATCAAAATCTAGGTCACTTCGTCAAATATTAGTTAAAAACGTTGCAAACATTTTGGATGCCACATTTTTTGTAATCATGCCTAACTCAGCAATCTTACTCAGGTGAGCGACAATGCCATCTTAATAAAGCAGACAATTATATTTACAGTCTACGTTCTTTCGTCTTTACATCGGGGTTATCATCGGGGATGGGGGCAACATTTTTACTGTTTTATGTCGAGAAAAGTAATTGAATTCTGTCTCTCGCACATACTGTACCAAAAACATCAGCAATCGCCAAAAAACCTGGACAGAAAAGATTTAAAAGTTCTAAAACTATTACACCACCAAAGCACCTGCGCAACTTGTAGCATCAAAGTTTTAAAGTTAAAGCGCAAATTATTTGCTAAGTCAGAGACCATTAAATCGGTCGGGGCTTCCCATTGATCAAGCTAAAAGGTAAAGGGAAACCGTGGCTAATGTTTACATAATAGGATTTTCTTATTGGTTATTAATAAAATAAAAATGTGAGTATTTTCAAAATTAGAATATTCTTAACTCTAAAAAACATAAATAATCTGCTTATCTGACATTGTTTGATTTTTGTGAGTGCAAATTGAGAATGTGTCATTTTTTGACATTTGGAGGGAAATTTAGGCCCGATATGGGGGTTACCATGTTTGACAGTCTGTAGCTCAAACTTTCGGTGGCAATGCCCTACTTTGTTGGTGATTTTTAGAAAGCACTTGGATGGAACTTTCAAAGCAGGGGTAGCTTAATGCCAATCGAGATACAGGGAAGTAGCTATAAGCAAACACCTTATAATGTAGGTCTATGGAAACCTATTTAGTAGTCTCTGATCTTAACAGACGCGCAGAAATGGAGAGTCACTAAGATTTTGGCACCAAATTTAGTCAGCCCTTCAAGACTTTGGTAGTTCTTTTTACATTTTTGTTGTCTGCCTTTCAGAAATGGCAATGGCTACTAACAACAACAAATTCTGGGAAAAAAAGCAAAATTCTCTTGATAAAAACTTGATAAAGTATGGCCCAGATTACTGCCTGGAATGGACAGGCAGCCGGAATAGGAATGGGTATGGCTTAAAGAAACTTACGTGCCCATCTGGAGACACCAGCCAGGAAGGAATTGCTTGGATGTTGGACCATAGGGTGCTTAAATGGGAGGTTCCAAGGCTGTCGGCTGATGGCGAGACACTGGAAGTAAGCCATTTGTGCCACAATAAGGCCTGCGTGCGGGACTCCCATTTAGTGCTCGAGGGCCAAGGGCCACTCCGCTAATATAGCCCAGATTCATTGCACGTATTCTGGCTATTACAGTAAAGAGCATGCCCCAGCCTGTCTCTTCCTTGATCGGCATCGGGTACGTGGGTAAATATGATCCTCCGCTGAGGCCACAGCAAGTGATCTTAATCTGTCGGACGGCTTTCTATCATTGCTGCATTTAGGTTTCTGAAGTTTTGACAACTGACCCCAAATATATCTATTTTTCTCTGTGCTTTTCATGTATGCTGAATAATTTGGCTTTCCTTACATTTCGCATTATCTTGCTTTGCAGGAATTGTTCACGCTTCTTATTAATTTCAGAATGCAGCTGTGCAGCCATAAGAGACTTGTCCACCCGCACACCCTCGGATATTGGACACCCGGCAGCAGCACAGAGTTTGCGCAGTGAGACACCCATTCCATTATTCACACAGTGGGTAGCGCTGCGAGCCCGGCCTTGAAAGGTAAGGTGAAGGTAACATTTTTAGGTAAGGACATTCTTAAGGCTCTATTTGTTGCTTCAACTTTTTGCGAATTAAGGTTCAGTCTTCTGTAGCATGTTGTCGCCAAGTCTGTAAAAGATAAGAGAAAAAACACCCTAACTACATGTGTATATGCTGATCCAAATTTCATTTCTATACAAAATTAAACTGTTTACACTGTGCGATATGAGCACAATGCTGTAATGACAGGATAAACAGGGCTGGAGCAATGTTTCTTCCTTAAACGGAATGAATTATAACCATGTAAAAATGGGATAAAATTGAATAAAATGCTTACTTTTTAAACAGATTATGTGATAAAATAGATTGCCATATTTATCTTTTACTTATTTCTAATGCGAGGCAAGTAATGAAAAATAGTTAACCTAGTCTGCTTCTCATTAGGCTTTTTCTCAAAGACTTCTATCCCTGTCGGCATGCGGCTTCTCAGAAGTTTGTTGAATGAGCCTGTGTTGCCCAATCAACTTCATGCTGCAGTGCTAGTGGTTGAACCGGATCTTGGTTTACCAGGTCTGCCTCCTCTGGTGTTCGTCTGCAGTACTGCACACAAACATTGGTTCCTTTCTCATATTTGGGTTTATTACACACCTTAATTTGGAAAAATTGTGTCCTTTTTTGTAATATCCAGCACGACGCTTTCTAGATCCTTTGAATTTTTTTTCATATGAAAACACCCCTTTACAGTACGAAATTCACTTGTGCTATGGGTAACACAATGCCCTGGGGAGAAAGGGTCTGTATCTCTTTGATTTACTTTTTTTTCCAGCATCACCAGCATCCTATCTGACCAGTCTACAGAAATACAGGGTAGATCCAGGAATAGTTCACTCATTGTCAGGATAACGTTACTGGGTGTGGTATCATGCCACCTGTCTACAGTGTGATACTGCAGTGTGGTAGCACTATTTCTCTCTCAAGAAGACATGGTCTCTAAATTACTGAAATGCTGTCGGTATAACGCTGAACAGCAAACAAGCGAACAAACAAACAATGTAATGTTTCACTTTTATGTCAATACAATAGCATATATCAAGTAACTGCCGCGATCTATATAAAAGTCGACAAAGAGTGTCTACAGAAACAGACATTAAATATATAACTAACTATAAGCATTTATTTTAACAAACTAAAAATATCATATTTCCCTGTGCTAAATCTCATCTCCTTGCTATTTTTTTTTTTAAATATTTAGTGACCTTTTTAAATAGTACTCAGATCGGATCGTTGTAACAATGTAAAGTAACGACACCCTGTCAGTATTTTTAGAGGAAAGTGACCCTTGTATGAATGAGAAAAAAAAATGAATGTCACCTCATTGTCACCATACGAATTTATGTTTGGCTGTGACCGAGTTGCAGTTATGGTCAAGGGCTCTATTACCAATTGAGAGATGAACAGTCATTTTTCTTTTTTACAAAACTTCTGACGATAAAAGAAGATCCTGGAAACGAATGAATGAATGAATGAAAAAATTTCCACAAATCTATTTATTTCTGTAAGGTTTCATTCATCTTGCTAAAAAGAACTTTAGTCATCGTTGTTTTTTTTTTCTTGCATTTGAAAGAGTGTTGTTTCTAAAGTGAACCAAAGGGACAATTTAATGAAATGACGAAGAAGAATGCGTAGCAGAATAAAGTCGCTTGTAATCGTTAACTGCATCCGTGGTATCGTAAATAAGAGCTCGCTCGACTTCTCATAAAGTTATTTTGTATAATATCAGCCATCTCAAGATTAAAAACATTAAAAACGCTACCTATCATTTCTAACGATCGGAATACATGATTTTAGCAACAATTTATGTTAAAGTTGACACACTATTATAAATTACGTTCTTCTTTGTCGAAATTATTGGAGTAGTTGGGATTTTTTTCGACAGGATAAATAAGAACTACTACTGTTGGGACAGCAGCAGTAGAAGCAACAGTACTAAGTATTAGCAGTAATGTTAACTACAGGAAGAAATATAAATCATCCGAAGGAGGGGTCATTATTTTTTTTATAACGGGTGTCAGTATGTTATAGAAAGGGGTCAATTTTTCTGAAGAACAATGACATGGGTCGTCATTCTATGGGAGTCACTTTACCTCGTTCCACGCGACCTAATATAATATCATTATGATTGGGGTCAGTTTTCCTGAAGAATAATAATGACCGGGGGGTCATTATTCAATGTGTGTGTGTGTGTGGGGGGGGGTCACAATTCTTCGTGAGTTTCACTTTTCTTCGCGGGGGGGGGGGGTCACTTTACTTCGTTACACCGGCACTGATCCTGATACGGGTTTTATTTGCTGAACAGTGTTGTGTGTTTCTCCGTGCCTGTTTTTACATGATGTAATTTTGTAAAAGAAAACTATCCTTGTTTTCCGATATTTAAAATTTAGTTAACGTTTCAGGTTTTATCTGCGGAATGTTATATTGTACTTACACAAAATTAAGTATACACGTACTTTCCGTTTTCGTACTTACACTTTTTCTGCAGACAATAACAACATTTGAGCATGGTAACACAGGTTAGAATACTGATTACATCTCATTATTAATTAAACGTTTTGTATTAACAGTTATCTTCCTTGATTTAGTCCTACTGTGATTATGCTAAAATCATCTTCATTGACACAGAGGCGGAGATAGTTTTGTTGCCAGGTTGTCCATGCCTTGGTCCTTGGATCGAGACCGATATTGACATCTGGTATTTTCATCACTCCCTATGACATAATTTGTCGGTTACTTGTAAACGTCACACACACACACACACACACACACACACACACACCGTTTGTCTCACTTCTTTAGCCAATGAAATAGCTCTTTTTCAGTCGAAATTAAAAAACGATATATAATACCGTATTTTGCCCAGGTTATGTGAAAAATAATTAGTAAGTTTTGAACGCATGCTCCTACCGCTGACTTCAAATGTGCTGATGTGGCTACGTGACAAGTGAGTACGGTAAGCTACTTGTTACTTGTACATGTAGTTATTTTTCCTTAAGAATATGAAATTTGACCCTGCGCTCGACAAGATAAATTCCATATTTATAAATGATAAAAAAAAAAGAAAGAAAAAAAAAGAGAAAGAAAAATACTTAGTTGAAGTGTAAAATTTAAGAGGTGATTGCGGGGTGCTGTACAGATTCTCCCAGGTAAATATATCTTACACCTACGCTGGGTGTAACTTGATTCATCAGTGAACTTCTTTATGATCATTTACATGCATTTTCACAGGAAACTACTTCTCACGGTTTGGTTGATAGCTTTATGCATGAGTATTATTCTAAATGACTTTGCCCATTTTTGATTTTCCTCACGTCCTCTAGAACACGGACCCGCGAACATATTAATCAATGAAATTTGATATCAACGAAAATGAATGATTATAACCCATTGTAACCGACGCTGTTCCTTTATACAATAATTGGACGATATAAATGCATATTTAGGTATACGGAGCATTAATAAACAATACGACAAAATACGTTCATGAATAAAATGAATGGGAATGCTTTCGTTACAATCTGGATGAAAGCAGCTCTTTTCAACGTTAGGAAGCGAGCGTCAGTTGGGACACGGTTTTAAGGAGATAGACATTCGTTATAAACACAAATTGAATGTTTAAGAACAGAACAGAACAGAACATAATTTTATTTGACATATACTAATACAGTACATAGTCATATAATCATGCATATAAATTGTATATATAAATTGAAAATCAAGTCACGTACACACGCCAAAAAATTATTGAAAAATACTAATAGTAAGAAAAAAAGTGAAAACTACTATGTTATATGAATAATAAACAAATAATATCTCGACTGATAGTGAGGAAGAGCTATAATGAATCTTTCTTAATCAACAATCAATTAATTCCTATAAATTAAAGATTCTCTACGATATTTTGCTAAATTATACCATACTTTTTTATTTTTATTTTGCAAAATGTTGAGTAAATTGAACATGCTTGGTTTATTATAATGATATAATTTAATATACTTTTTCCCTTATGTTACTTTAACAAGGACATATTAGAACAAAATGATATTCATCTTCCAAATCATTTTAGTTTAAGGAGCTTAAATGATTCATTTTATGGAAGAAATGCTACAGAGATTTGACTATGCCATATATATTGTATACATCGCATATTAAATCCTGCCATAAACGCTTGTGGTTGCGTCAATATTGAGACTGTTTGATTGAATGTTTTTAACGTCCCATCGCCAGCATTTCAGTTAGTTTTTTTTTTTTTTCCTAAATGAGACAGACATTATTCACGCCACCTGTCATTTTATCCTTACATCGGGACAACCTGCCCTGAAACTATCCCGATATGCTGAGAGCCAAGCAAGGGAGATGTACCGGGGTCGGGGATCGAACCCACGACCTTCCGGTTACAAGACGGAAGTTTTAACTATCGTGAGCGGTTTCAAAATCAAGAAAAACTGACATATAAAAGCATAGGACTACCTGTTATTTTCTTTTTATATAAAAGTGTATTGAAGTAGTATAGGTATTGAGCGTGCCGGGCTCACCCCCCCCCCCCCCCCCCCCACTCCTCCAAACCCAGGCACGCTCAATACCTATACTACTAATTAGTTAAAAAAATCAAATAAAATCACACTAATGTAAACTTTAAAATAACACATGTGTAAATTTTTAAAAAAAAACAACAATGAAAAAAAATAAAAATTTGTGTTTTTTCCTAAACCCCTTTTTACATTTATATAAAAATCCTCACTCTGAATATGGAGGAGGGTTTTCTAACGTATTATAAAAATTTAATATTATACAGTTTTTATATTTTTGGATATTATCTCCATTTAGAACTCAGTTATCTGTAATTCTTGTTCATAAAAACTACCTGTAATGTCTTCACCTTTTAAATCTTTTATTTTATAAGTAACAGGATTTGTATTTAAAACTTGTTCAATTACAAATATTTCTCTAGTCCAACGAGTAGTATAACCCTTTTCAAATTTACCTTTCTTTTTTGTTATTCTTACTCTATCTCCAACTTTGAATTTAGGTTTCTTAATTTTCTTTTCTTCTTCTGGATATAAATTTTCATACACTGTTAATGTATTTTCTGATTTACTTGCTTCAACAGGTGTCATTTTAATTGAAGAATGAATTGTATTATTATAATCTTTAACTAATTGATCTAATACATCATAATATTTAGTAGTTTCATGAGCAGTAAAATATTTAAACATATGTTGTTTCATAGTTCCTATCCAACGTTCTACTACACTAGATTTTTCTTCATTCTCAGTTGAATATAATTTTATGTTATTATCTTTTAACAATTCTTTTACTTGTCGATTATAAAATTCAGATCCTTTATCTGACCAAATAAAAATTGGTTTTCTTTCTTCAAATAATGTTTTAAATGCTTCACTTACTGTTACTCCTGTTTTATTTTTTAAAGGAATTAACCAACCATATTTACTAAAAACATCATAACTGCAATAAATATTTATAGTGTTTATTTTGTTTTGAATATTGTTGCATATCTACTAAATCAACAGCCCATATTTTATCTATTGAATCAACAAAAACACGTCTTTTAGGAAATTTCTTTATAACTCTATGATGTAATTCATCTGCTAATTTATCCCCTTTGGTGAAACCATTTGTTCCTATAAATCTATTTTTCTTAGATCCACACTCAGAACATTTAGCTTTTAACATTTGTCTATTATTAGTTGTTGTTACTTGTTCTACTGAATTATTTTCAGTATTCTTTTTACAACGTAAACAATATATTTTTGGGTGATCCATTTTTAATGATAAAAAAATGGAAGGTAAAATCTGTAAAAAATGTGGTGAATATAAAACATATAATAATTATTACAAAGAATCTAAAGCCCCTGATGGGTTAAAAGTAAATGTAAAAAATGTTTATACTTTGTTAAAAGAGATAAAAAAAAAAAAAAAAAAATTAAATTTAGAAACCTTAAAAATTTTTTGAAAAAAGATCTTATTACTGAAACTAATATTAATAATATAGATGAAGAAGATATAACTAAATATATAAACTTATTAAAAGATAAAATAGTTATTAATCACTTTCCTTTGAAAATAAAAATAATAATAACAAGTGAATTTTTAACCCCTTTAGCTCTTGATATAATAGAAAGTCATTACTCTCATCCTATTGAAATTATTCAAACACAAAATAATATAGAAAAATTCTATAATAGTTTAAAAGATAAATTTGAAGCTTGGGTAGATAAATTTCAAGAAAGAGGATCTGGTTTTGTTTTTAGAAATATTAAAAGTGTAGAAGTAAAACAATATAAATATGATTATCAGAAAGCTTCATCTTATATACCTCTTCAATTTAAATCAAATAATATTATTAATGTTAAAAATAAAAATGATAATAAATGTTTTCTCTGGGCAATACTATCAAAGTTATTCCCTGCAGATGATAACAAAGAAAGAGTGACAAAATATAAACCATATGAAAATAAACTTAATATGAATGGGATTGAATATCCTGTATCTATAAAAGATATTTCAAAAGTAGAGAGACAAAATAATATATCTATAAATGTTTTTGCATTAGAAGATCAATCTAATAAACAATCTTTATATCCAGTTTATGTTTCAAACAATGAAAGTGAAAATGTAGTTGATCTCTTATACATTGAAAGTAATGAAAATACCCATTATTGTTTAATTAAAAATTTAGATAGTTTTCGTTATAAGAATAAGCATAAATCATTTACATGTAGAAATTGTTTACAAGGATTTCAAAGGGAAACAACACTAATTAATCATAAAGAAATATGTTATAATAATGAACATTGTAAAGTTGTAATGCCTGAACTAGGAAAAAATATTCTTAAATTTAAAAATAAATATAAAAAAATATTTAAATATATTAAAAATTTAAAGAAATAAATTATAAGATCTACCTTAATGAACAGAAAAAACCAATACTAAGTAGGGAGGAAGAAGACGAATTTCAAGAAGCAACTGAATGTTATATTTGTGAAAAAGAATTTGAAAAACAAAGTGATAATAATGTTTCAATGGAACAGCCGGACAATGGACAGAGTCCAGCTGTGAAACACTTTGTCCATAAAGTAAGAGAACATAATCATCTTTCTGGGAAATATAGAGGAGCAGCATGTCAATCATGTAATACTAAAGAAGGTAAAGTAACAAAATTAATACCTGTATTCTTTCATAATGGATCTAATTATGATTTCCACTTTTTAATTGAAGAACTTATGAAATATGAAGATAAATATAATAAAGTAAAACTTCTTTCAAAAAGTTCAGAAGAATATATTTCTATAGATTATGGATCATATTATAAAAAATTAAGATTCTTAGATTCTTATAGATTTATGAGTAAAGGGTTATCAGGTATAGCTAAATCAATAGATGAATTTCCTATTTTAGAAAAAGAGTTTAATGGTGTTTCACAATGTTCCACAGCTGGACAAAGTCCACAGCTGGACTCTGTCCATAGAGATATTTCACTACTGAAACAAAAAGGATTCTATCCATATGAATATGTAGATTCCATACAAAAATTAAATGAAACACAATTCCTTAAAAATTTTACAACAATTACGGGTGAAGAATATCAACATGCTCAAAAAGTTTTCTCTCATTATAATTGTAAAACTTTACAGGATTATCATGAATTATATTTAAAAACAGATGTTTTAATCTTAGCAGATGCATTTGAACAATTTAGAAGTTTCTTTTTAAAACACCATAATATAGACCCTTGTTATTGTTACTCTGCTCCTGGATTAACATGGCAATGTGGTTTAAAATATACAGGCGTAGAATTAGAATTATTAACTGATATAGATATGTTACAAATGTTTGAAAAGGGTATAAGAGGAGGGTTCTCTGGTGTTCTAGGTCCTAGATATGTAAAAGCTTTTAATAAATATACTCCTAACTATCATGGTAATGGAAATAGAATTATAGATGAATATGAAAAGGAGGAAGCGTTAGAAATATTAAAGAATGGTGGAAACTTAAATAAGTTTTTTGAAGAAAAATATTTATTATATTTAGATGCGAATAATCTTTATGGATGGGCAATGTCTCAACCTCTTCCAACCAAAGATTTTAAATGGGAAGAAGATCCTAATTATTATTTAAATATTCCACATAATAGTGCAGAGCAGCCGGACTCTGTCCGTAGTGGTTGTATAGTAGAATGTGATCTAGAGTATACAACAGAGTGTAAAAAGAAAACAATTAAATATCCTTTAGCACCTGAAAAAATGTGTGTAAAGAAAGAAGATCTTTCTCCTTATCAATTAAAATTATTAGAAAAAGAAAATAGAACATTAATAAAAATTAGGAATGAAAGTTACAAAAGTTCAAAAATCAAACTGGTTAAAGAAATATATTGATTTTAACACTGAACAAAGAAAACATCTGACTTTGAAAAGGATCTTTGGAAGTTAATGAATAATAGTTTCTATGGAAAAACTTTAGAAAATATAAGAGGAAGAAATGAGATTAATCTACTTACCAATAGAGAAGAAGTAAGAAAATATATAAATAAACCTAATTTTAAAGATTCAATTATATTTAATGATAACTTTGTTGCAATTGTAAATAATGTTACTTCTGTTACATTTAATAAACCTATTTATTTAGGACAGGCTATATTAGATTATTCAAAACAATTAATGTATACCTTTTATTATAATGTTCTTAATAAACTATGGGAAAAGAATAACTTGAGTTAAATAAAAATTGGAAAATTTAAAGATGAACTAAATGGAAAAATTATGAATGAGATAGTTTTCTTAAGAAGTAAAGCTTATTCTTTTACTTTAAGTGATGTCGAAGATTTACAGGAAATAAAGAAATTAAAAGGAATAGGTAAAACAACAATAACTAAAGATATAAAGTTTGATGATTATAGAAATTGTTTATTTAATGAAACAGAACAAATAAATAAGATGTATACATTAAATTCTAATAAACATGAAATGTATATTAATGAAGTAAATAAAAAAAGTATGTCTCCATTTGATGATAAAATATATATATTTGACAATAGAATAGATACTTTACCATTTATGTAGCTTCCATGCAACAAATCCAGTTAATGCCATTCCACCAATAATAAATACAATCTCTTTATTTTTTTGGTCTTCTGACGGAGTATAAAAATCACTTAATGTAGGTTCTTTAGGTAAAGGTTCTAATTGTTCACCATATAAACGAGTATATTCTTTCGCTGCTTCATCAACTTCATCAAAGACTTGTTCAGAGTGGTGTTGTTTTTGTAATCGTTCATTTAAAAAATCTAATCTTTGTGTTCTTTCTTTACTCCATTCATCATGTGCAGCTTGTAATTTTTCCATTGCTTTATCATGTCTTTTTCTCTCTTCATCACTTTTCTTCTTATCAATATGAGAAAATAAATAATTACTACCTGAAAATGAAAATGCATTAACCACTGCTCCGCCAACCATCATTGCTATTGCACTTGCCATTTTATATGGAACAAGTTCCAGCTGTGAAACATTACGGATTAAATCCGGCTGCCTACTTCATAATATCATCAGGAATAATACCTTGTTTAACCAACATATATCTTGTATAAGTAGCTAGAAGAATATCAAGAGTTAACATTGAAAAATCATTAAAATTTAAATCTGCTCTAGGAGCTTGTTTTCTTAAAACCTTTTTAATTATTTCTGCATAACCAATTGTTAAAACAGAAACTACTCCTGCATGATAAGCTGTATTAACAAGTTTTTTTTCATCCACCATTTTTTAGAAAACAAATTTGTGAAACACTATGGAACAGCTGCGAAGCACTACGGACGAAGTCCAGCTGTGAAACATTACGGATTAAATGGGTCATATTCAACTTTTTCTTGTGGTTTAATTTCTTTCTGCATGGGGTTTACTTGTTTAGAATTATACATATATAATCCCAATCCAACAACTCCAATTAGACATAAAGGTATATAATTTTTGTATATATTTACACGGATAAAGTCTGGTTGTGAAACACTATGTTGAACTTCTTTAACTTCATCATTGTGTTTATATTTATTTCTTTCCTTTTGTAATGCTACGAATGAAACCGGAAACACTCCGGTTTTCATCCGTAATATTTTAATTAATGTTTTTTTTTTTGTTCCATTTCTTTTTTTTTAATTCATTTTAACTCTTTTTGGGTTTTTACTTTTTTTAACAGGATCTGGATTTTGTACTTCACTCATTTTTAATGGTACAAAGTTCTGGTTGTGGATCTTCCTTTTTCTCTGGTTGTGGACTATGGACAAAGTCTGGACTTTGCCCAAAATCATTTTTACTTTCAGTAAAGTTAAAGTGCTCCGCAGCCGGGCTTTGCCCGAAGTCAATATTTTCTATTGTTGTTAATACTGTTGTAAAAGGAGCAAGAAACATTCCATATTTATAATACAATTCACAACATAAAGAATTTAAAGCATTATTTAAAAAAGGATCTTCATTTAAATCTTCTATTAATTTGGTTGATTTTTAACTTTTTTATTCCCTAAAGTTTTTGTCATACTTGATCCTAATTTCTTCATCTGGTAATTTTTCAATATCAAAATGTGAAAGTTCTTTTCCTAAATATTGTTTACTCATTCCTCCAGAAACAAGAGCTAAAAGTCTTTCTCTTTTTTCATTTTCATTATGTAACAGCTGCGTAGTGGAACTTCGTTCCAGCCGTTCCGTAGCATTATTCTGTGGATTTGGTGTTTCTAATTTATCCTTTAGAATTTCTTCAGCATTCATTTTATAAAATTTAAAATAGATTTTTTTTATGTTTAAAGTTAATTTTCTATAATTATAAGTGAGATAACCTATTAAACTTAAAGTACATATATTAGTAAAAAAATTTAATACAGACAAGCTGTTAAACAAAATCTCCATTTTATATGGAATAAAGTTCCAGCTGTGAAACATTAAACAAGTGCTAACCGGATTTTCCGAAAAATTTAAAATTAATTTACTATGTTTCTTTTTTTTCAATTCTTCTTTAATTTTTTTCTCTTAAACAGTTTTCAAAACTATCCCTATCTTTAGTATAAAAAATACATAACCATTTTGTTTGTTCCCTTAAATCTTTTAAAACTGAATTGTATCTTTGTGAAATAACCCATACACTTTGTTCAGCATGTCTACCTGAAAAAGCTAATTCAGAAAGCATATCTCTTTTCTTTGTTAACTCTTTTGTAGCACTACAATCATCTATAATATATAGAGTAGGATATCCTGCATATTTATTAAAAAATATTCTTAGTAGTTCTTGTAGTTTTTCTACTCCATTAAGTGTTCCACAGCTGGACTTTGTCCATACAATAGGATTAACAATTATTAAATTCTTTGTTTTAGGATTTTTAACATCAGAGATCCATTCTCTATTTTTATATGCTTTATTCCATTGAATAGTTGGACATAGTATAATAATTTTAAACCCTTATATTCTTTTTCTAAAAATCTAAAACAAATTCTGTTTTCCACAACCAGTTTGCACAATAATTGCACAGTGTGGATATTTAGGTAATGCTAAGCAGCCGTTTCGTAACTCCATTTTTCTAATTTATTATTTAAAATTACTTAAGTAATTATTTAGTAATT
Source organism: Solen grandis (assembly GCA_021229015.1). NCBI lineage: Eukaryota > Metazoa > Mollusca > Bivalvia > Adapedonta > Solenidae > Solen > Solen grandis. The sequence continues at coordinate 11,617,367 of CM037784.1, read as the reverse complement.
ATTTAAGGCATATATAGTAATTATTTAGTAATTATTTAGTAATTATTTAAGGCATATATAGTAATTATTTAGTAATACTTAGTAATTATTTAGTAATTTATATACTTCACTATGAAACACTATGGAACACTAATACACAATATTTATAAATCTACCCTCATCAAAATTAATTTGTGCATCTTGTATAACAAATAGATAAACATTTATTGGCTTATCCAATCCTGCGTCTTTTGTTATTTGTATAGTTATACCTTCTGATGCATTTTCAATTCTTCTCCCTGAACCATGTAGAGAGTTATCATCCGTTGAACGTAAATCTAACCATAATGCATAACTGTTTGTTAGATATTTTTCTAATGTTACATTGGTGAAATATAAATCTTTTACAATCATATTTGTTTCTTTATTTCGTTTAGAATTCAAAGCAAAGAATTTATTTATCTCATCCCACTGTTGATACGCTTTCATTCCTTGACTGTATAGTTGATTTGGAACTCCTTCTATTGTTATTTCTACTTTTGTTATTTCAGGATTAAAATAATGTTCTGTTGATGTTCTATCCGGATCTTCAAATAACATTAGAATACCTTTCATACTTCTAGCTGGAACATTTAGATTAATATTCCAAAGTGTATCAGATTTGTTTTTTGTTATTTTCCTATGTCTAAGTATTCTATCATATAAAATAACCATCTTACCACTAAATCTATTTCTAATTATTCTAGCTAATTCAACATCAGAAACACTTTCAAATTCTAAACAAATATTCTTAATAACATAAGAAGCATTATTATCACTAGATTTAACTACATTATTATAATCATTAAATGTAAGTTCATATTCAAGTCTATCTCCTAGACCAGCTTGATAAAAAGGCATATGTGATTCTAATAATTCAAAATCTAGAGGAATACAAAATCTATTTTTATAAGCTTTTGCAATAGCTTCATCTTGTGTATCTGAGGAAGCATTACCAGATCCAACTCTATGTCTTAACATGTTTATTTTACCAATTCCTTGGTATGCCATATTTTCACGTTCTGTAGGAGACTTCCATAAATCGATATAACAATGAAATATATCACTATCATCAATTGTCATAACTTCATTTCCTGATATTTTTATTACAGTTTTCTTAATTATTGATCTTCCTATGTTTGGATATATTGTTGCATTTGCATCACTATCACTTTTGATTTCAATTTCAAATGCTAATCTGACTGTTCCAGGAACAATAACTTCATTACTACTTAGATTAGGAAATCTTACTAACAATTGTTGATTTTGATCAATAGTTGAAGGATTATTGCTTATTACAACACTTTGACGAATACCTCTAATTCCTCTAGGTTCTCTTATTCTTCTGTATGGGTTTAGTTTTTCTCCGTAAGCTGCCATTTTTTAAAGGGATAAATGGAACTTTGTTCCAGCTGTGAAACATTTTTTAATGTTTAAAATGGCAGAAGGAGGATATGATTTTGAAAATCCTGTGTTTGATGAAGATGATTATGATGATTATGATGAGGAAACTGTTTATAATAATGTTGATACAGGAACAAACCCTGAATATTTATTGAAACATATGACGAACTTGTTTTATGAAAGAAACCAAGAACCTATGAGGGAAATTAATACCTTAATAAAAAAGGATAAATTCAACAGACCTGTGTTATATGTTTCAGATGGCAATAAAGAATACCCTATATCATATTATGAAACAAACAATTATAATGAAACATTAAAATATTATTCACTTGACACACTTCAGAAGAAATATCGTATTGATTTTGTTCGAAGGGTTTTAGGAGTAGATGATTTTCAATCTTATTCTACAAGGGTTAGTCATGGTAGAAAAGAGTTGGCTCAATTAATTGAGGAACGAGATAAGATTAATAATATAGAAAATAACATTAATACTATGGAAATGACTGATTTACCTAATACAGCTGAAGAGGCTGAAACTTTGGTAAAAGAAATAGCAGAAACATCGTTTATTGAACTTAATAATGAAGAAGGGACACAAACAGATCTAACAAAGAGAGAAATGGATGGTATTTTAAAGGCTATGACTACTGTAAGAGAAGAACTTGTAAATGGATTAGCTAAATTAAATGAAACAAATAAAGACTTAACAAGAGAAATAAATAAATTAGAAAGAGCTAAGGAAGATAATGATGAATTCCAAATAAAAAGAATTACTGAAAGAATAAAAGATTTAGAGATAGAGAGAACTTCAAGATTAGAAGTACTTGAAACCAATAGAGATAAATTAAGAACTCAAATAAATAGAATAAAAGAGACAATACATAAAGTATTAAATGAAGATACAACATTAGCAGAAAGAATAAAAACTTTATTTAGAGAACAAGGGATTACAATTGTTAGTATTTTAACTGCTTTTGGAATGATTATTGGTGTTATTGTTGAGACTTTTATTCCTGGTGGTGGTGGAACTGTAACACCTAAACCTCCTGGGAAAGGAGGAAATGTAAGAGATTGGATAAAAAAACAATTATCAAATATTGCTAAACTATTAGCAAAACTTGCAGGAAAAGCGGTAGAAGCATTACCTGGAATTATTGGAGCTGTTGTAGGATGGTTATTAAAAACAACAGGAAATGTTGTTGCATGGTTTGGAAATAATTTATGGGCTTTATTAATTTTAGTTGTGGGAATGATATATACAGCTGCGAACAAAGTTCATTAGAGAACATACTCATAAATAAATAAAGCTAAAAGTCCTGCTGTAATACTTCCTATTATAATAGATATTTTATCATCTTCATGTTCATTTGTTTCAATGATTTCACTAGGTTTTATTGGTTCACTAGGTTTTATTGGTTCACTTATTTCTGGTAAAGATTTTTTTGTTGGTGTACCACTTATATCTGTGGGTTGTGTAGTAGATCTAATATGAGAAATATTTATATCACTATTAAAACCAAGTTTAATTTTTTTAATGTCTATTTTTTCTTTTGTTAACTCTTCTTCTGTTGCCCATAAAATTTTATTATTATGTACAATAGAGTCAGTTTTTAATTCCATATCACTAGGGGACATGCGCAATCCTATTCCATAAACATAATCAACTTTAGTTCTTGCCTTTTGTAATGTATTTTCATAACTTAAATTTTGTTTATGTAAATCAAAATCACCTTCAATTGCATTTTTAACAAGGTCTAAAAATTGTTTTTGAGTTTCAACCCCTACACCCATTTTTAATATATCTCCTCCTGATAGAATTTGTGCCCCTAATAGACTCCATATAAACATTTTAATACTTTCATTAATTCTTCCAACTCCTGCTTTTGTAAAACCTTTTGACTCATCAAGAATAAAAGTTGTCCACATGTTTTTAAATTCATTTGGTTGTTTGATATAATCAATAGAAATTAATTTTGTATAAGTCTTATTTTTAACAAGACCTCCAGATCCAAAAATAAATCTATATGTTCTAAAAACAGATAAATCAAAAACATTAAGAGAATTTCCCACAAAATAAGTTTTTTTCCAAACATTTGAATCTTTTGTATATATATATCCAAGACCACCAGCATCTGTATATTCTTTCTGTCTCCAATCTATATTATGATCTAAACCAAACTCATCACAAATTCTTTCATAAGCTTCTCTGTTATAACTATTATTAAAAGCATTCCAACCTTTATTTTGCGGAATAGGAATAGATAATTCAAATAATATTCTTCTTATTTGATAGTAAATATGAAATTTAAATAAAGAACCTGTTAATCCTCCTGCCTCTATATGATTTTTTATGTCAACTCCACAACCTGTGGTTGAACACCAAATAGCAAAGTTTAATTGATTCTGCCAAAATAACATCCAATCACTCTCCCACCTTTCTACTATTTCTTGTGATGTAACTTTAGGTAATAAATATTTTTCAAATATATTAGGGAAATCTGCATTAAAACTTTTTCCATCTGATGAAATTATTATTTCTTGTTTTATAATGTTAAGTGTTTTTTTATTAAACACTCCTCCATGTAAATAATTAATATCACTATTATATTTAAATTCTTTTGGAATCATTTTTTATCTGTAAAAAATGTATAATATAATTTCCAATATTGATAAACCTATAAACCTACAACAATATATAGATAATAAATGTGGAGATAAGAAAATTGGATTGAGAGGTTTTACTTATACTATAGGTTGGTATAATTTAATTGGACAATGGCTTGATACTACCATTCATAAATCCCCACCACCCAAAAAAATAATTTCAGATGGTTTTTATAATTTTCAACAAATAGTTGATGTATTTAAAGATTTTGACAACAGAATAACATTATCTGTTGATGAAAAAACTGGTATTGTTTGTTTAAAAGCAGAAGAATACCCAAAAGTTGAATCGGTTGGCAATATAACCTATGGATTAATAATAACCAAAGAATTAAGAAAAATGTTAGGATTTAAAGAGAGTCATTTTTTGGAAAATTCACCTCTTCTTAACCTCCCATGCCATGGTGAACAATCAATAGATTTAGCTCCTTATAAACAATTATATGTTCACCTTGAACAAATAAATAGTGTTTACAATTTTTTAATGGTTCTCCTAGTAATATCCTAGAAGTTGTTCCAATTGAAAATAAAGCATTTGGAGATATTGTTAATATAAACTTTAGTAATCCAGAGTATAAAAAATTAACTATAGGAAATATTTCAGAATTAAATATAAGTGTTCGTGATGAAAAAGGACAAAAAAATAGATAATCATGGATTACCAATGAGTTGTGTTTTAGAGATCATCTAGGGAACTGCTGGAACTTTGTTCCACTAAAAAGTGTTTTAGAAATTATTCCTTAGTGTTTCACAGCTGAAATTTTATTCTATAAAAATGAGCATATTTGGTTATAAAAAGTATATACTAGATGATAGTAAGATAGATTTATATTTTAATAATTTAAAGTCAAATTTAGAAAGTGAATTATTTAATAATTTAAAGTCAAATTTAGATAGAGAATTACTTGACACTTTAACAAAATTAGATCTTGTGGTAAAAAGAATAGAGGAATCCTTAAAAAACATTACAATAAGTGCTGAAATAAAAGGTTCTTTATTTAAAGGTAAGGTGTTTTCATTTGGAAATGCCGGTAGAGAAAAAAATGTTGGTTATGTTGTGATGAGGCGTGGTTATATTACTGGTATTGGTCTGTCGAGTAAAAGGACAAGTGGTGAAGTGCGAGTTGGTGCGTTGGTTGATGGAGAGCTTTTAAGTGGGTGTGATATTACTTTGCATACAACACCAGCAAAACATGATAATTTTGAACGCTCTTTTTTAGTTGAGGCTGGAAGTGTTATTAATTTTGTTAGTCTGGTAGATAATGGAACTGCAGTTAATACTGTTGCCTCGTTATTGTTTGAATTCAAATAATATATATAAAAATGAAGAAACCAACGGCCCCAGATTTATACCCTGATTTAAATAGTGAATCTAGTCCGGACTATGGAACAGTTACGCAGCCGGACTATGGAACAGCTGCGGAGCACTTCGTCCGTAGTGCTACGCAGCCGGACTCTGTCTGTAGCGAACTCCAGGAACCAAGTCAAAATTATAGATTGCAAAAAATCTCAGAGATTGAGAAAACATTAATTAATGAGAGAGATACTCGTAAAGCATTATATAAAAAATATAAAAGAGGAATAAATATAACAGATGGAGTAGACACAGCTTTAATGTCTACTAGTATAATTATAGGAACTATTGGTTTAATTGTTCCTATTCTATTTCCATTAGAAATTGCCGCTCTTGTATGTGGAGGAGTTGGAGCCTCTGTAAAAATTGTTAGGCTTAAATTTATGAATAAAATTAAAAAACATGATAATATTAAAACTATTGCTAACAGTAAATTAAAAGTATAAAAAATTTCTTATATTAGATGAATTAGAAAAATATAATGAGCTTAAACAATTAACAAAAAACTCTGCGGTTCCAAAAAACTATTCAAAAGAAGAAAAGCAAAAATTGATAGAACAGGGAAGACAAGAAGCAATGGAGATAATATCCAAAAATATAAAAACTGTATAATATTAAATTTTTATAATACGTTAGAAAACCCTCCTCCATATTCAGAGTGAGGATTTTTATATAAATGTAAAAAGGGGTTTAGGAAAAAACACAAATTTTTATTTTTTTTCATTGTTGTTTTTTTTTAAAAATTTACACATGTGTTATTTTAAAGTTTACATTAGTGTGATTTTATTTGATTTTTTTAACTAATTAGTAGTATAGGTATTGAGAGTGCCTGGGTTTGGAGGAGTGGGGGGGGGGGGGGGGGGGGGTGAGCCAGGCACGCTCAATACCTATACTACTTATTGATATATATATTTATATATATATATATATATATATATATAAAAAAACCAAAATATGTCAAAATTAATCTTACATTTCAGAAAATTGCCAATAGAAGGAAAATGTAATTATAACATACAGTCAATCAAATTTTAGTATACAAAAATCAGTGGAAAATTGCCCGGTATGTAGGTCTGAAAAGAGTACCCGGGTACCCGCGGGTCGGGTTTAAAAATGCTGGTACCCGGGTACAAACTTATTATCCTTTACCCGATGTCGGACTTTTGTATGATGGTACCCCGTGTACTACTATTCTTCAAAACACCTAAGTATACTTCTCAAAGTTTGCTAAGCACCAATAGTATACTCAGCAAATAGAAACTTTTCAATCCTTTCCTTGGGCGTATTATTGTTGTGCTAAAATGGACATGTTTTGTTATTTAAACGCAACCAATCTTTGGAACATTTATTACAGCATTTTTATTTCTTTTTTAACTGGGTCTTTTAATTAATAAGAATCAATATTGTCAAAATTAATTAACAAATAACGTTACATACAATTCCACAACAAATATAAATTGAGAATTTTGTGAATTACGTTATTTTATTCTTTTTAGGATAGAAAACGTTTTGCTTTTTGCTGTTGTTGTTCTTGTTTTGAAATCTTAATTAAGATCTTAGATTTTGAGTTGTTTGCATTAAATCAAAGTTTGGAAATTTCAAGATTTATAGACAAATGTAACAGAAGTTATGGCCAGCTCAATTTCACTGTGACACAGGCTATGTGGTGCTTAGTAAACTTTGAGTAGTAAAATATATACACGTCAGTTGCCAATCCGTAATATCTTGTAACATATATTCTACATATCTTCTTGAGCGATTAAGCTAGGCGCTTTTTTTTAAAGAACAGTAACGTTAACAGAGACAGAAACTAAGTCCTTGTTTCAGCTCTACCAATATGTCAACTAGGATGTACAAAGGCTATTCACACACCGCAGTTTTTTACACGACAATGCTAAAAGGTTCAATTCTAACTGCTGGTCAAGGATGGGTACATGTTAACACTAAAATGTGTAAATAGCGGTATGTTCGACTACAAGGAAGCCTCAATAATTACACTCACGACACAGACGCATCTTCCCTCAAATATAACCTTCCGCGTTTCTTTCCGGTTTATTGAACACAACATATCTATTTCAACCTGTCCCACGATTTGCTATACCTGGATGGTTGAGTGTAGGATAGGTCCATGCCTGAGGGGAATGACGAATTAATGGAGCTTAACTTTGGGGAAAAAAAAACGCAGGATAGACGTTATAAAGGTCAGGACAATTACTGATAATTGATTAACGTTTTTTTAATTATATATATGTTATACATGTATAATATAAAGCAAATCCGTCTGTTTGACTAGTAATACATGTATCAAATATGTAGCTTTCATTTTATTGTGTTACATGTATTAATGAGTATGTAATTTAATAGCTTTACTCAGATTGACAGGAGATATTTTGTTTAATGACATCACGAGCGAGAAATACATGTAATGATACGCTCTGATGGTATATGAATGAATATCATCACATAAGCTACATGAAATATACAGGGTTGAATCATCATTAAAGGAAAGACCCATTCATCTTCAGTGTGTGTATGTGTGTGTGTCTTGACTTGAAATAAATCCGTTTTTGCCTCATAAGAATGCATGTAGTTTTCTCATAATTATCACTTGCACGTAATATGTGTAATAAATTTACACAGCCAATGAAAACTCAATGGCTATATACATCGAACACTCATATCAGTTACGGGCTGTGTTTTTAGTACTATATTTAATCAAGCAGGAATACATGCACAGCCGGGCTTGTTTTCACAAAGAGGTTTAGAATTTTAACCAGATAAATTATTTATGGGAAAGGTCCTGAAAAGGAATCGTGCGCTAGCATTCCATTAACACCTGATTATATTATCGGGTCACCACTTGTTTCCCATACACCCCGCTGACAATTATATACAGTTCATTGCTCTCATATATTGAAGCAATGTTAATATATTTAGGTATTTAAATGACCATTGTGGAAATGATACAAGCTATGAAACATGCATTCAGTCTACGCTAGCACATTGCAGAGTTGATGTTTGTCAGAAAACATATATGTGTGCTTACTTACCCATTCTGGCCAGTCTTTTTAAAAGAGGATGATATTAATTATTGTACATACATTTGAAGCAGTATCGCAGTATGATAGAAATAGCAGCAGAAGTAAAAGTAATAGTAGCAGTAGAAGCAGCAACATTATTTGTAGCAACAACAGTAGTACTAGTAGTATAATATAGTTGTATAAGTAGTAGCAACATTAGTAGCAAATGTACAAGTAGCAGCAGTAGCTGTAATCGCACGCAGTGGTAGCATAATCAGTAATAATAGTAGTATATCCATTTTTTTTTCATTTTAAGCTCGTCTGTTTTTCGAAGAAAAAAATACGAGCTATTGTCGTAACTCCGGCGTCCGCATTGTCGTCGTCGTCAGGCGTCGTCCGGAATCTTAACGTTGGCCATAACTTCTCTACTTTTCCATATGCAACTTTTATTTTTGGTATGCATATTCATCTGGACAAGGCCTTTCCAGACACTTTTCGGGCAAATTTTTCACCTATTGACCTTGACCCTGACCGTTAAGCTATTTTTGCTGTAACTTTTGAAATCTTTAAAATGCCTGTCATTTCAGAACCAACAGGGCACTGATATTTCACATGTAAATTCCTTTTGGCAAGACCTTTCCATTAATGTTACACTTTTGGACTTTTGACCTTGACCTTTGAACTTTGACCTATATTTGAAATGTTTAACAAAAAAAACTTTAACGTTGGCCATAACTACTTTACTATTTGACATATAACTTATTTTTGATATGCATATTCATCTTTGCAAGGGATATTCAGATATGCCTCAATATTTCATCTATCGACATTGAGCTTTGACCTATTTTTGCTGTAACTTCTGAAAACTTTAAAATGCCTGTCATTTCAGAACCGCTACCAACAGGGCACTGATATTTCACATGTGAATTCCTTTTGGCAAGACCTTTCCATTAATGTTACACTTTTGGAATTTTTCTATCGACCTTAACCTTTGACCTTAATTTGCCATAACTTTGGACAAGTTTTATAACAGATATTTCTTTGACATTTTTTATTTAAAAAAAAAACTTTGTATACTGGTTTGTCATCATATGAACCTGTGTATACATGTATGTGATTTTGGTCATGATCTTTAGGCAGATAAAAAAAAATTTTTTTTTTTTTTTTTTTTTTTTTTTTTTTTAAGTTTTTGTTGATTATCAAAAACATGCATTAGCAACTGTGATTTTTTTTACATATTTTACATCTTTTGTTGTATACCATTCTATTCCATGCATAGGTTAAGGTCATCCTTCAAGGTCAAAGGTCAAATTTAAAGGGTATGGTACTTCAACTTTGCATTTAAAGGCTTACAGTTTTAGTTGTGATTTTCAAGGTCAACTTTTTTAAGTGTTTATCAAAAATGTGTAACGTTGGCAAAAACAGACGAACGTTGGCACCCGCATGCGGTGCTCTTGTTAGAATAAGGAATTCCAGTGAGTGGGTAGCTATATATTTTACTGCGTACATCTGAGAGATTTCACAACAGGGAATCATGTGACTTGTGGGTGACGCATACTGACAATACGGCGGACTGAAACCTCCGCGCACCGGTTACGTCACGCTACGCTTCTTTAACCACTGCCATCACACAAGTCACGTGATGATAGTTGAAACCATGTGAACAACATTTATAATTTTATAAATTAATGTTATATGATTTGATTTTTTACTTTTCTCGAAATCATGAATGTTATTGTCGTGAAATAAAACGAAACTGATATGATATATTCAAAACTAGTCATAAGTGATAAAAGTAAATCCGGCCTATATCCGCCGAAATCTACTTCTGGTGTCAGTGGTTATCGACAACTGTAAGGGGAGGTAACTACTGCGATGGAGTTTGCCGTGGGTTTACTAATTAAAGTTTACTGACATGCGTACTTCCTGGTTTCATGTGGGCATCCGGTTGGTGACATTGATATTTTTACAGATGATCGAACGGCCAGATTTGTCCATTTCATTGTATATAACAGAGCTCAAATGTCAATTAATTTTATTTAATTGTTTAAAATTCGTTATTACAGATCTCCGGTGTTTCATTGTTTAAAATACGTTAAGTTGCGCACGCGCGTGTGTAAGCATTTGTATTTTATGCACAGTGTCAGAGCATAAAGTGAAACATATTTCAGTTTCTGTTGGAAAGTGACACATTAACCCATAACATTGTGAATATTTATGTAAAAATATAGACTTAAATAGTATACTGAAATGGTATGTGAAATGACAGATTTTCACATCCGTGCAGACTGAGTAGAATCTGCGAATTTCTTCAAGGAGCTGTCTGATCTTGGTCTGTTCTGTTTCCGTCAAGGGCTTCTAGAATCCAAACGTGAGAAAGGGTTCCAAGGCGCGATTGCCCCGGTGGGGGCGAAACCCCTCAAAAGCCAACGGAGGATTCTCTCTGATTTTCGTGGAAAAATAATAAGAAATTGTTGTATTAGCTGACTGCCACCTGATAAATTTCTATATAAATAAATTCCGGAGTAAATATATCGTAGAACACAATCTAGAAGTACGATACAAAATAGTACCGAGCTGAATATTTTTGTTGAAAATATATTTTTTTTAATCTGAAAATTGTGTACTTGCGTAAGAAATTTAAACAAGGGCGTGAGAGCGTAATTCCTGCCCGAGTGCGTGATTCTCACGCAAAACGAGTATGGCATACTTGGTGTGTTGTTGAAGAAGCTGTTGACCAATCAGGCTGCAGTATTGGGTCAATTATGGTCAATACGACAACATATTTCTAGGCCTCGTTCGATATGTGAGCATAATGAACATATATTAAGGATTTAAAGAATCGGGGGGGGGGGGGGGGGGGGGGGGGGGGGGGGGGGGGGGGTGTGTTGCCCCATACCCAGTCGCGACATACCGAAATCGTGAAATATGATATTAGTATAGCCCCCTTGTTCCAGGACTGGTTGATCCTGTGCCTGGGTATGGTATCAAGGCATAACATTGCAGTGTTGCAGCTCTTTATCTGTCGGAGGAAGACTTGGTCTCCAAATGTCTGCACCATCCTTGTCGGCGGGACGCTAAACAAAAGAAACACGTTGAGTCTCTAGCGATGTTGATATTGCTTGGTAGACCGAGGATCAGAACATCGATTATATACTGTGACGACCTCGACGTATCACAAACAAAATCACGTTTTCTTTTGTGTAAACCAGGTCAACCATTGACTATCTAATATCACATTGTAACTATCGGAAAGCCTCTTATTTTATTTTGAATGTATCGGTACAGGTTGCAGGGAGACAAATCGGCAGGTAAGCCGCAAACTGAAGTCTGACAAACAGTCTCTTAATTTCATACTCCCACCAGACTGGACGGTTCCAGAATGTGTATGTAACTCCTCTTTCTATTGATATTTTGACAGTATCTTTTTACATCTAGGTCAAAAGCTCACAAACAGTATTACAAACAAAAAGCACATTTTACCGTCCCCGGTGGCCTAGTGGTTAGAGCGTCCGCCTCGGGAGCGGGAGGTCGTGGATTCGATCCCCGGCCACGACATACCAAAGTCGTAAAAAAATTGTACTGTTTGGCTCCCTTGCTTGGCGCTCAGCATATAAGGGTAGTTGCAGTACTGGTTGGCCAGGTGTCAGGATAATGTGACTGGGTGTGGTATCATGCCACATATCTACAGCGTGGTACTGCAATGTGGCAGCACTTTATTCGCTCAAGTAGACATGGTCTCCAAATGACTGAAATACTGTTGGTGGGACGTTAAACCCAACAAACAAACAAACAAACAAACAAAAAGCACAATTTCTTTTGAGTAAAGTAGGTCAACTGTTCACCATGTGCTTCAAACTGACACTGGTTGGATAAGCCAGTTAATGTTAACATGATTGACAGTTTTGGAACCATCCCTTGTCTTCAGCGGTAAGTCAAGGGAACGAGGGAACAATAGAAAGTGACCACTTAACAGACATGGTCGCTAACTAAGGGTTATACATTCCAAAATACTAGTTTGGTAATATTATAACTGACCGTTAAAGACAGGTTGCCCGTATAATACAGATGGCCGTTTTTACAAGTTCAAATGTTCAGGTAGAGAAATGAATGATAGATGGATGAGTGTTATTTCTGCATATTAATAAATGAATGAATGCATTTTCCTAAAACTCATACCAAAAAAAAAAAACCCCTATCGAACAGGATTTTGACGAATTCCATGCTTCAGTGACCTAGGTAAAAGATGTAAAACGATTATCAGGTAAAGCTTGTCATGGTTTGAATTGTTTCTTATGCCCTGCAGGGAAATTGTATGTAATTGTTGTTTGCTTTCTCTGGGAGATAGAATGGTTAGATTATAAACAGTTAAACAAATAGTATGGAAAAATATTATGTGTAGGCCCAGGAGCGAGAAAAAAGTAAAAGTAGAGGAAAGTGAATATGTGTATCTGCTTTTTCTTTACGTATAAGTCTGTCTCATGATAATTAGTTCATCCTCTCTTTAGGATAAATGTATACTTGATCACGTGATGTTTTGCATATGAAATAGATGACAATTTTGTAATAGTATTTAAATGTTCTGTATATATGTATTTTCTATTTTGTTGTTAACATATATATATGATGATGTACTATGTACAAGTCAGTAAAATAGATGTTCTGTTCTGTTCTGTGTAGAGAAAAATGTTACAAGCCAAGACAATGGATTAACAATTTTCGGTTTTGGCATATTCATTGTTTTTTATGTTTTTACTTGTCTGCTCTTTTTTAGGTTCAATTATACCAGCGTCATGTAACCCGTTGTGGACACAAGAAAGCGGAGAACCAACCGTTCTAGTTTAATAGGTCCTAAAACCACATAGTGGCGAATATTTGGAGCTGAAATCAGCATTGTCCCGAAAAGGTTGGGAGTCAAAAACCAAATCCGAAACTGACTTGGAAAAAATCTAATTGGTGGCGACTATCTAAAGCTGAAACCTGACTAGTGGCGACAAATTAAAGCTGAAAACTTAAAGATCCAACTGTTGGAGGGTAACCGCGGGAATTCATTACTGAAAGATGGTATCTCCGTTCCGCTGTGTGATAGCGGCTGCCCTCTTTGTTTTAACTGCAGGCGGACTAGGTATTGCTATTTATGTTATTTTTATGATAAATAAAGCTCACGTATGTTTCAAGTTGATAGTGAAATCCTGACATGAAATATCATGTTGTTGTTGTTAATTGCTGAGATTCTCGTTTGAGCATTTGTAAGCCTTCATGCAGTTTCACCTCTCTCATATGGCAGTATTTGTTTTAAATAAGGCATCTAAATACGTTGTTGTTGTTATTGTTATTATTACTAGTAAATTAAGTGTTTTAGCGAGATTTTTTTTTTTTTGATATATAGATTTGGTTGCCTTAAGCCTGAAATTATGCCAGACGAAAACCATTAGTAAAATAGCATTAGCATACAGTTCAAAATCAGCTTCAAAAACGTGATCTGGCTCGAATTCCACCAACTGTATTTAGCACAAAGTAATACTTAAAGTTTTTAATTGGGTAAAAACGCATTCCACCATGACATATATTTCTCATAACTAGCAATATATGTTAAGGCATGTAATATTGGGGTATTTTATTAGAGGAATAAGAATGCAGAAATCCGCTCCTATATATTCAAGTGTCACTAAGCGCTATAAGTAAGGTTGGTGGAAACTTAGGTTCTGTAAAATCATTAACTTTCGTTGACATTAAATTTCTTTGATTACCTATATATACCTAAGGGAATTTCGTGGGTACATTTATTCGTGGATCTATGTTATAGAAAACGTGAGGTCTATATCAGAGACAAGTTTTCGTAAAGAATTAATCTTCGTGGATAAAACCCCCACGAAGTCGACGAAAATTAGTGTCCCACGAAAATTAATGATTTCACAGTAGGTTTAAACCTTGTGCCCCATATAAACGTCTATTGACGCAATGGCGAACAAAGCAGACGAGCAGACCAATATCAAACAAATCTTTCAAGGATCTGTCTGATCAGGATCTTCCTTATTTGCTCTCACAGTATTGCAGCCCAAAGACAATGATCACTAATAAAGTTATGAATTTATCACATGAATATTCATGAGGTTATGGTTAATGGCATGGCTCGAGTTCCGCCAACGATACTTAAAGCTAAGTAATACTTGAATTCTTAAACTAGGTAGATACACATTCCACCATTGCTGTTCTATGAAATATTGAAAGTACACGACTAAGTTGCAATGAATTATTACCTTCATGATTAACAAAAGTTGTGAAGCAATAAAACATATGGGTAGTTTTATTAGAGAAACAAGACTAATGAAATTGGTCCTTAAGTATTTAAGTTTTCTTTAGTGCTAAGAAGTGTTGATGGAATTCAACCCAGGTTCAAAACAAGTCGCTATGCATTTTTCTTTTGAGATGAGAAAGTATCAAACTCTTTAAAACCTGTTTAGAAGTGATATTTTTGTTATGTTTATTTAGTTTCTTAATCCTCTAACAGGAATGATAATGTTGCACTGTTAAAAATTACATCATTATACTTATGTGACGAAAAACTTGGAAGATTACTACGAAAATGAAGTACATCAACTAAACTTTAATAACTGTGTATTTGTTTAAAGTAATCTCGCGTTTAAACGATAGCCTCAACATTTTCAAAGTGTAATGTCTATTTTCAGTAAATAGAAGCCCGCGTAGTTGTGACGTTGGGTGGGCAAAGTTTAGAGATCAGTTTGGCGGAGAGACCTGCGTTCTCGCCGTCACCACACGTCTTCCCTGGCAACAGGCCCGACGTGACTGTCAAGCCCGGGCTGCACATCTGGCCAACTTTGACTTGAGCGACCAGTACTTGTATGTGGTTGGACCTGGGAGCATCAACGATGGATTGCTGTTTGAAACTAATAAACCTTTTGGAGATTACCTGTTTTCGTGTAAGTTCCATAATCTTAGACAAAAATAATACACAATTCATCAGTGTGCATGCGTGAAGATATATTTATACTAACCTTGCGGGCAAATTCATTAATTGCATGTCCGTTCTGTAACTTCGTAATATTACTTAAAGGATTTTACGGTATATTGGTACATATGTCCTTTATATAAACGCGATGTACACTATATATGCATATCATTGCGCCAAGGTCACACTTAAAGGTCAAAGGTCATTTGGCTATGTATATTGAAACCATTCGGACATATGTTACAGACGCGTGGACTTAAGTTGTGATAGATAAAAATCTGATCATTGAAATATTATGCTATAATAGTCGGTATAATATTGGTATATCGGCTGGTTTACCCATCTCGGGCCTACGTTGGGTCAGTGTTGCATAGGACAGATCATGTAAATATCTCGTTCAATGTTTCTTTATATAATAATTGTCAAATTTATTTGTAATTTGATCATTCTAACATACACAACGAGCAAAAAAAGCCTGAGTATATATATATCGGATTTACCACATCGTGCCTACTTCGTACCGATCTGATTTTTTTTAATAATAGCTATCGGATTGACGTAGGGCCGATGTCATTTTTTTTTCTGGTATCATTTGTCAATTTCATTATTGCAAAAATAAAATAAGCAATTATTTTAACATTTTCATCATATTGATATAAATAGTTTATAAGGTTTCAAGGAAATTAAACGTGTATTTTTTCCCCGAGAATTAAACTTGTCCTCATTTCCGGCATTGAATACAATATATTGCAGACGAATTATACTGTTCGTAAATTAATTGTTAACCTTTTATTTTACAGTAAATTTTAAGTTAGTTGTGGTTGTTGTATTTTATTCATTCATGTTTAGTTGTGACGATTAAATTATGTTAATGAAAACCATTAAATTATTTTGCCCAATAAATGTAACATAATTTCGCGAATTATCTGTGAAATATCCCGGAGTACTGTATCCAGTTCTCGACAGCATAAGAAGTTATTTGCAAGAAAAATGAACAAAACAATTATCAAGTATAAATTTTGCTATCATATTAATAACAGCTATGGCTCTAAATAACATCCATACATGAGATTTTTTAGAAGTAAATCCAAAATCAAACCTCCACTATTTTAAGAACAGGTGTTGGTTTACATAAATCAGTGATTGTACAGTATGCTTGCTTAGTAATATCAGTAGGTTTAACAAGTTGTTTAAAAATCGTAAAAAGAAGCATTAGTGAAAATGGTAGAAAATCAGTACCTCTTCATTAAATGGATACTTTTTATCTGTTTCCCAAACATTTTCAATAAAAAAAAAAAAAGATTTAGAATCAAGGATCAATAAATTTTGTTTATTGTCGATGATTTCTCTGTAAAATTATGTCACACATGACGTCAAATGTTACATTAGTGTAAATAGCCCGAGAATACCAATATGGCGAGAACTGAATACTTGAGAATAATGTAACTTTTTGTGAAACGGATACCAGATTTTTGCACGATACTGTAGAGTTGTAATTTTCTTTTAATAATTGTATTTGGGTATTGCATTGTTAAATTTATTTGTAATGATCAAACTTTCAAAACTCTGTCAAGAAAAGGATGCATTTTCAGGGAATAAGAAACATTTGTCATTTAATATCTGGGCATTGTCGAAAAGCCATGGTATATATTTCGTTATCACTTCTGTATACACCATGGGATATTCAGCTGGGAAAACTTTGTTTTCATGAATATTAACCAGCCACTTACTGACCAATGAAGTAACACACTTTGTGTAAAATTAGAAAAGCAAACTATGACTCATTGTTCCCTTAAGGTAAACCATTACGCTTAGGCGAGGAGCATGATGCCACCTCTACATGGTAAAACAAAGCTAACTTTCAAAATTCCACAACATTTCATCGGTCAAATGATCCATGTTGCCATTCTGTCTCTGCCACAGACCCAATGAAATTCATGAGTACAAAAATTTGCTAACCAATTATCCCACGGTCAATTAAGAAGCTAAGCTTATTGAGCAAACGTGGATTTTCCAACAATGATATTTGGGTATCATAGTTTTGCCAGGAACTCTATATACATATGTTATATAGAGTCCCTAATTTTGCCTAACATTACTTTCATCCCAGCAGTCTCCTAATACTGATACTGCTTACTTGTGATATGATTAACTTATATTTATAAGATATTCTTTCTCAATTGAGGGACTCCCTGATTTGTGATTTTTTAGCTCACCTGGCACAAAGTGCCAAAGTAAGCTTTTGTGACCAGCCTGTGTCCAGCATCTGTCGTGAGTTTTACTTATAACCTCTAATCTTAAAAAATCTTCTCCGAAATCACAAGGCCTAGATGTTAGATATTTGGTGTGTGGCTTTGTCTAGTAAACCTCTACCAAGTTTGTTCAAATCATGACCATGGGGTCAAAATTGGCCCCTCCCCAGGAGTCACTTGATTTAACATACTAGGCTAATATAGGGGAAAAAAAACTAGAAAAATCTTCTTGTCAGAAACCACAAGGCCTGGAGTTTATATATTTTGTGTGTAAGATTGCTTCAATAACATCTACCAAGTTTGTTAAAATCATGGCCCTGGGGTGAAAATTGGCCCTGCCCCAAGGGTCATGAAAGCTACAAGATCATGGGTTTAGTTATTTCGTATGTAACATTGCCTCGTAAACCTAATTCTAGTTTTCAACTCATTGCTCTGGGGTCAAAGTTGGCCCTGACTCAGGAGATAACTTGATTTTACATAGACTTATATAGGAAAAACTAGAAAAATCTTCATCTCAAAAATAACAAGTCCAGGATTTCAGATGTTTACTAGTGGACCTTAACCAAGTCTGTTCAAATCATGGCTCTGTTGTCAAAATTTGCCCCATCCCAGGCCCTGTGGTCTCGAAAATATGATGGCACTTTAATATGATTTTCATACTGAAACTCAAAATATGCCCATTAGTTTCCGAAGGGATTTCAATATGATACTCAAATTTGAGCCTTAAATTGTACTTGAGTATTTTTGTGAACATGGGGCCAGGGGTCACTTGATTTTATATAGACTTATTAGAGCTATGACCTTCAAAAGTTGGATGGCAGGTATAATTTTTGTGTGGAATTTAGATGATCTTGCTGTACTTCTGCATGGTTTCTGTATTCAATATGACTCATAATACCATTATAGGCATGAAGGCAATGTTTCTCAGGTGAGCGATTCAGGGTCATCTTGGCCCTCTTGTTTTATTATTCACTGTTTAATAATTGTATGTAAGATAGTACATGATGGTTACTAAAATAAAAAATGATTGAGTACATTTTCTAAATTACTCAAGCATTTTTACGGATACCCAATTAATATTGAACTTTAAGGGGAGTACTGAATTGACCAATCTTCTGGTTTAAATTCGCCTATGTTTTCTTCTCTCTTTATTGCACAGTTTCAAGGATTTTTTGGTCCGGGATGAACATCAACCAAGAGACTGGACGACTTATGTGGGACGATTACAGCCCAAAATATGTTCTGAAGAGGAGATTCCAAAGTACAGGGTACTATTTGTAATTTTAGTTATTCTGTTGTGTGTGTGTGGATCATTTATTTCTTTTTTCTTTTCTGCCAATTTCATGACTTGACCAAAATGTGGTGTTAGGAAGATTTGTAGTGTTCTCAGCCATCAGATGGTCACAAAATATTTACATCTGGATTTCTATTTAAAGTATTCCTACACCTGTCCAGGCCCCTTTCCAGATGATGTGGAGGGGTCCCTAAGATATATACCATATTTGGCGATTTTCCATTTTCTTGAGGGGAAGCTTGATAAAGAAACAAAAAGCCCAGCTAAGTGACTACCTTATCCATATGCATACTAACATGGCCCCTTCCCAATAATCTGTTTGTTGAGTTTAGATGTGAAAAGAAGATGGATGGAGGACACGTGGTATTATTACAGAATAGCCACAAATCAGCATAAAACGCATCCAAAATCCATGTTACATCTTGATAAGCCATACAGAAGATATATTGTGCAGAATGTAAACTGTGTCCTACTTCATATATTATACAGCAACTGGTACTGGGGCCAGGGTCAGCCGTCAGTGAGTGAGGGTAATTTTTGCGGGAAAATTGTCCTTAATACCACAACGTTTGGAGGGTTCGGGGAGGGTTCTGGTACGTTCTCCACTACTACGCAATCCCTAGAGTCCCCTCAAAGGTTTGACATCTTCTTGGCAGAAATGCGGGACTGCGAAGACAGCCTTCCCTTTGTCTGCCAAAAACCTGCCTTTACAGTTGATGTCAAAACAGGTGAGCAGATCATTTCTTTTTACTTGCTGTTGAAGGTGATGATGATGGTGACAGTGATGTCACATAATGAATTAATTATTGATTAATGAGCTTTACGTATACCGACAGTGTAACCGGTGCACATTGTCGTAGGTTTGGTCCCTGGCTGCAACATATCAAAGTCAATAAACGACTACTGGGTTATTCTTCTTTTGCCTTTAAGCATCTAACGAGAACAAGAGTGTTCTTTGGAACACATATGACACCTTCTGAAGCACAACAGACAGACAGACAATCAAAAAATGATCCTCATGTGTCACCTCTGCTTAGAGCAGGTGGTACAAAAAGGAAGCTCTATTTTGACCCTGTTATCAAAAAACGTGTCTAACCAAATATGTGCAGGAAATACTTTGTAGCATCTACAACTTGTTTTCCTTTGATTCTTTCACTCATAATTGTCAAAATTTGTTTAGCATGACTATACGGAGTATGTTGAGCTATTATACACACCCTGGTGTTGGCGTCACACTATAGTTAAGTCTCAGTTTGCATGCAAGTTACTATCATGTTTATATCTTAGTAGCTAGCTATACTTATTGATTTAATACATCACTACGGTTTTCAGGGGCGTAAAACGGACAAGTTGGATAACGCTTGACCATATTAAGTGCAAATTTTGGCCTTTTTTGGACTTTCGACAGTTTGGTTAAATTTTAGCATGCAACATACTTTATGTTTGTATTTCAGCAATCAGTTCTGCTACTGACTTGAAACTTACTATACCGGTATTGTAAATACATGTAATGGCCCCTTTTGAACTGGGACATGCATGCAACGTTCATTAAATAGCTAAAAGCGAACTCAAGCTAATTAATAAACATGAGTGAACATTGTGTTCATTATTGCACATATCTGTCACTAGATGGTAAAATTGGTATGAAACTTTGAGACATCCAAAAATCATTATATTTTGCAGGTAGCAGGTTACATTTCCAAATTAAGTTAAAAGAAAAAGCTGACCTACCGAATCAAGCCTTCAAAATCAACTGCCATAGAGCTAAAATACGCATACATATTATAAAAATGAAGTTATTTTTTTTCTTTTTAAATCTAATATATGTGGTAATTGTCAAAGAGAAAAAAATGAAAGAAAAAAAAATGAGTTTCAAAGCAGTTGATAGTAATATTCTAGCCTTAAATTATGAACGCTCTTCAATCAGATGTTATGTATTAGGACCCCAAAATCGCCTCAGTTTACCATAGTAGTACTGCCCCCGGTGGCCGAGCGGTTAGAGTGTCCGCCTCCCGAGCGGGAGGTTATGGGTTCAATCCCCAGCTGCAACATATAGTCGTAAAAATTGTACTAGTATAGCTCCCTTGCTTTGCGGTCAGCATATAAGGTAGTTACATGACCGGTTGGCCCGGTGTCAGGATAATATGCCTAGTTGTTGTACCTTAGTAAAGTCACAAAATAACTGAAGTAATGTCGGTAAGATGTTAAACCCAAACAAACAAACAAACATACAAACAAATGAAGAAGAGAAACATATCGCATTCGGTTCTTAACACATGCTGATCGAGACCAATAAAATGCATATGGGTGATTTATTCTATGTAAATATCATTCAAGACCATTTATTAATAATCCAAATCAGATTTCAGAATGAAACACCTAGTGTTAAGTAACATAGTAACCAGAATGTAGCTGTTTCAGGACCTCTGCAATTGTCTATAATTTATTAAGTATGATTTACATGAAAAAGCTGCCAGTAACTTGAAAGTACTGCAATTAATTATTTAATTATTATTGTAAATTAATAATCATTATTATACCACACCTTTATAGCACTTCTATCATCAATACATATCAGATATTCCAAAATGCTTCACAAAGCAATTATGCAAGTTCATATACAAGTGAAGTGTTGTTAAAATAAATATACATAATACTAAAACATGTATTGAAATTATAAATGACTGACTAAGTGTTGAAAAAACTTTTAATCGAAACGTAATCAATATTACAGAAAGTTATTTTTTGTTCCATCTCCATAGTGTCAAACTGCGAGGATGGCTGGGTGGGAAATGTTTATGTCCCCTATTGTTTCCGGATATTCAAGGACTTCTCAACATATGACGATGCCATCAAAAACTGTGACCAGAAGGGTGGGCAACTTGCTCCTGAGAATATGACGCAGCAGTTCTTCCAGACGGTCGTTAACTACTCCCAAACCAATGACGCATGTAAGATTCTTGATATAATGATGTATTTCGCAAAGTTTAAAAGAAAATGTGGGGAACTCATACATATACAAACGCCTGCTTATGTCCGCTCAGTATAGTTGTAACAGTGGCGGTTTGGTGTAAACGTGAGTGTTACAACCTTGATTTCCTTGCCCGGGATGTAACCTTGCCATTGATCAAAGGATTTTCAAATAACTTGGCAGTAAGATTTGTCTCAGGGAGACAAAACATCTCACATAAGAGTTGGATATTTAGCTTAAAAGGTCAAGGTCATACTTAGAGTTGAAAGGTTGCCGTACTTAAGAGGTGTTGGGTCCCTAGCTTCAAAGTCAAGGTCACATAAAAAATTACAATGTACACAGAAACTAATAGCAATATGAATGAATCCCCACAATAATATTTGGGTCACTTTCTATTTAACCTGCGTGTTTATGCTAGTGTTCATGCTTGCATCGTCATCTAAAATTGCATTTTCCAAGCTGCACTATTGGTATGTTGCCCTTTGGCATCTGGTTTTGAAGAATAATCAGTCTACAACAAAATAGTTGACTGAAATCAACAAAAATCAAATAGTTCCAAAGTTTAAAATAACAGTTTCCTCTGTTGTTTCAAGTTTCAGTAAACAGCTACAACTGTAGTTGCAAGTATAAGTTCGCTGTTCCAGCTGCAGTTACAGTGTATCTTTGTAGTTCTTATCATTGTCAAAGTATACGTTTACAGTTGTGACTGTAGTTGAAAGTTTAAGCTTACAGTTCCAGCTGTAGCTGCAAATGTAGGCTTGAAGTTTTAGCTGTAGTTGCAATTCTAACTATACAAGTAGCTGCAAGTGTGCATTTGCAGTTCCACTTGTAGTTGAAAGTGTACGCATTTGTAGTTCCGACGAAAGATGCCTATGCAATTCTAACATTAGTTGCAATTTTATGTTTGCAGTTCAAACAGTAGTTGAAATAGTATGTTTGCGGTAATATCTTGCATTTGATGAACCGAAAGGTCTTAATTGTTACAGTTTGTCCCACTTAATAGTCCAAAGAGATGCTTGCATCTCGTTCAGAAGTTGAAAAAATAGCATAAAATGATCCGTGAGGTCTTGATATGGAGAAAACATTAGTGTTATGTTAGGACTTAATGGGTGGAGTGGATGAGTATGTCATGTTTTGTATGTAGCCTTATAAAATGTATCCATTAATACTGATTCTGAACCGTTACGAGTACTGTCAATCAAATGGTAGTTGGTTCCATAACGCAAGGTCAAAGGCAAAACTGTATGGAACAAACTGTAAATAAGTCGTTTGTATTTTAAATTTTATGGACATAACGCATCGCTTGCTATAAATACCATAAAATTTAAAATATAAATGATAACTTATTCATTAATACACAAATGCTATGACAAATCTTATTTAAATTCTTGCATGTTTTTAGATTTTCAGGAAAATCCCATTTCTTCGTTGTGGGTTGCCTTTGACAACAAGCCATTAGATCGTGAAGGAGTGCGATTTTGCAATGCTTATATTAGAGGTGACGTTACATCAAGGCCCTGTGCTACAACGCTTCCCTATATGTGTGTCACCAAACCCTTGGAGAAATCAGGTATATAATCAGGGCATGGCTGATAAAATGTCTCATAACCAGGTCGTGTGTATACTTCTACGATCTTTATCTGTGAAATAGTGGCCATTAAGGATATTGTTT
>CM037784.1:11543645-11593645 GCA_021229015.1 Solen grandis | reverse complement strand
AAATTTTATTTTTGGGGGTTGGGGGAATTTTTGGAAAATTTCTTTGGTTTTTTCCCCCTAGAAAAGGGGGCAAACTTCCCTTTTAAATAAAAATTTAAAAAAAAAATTAAAAATTTAAAAAAAATTTTTTTTGGGCGCCCCCCAAATTTATTTCCTGTTCATTCTTCATTGATATTTTCCCCACAATATGTATTGTTAAAGTTTTAAAGGGCCTCAACAATTCCAAAAAAAATTTAAAAAAAATTTTAAAAAGGGCAAGGTCATAAACGATTATTTTGTTTTTAAAAACCGGGGCCACAAATAGTCCAAAAAAAAAATAATTTTAAATTTAATATATGAACAAAATTTTTTAAATTTTTATAAAAAAGCCTTTTTTTTCCAGTGAGGGTTTTGTTTTTTTTGATCAGAAAATTGATTTTGGGCAATTAAACGGCAGTCCCAAAGGGTTGGAAACCTTTTTTGGAAAAATTGGAAAAACAGGTTTTTTTTATGCTTCAAATTCCCCGAAAAAACAAGAATTTAAAAAATTTTTTACTTGTTCGCCCAGAAAACTTGATTTTAAACCAAATTTTCTGCTTTTGCTTTTGTTTCCAAACCTTAAAAAATTTTAAAAAACAAATTTTTTTATCTCTTTTTTTCCGCAAAAAAGGGGGCTTTTTCCCTTTAAAACATTCTTTTTGCTTATAACCAAAAAGTTAAAAGCCAAACCCCAAAAGCCGGGTTAAATTTGGGAAATTTTGTTTCCTTTTTGATTTCCCAATAAATAAAGATAGTTTCTAGGTAAAGAGTGGTGAAACATTTTTTTGACTAAAAAACGGAAGGTTTTAAAGTTCGAATCTCGTAAAAAAAAAAAAGCAAATTGGGGGGGTTTTAAAAGGTTCCCAAAAGAAAAACCCCCCCCATTTTTTTTTTTAGAAATCAATAGAAAATTTTTGTTTTCCCCCCCAAAAGATTTTCAAGACATAAACGCACAAAATAAATTTTGGGGGGCGAATTTAAGAAAGCAAAAGGTTTTTTCCCCAAAAAAGGCCAAACCTTTACTAAATTTTAGGAAAAATTTTAAAAATTTTTTAAAAAACAAGTTTTTTTTTTCGCCCCCCGCCCCTGACTTTATTTTCTGTTCATTCCTTTAAGAAATTTTCACACAATGTATTGTTATGTTTTTAAAAAAGGGGCCCCCACCAAATTTAAAAATAAAAAGAATTGAAAAAAGGTCCCAAGGGGGCAAATTAAAAGAATTTTTTTGTGGTTTTTTTTCGGGGGCCAAAATAGCTCCAAAACTAAAAAAATTTTTTATTGAAGTATATGAACAAAAGTTTTTAGTTCTTAAAGGAAACTCTTTCCAGGATTTTTAGGGTTTTTTAGATGCGGTTTTCCCCATTTTTTTTCCCCTTTTTTGACAGCACCAAAAGAATGTGAAAGGCTTTTTAAAAGGGGCAGGGGGAAAAGGGGAAAAAATTAAAGGGGCTTTGAAAAAATTTGAAAAAATTTTTTAAAAAATTGCCAAAAAAAAAAAATTGCAAATGAAGTAGGTTTAAAACCAAAAAAAAACCTTTTTTGTTCTGTTTCCCCTATTGAAAATTTTTGGTGGGGTTTAGTTTTTAAATAAAAAATGTTCATGGTTTATTTTTTTAAAAAACGAAAAAAAAACCGGATAAAACCCCTTTTTCGGGTTCTAGGTTTTTTTTTTTTTTTTTTTTTTTTTTTTTTTTTTTTTTTTTTTTAATTTTTTTTTTTAAATTTAAATTAAAATTTCCAAATTTCCACCCATTTTTTTTGTCCAAACGAACGGGGCCAGAAGAAAAAAAAATACAGCTATAAATTTTGGGCAAAGAATTTATCTTTATTTGAAAATTTGGGCCCAATTTTGGGGCAAAAAAAATTTTTTAAAATTTTTTTTTCCCGATTTAGGGCCCCCTAAGGGGGGGCGCAAAAGCATGTATCACTTTTTTGCTAATAACTCAAAAATTTGAAACCCTATTTAAAATGCGGTTTTTTACAAAAGGTTCCCTTTTTGCCGCCCAATCAAATATGGGAAAGGAAATTAAACTTATCATCGAGTACGGGGAAAAAAAAATTTTTCTAGGAGAAAGGGTTTAATGTTTTGAACCTTTTAAAAAATTTGGAAAAAAATGGGGTAGGTCCAAAAGAAAAATCTACCCCCCTTTTGTTATAGTCAGATAGAAAAATTTTGTTTGCTGCATAAAAAAAATTTCAAGAACTATACGCACAAAATAAATGGGGTTGGGGGAATTTAAAAAAAGCGGGGGTTTGGTTCCCCCTAGAAACGGGGGAAAATTTACCTTTAAATTTAGGAAAAAAAAAAAATTTTAAAAACATGGTTTTTTTGTCTCTCCCTTTACTTTAATTTTTTGTTCAATTTTTCATGAAATTTTTTTCCCCCCACGAATGGGATTTTAATTTGAAAAAAGGGCCCCTCACAATCAAAAAAAAAAAAAAGAATTTAAAAGGTCCAAAAAGGGCATAAATTCGATTCTTGGGGGTTTTATTTTTTTTTCGGGGGGACAAATTAAACTCTAAAACTAAAAATATTTAAATTTTAAATATTGAACAAAAAAATTTTAGTTTTTTAAAGAACTCTTTTTTTCCCCGGAATTTTTTGTTTTTTTTAAGAACGGACGAAAATTTGGGGGGCATTTAAAAAAACGGCTCCAAAGTTTTGATCCTTTTTTTTGGGAAAATTGAAAATCAGGTTTTTAAAGCTTCAAATTCCCGAAAACACAAAAAAAAAAAAGTTGGGCTTGGGGCGACCCAGTTTAAAATTGAATTAAAATATTTGCGCCCTTTTGCTTTGGTAAACCCAAAAAGTAAAAATTTTTTAAACAATTTTCCATCTCAATTTGGGCCCTAGGGGGGGGGCCCTTTTTTTTTTGAAATCATTTTTTTTGCCTTTTAAAAATAAAAAAAATTGAAGCCTGATCCAAATTTCGGTTAATTTAATTATGGGTTCCTTTTTTGAAAAAGCCTAAAAAAAATTTTATAGTTTTTTTTTTGGTATTTAGGGGGGTTGGGAAAAATTTTTGGGTCTAGTAAAAGGAAGGTTGAAAATCGAATCCCCGTAAAAAAAAAAATCAAAAAGGGGAGGTCTTTAAAAAGAAAAACCTTTTCCATTTTTGTTAGAAATCAAATAGAAAAATTCTGTTTTGCTGCAAATGATTTGCCAAAAACAAAATACGCACAAAAAATTATGGGGGGGCGAATGGGTTTTTTCCCTAAAAAAGGTCAAACCCTTTTTCTAAAAAATTTTGGAAAAAATAAAATTTCAAAAACAAAATTTTTTTTTTTTCCCCGCTCCCTGACTTTATTTTCTGTTCATTCTTCATGAAAAATTTTTACAAGTTTTGTAATTTTTATGTTTGAAAAGGGGCCCCACAAAATTTAAAAAATTAAAAAAAAATTGAAAAGAAAGGTCATATTAAAGGTAATTGGTTTTTATTCGGGCCCCCAAAAGGGTTCCCAAAAAACTAAAAATAATTTTATTTTAGATATATGAAACCCAAAAATTTTAGTTCTAAATATTTAATTTCAAAAAAATGTTTAAATTTTTTAAGATCGGAAAATTTTAAAACCCTTTCTTTTAAAAAAAAACGACAATTTCCCAAATTTTAAAATTCCTTTTTTAAATCCCGGCAAATCCAATTAAATGGGAACAAATCGAGGGCCCCTTTAAATTTTTGAAAAAAATTCCCAAAAGTGGAAAATTTTGATAAAAATTTTTGGGGGAAAGTTTTTGGGGGTGGGGGTTTTTAAAAAAAAAATTTGTTAAAAAAAATTTAAAAAAAACTTTTCCAGGAACAAAAAAAACAAGGCCCGGGGGCTTAAAAAGTCAGAAAAAATAACCCCAAAAATTTTGTTTTTAAAAAATCGGAAAAACTAAAAAACCCCCCCGGAAATGATTTAAGAAGAAAATTTTCAAAAACCTTTTTTCCCCTAAGAAAGAAACCCCCTGGGGGGGGCCAAATTTCCCCACCCCAATTTTTAAAAAATTGGGTAAATATAAGAAAAGACATAAATTAAACCCCGTTTTTTTTTTTTGAGAAAAAATTTTCGTTACCAAAAAATTTGAAATTTGGACCCTCAGGGGGGGCCTTTTAAAACCCACCCATAATTTGAAAATTGGGAATCCCAAAATGTTTAACCAAATATTAAGCTTAGGTTGGGTTTCCCGGAAAAGTTTTTTTGTTTTGCCCCCAATTTAGCCTTGTTAAAAAAGGCCCCAAGGGGGTTTTTGCCCCGGGCCTGATTTTGAACTTTGGAAATCCCAACTGCTTCCCAAATTAAGTTTTTCCTATTGGAGAAAAAAATTTTAAAATTTTTCATTAAACCTGTTTTTTTTGGGGGGGTTTTTTTGGGTTTTTTAAAATTTTGGTAAAATATAGTGCTTACCCAAATAATTTTCCACCAAGGTTTTTTGGGGAAAAATTTTTTTCTAAGTTTTCCCTTTTAACCTTTTTTTAAAAAGGGGGGGCCTTTTTTAAAGGGCCATGTTTTCTTGGGGTCCCTTTTTCTAAATTTTTTACTCAGGTACTTTCAAAAAAATTTTTTTCAATTTTTTTAAAAAATTTTAAAAAAAGTACCCCCGGGCTTCCCAATTTTCCCCCAGGGCCAAAAAAAAAAACTTGGTAAGAAAAAGAATGTTTCACCAAAAATTACCGTAAAAAAAAAAAAATTTTTCATTTTTTCCAATTTATTTTTTGGCCCCCCGGGCGGGAAAATTTCCCCACCTTTTTTAAACAAATTGGTAAATCATAAAAAAAAAAAAAAAGGGCCAATGAAAAAAAAGGTTTTTTTCTGTTTTTAAATTCCTATGTTAAAAAAAAGGAAGGGGGGCCAAAACCCCATATTTGAACTTTTTTTGGGAAAGATATAAAAAATGCTAATCCAAATCTTACTCGGGAAAAATTTTTTAGAAAAATTTTTTCGATCCCAAAAAGCCATAAAAAAATCCCCCCGGGGGGTTTTCCCCGGCCCCCTAAAAAAAAACTTGGTAGGCCCTAACAATTTTCATGAAAATTCCCTGGCCAATTTGGGGGGAAAAAATTTTTTCCCAAAGTTCCCCTTAATTATTGAAATAAAGTACCCCGGGGGGGGCCTTCAACCCCCAGGGTCAAATTAAATTTTTAAAAATTTAAATTAAAAAGCAAATTTTTACTTTTTTTTTTAAAAAAATTTTTTTAAATTTTTTAAAAAAACAAAAAATTAAAATACCCCTGGGGGGGGAATTTTTCCCCCCTTTCTAAACAATTTTTTAATGTAAAACCTTCTACAACCATTTTTAAAGCCGGGCCTTACAGTTTTGCAGGAGAGTTTTCAAGATTGCATTTAAAAATATTTTTGCTCCTGTGACCTACTATTCACCAATCAAAATAATTTGAACAACTTTGAAAAGGGGTCATGATAAGGTTTTTTCCTGTGAATTTTTTCAAAATCCACCAGTGGTTTAGAGGAGAAGTCGTTGAACAAAAAGTTGACCGACGGACGCACGCACGGACGCACTGACGCACGGACGCACATACGATGGACGACGGACAACGGGCGATCACAAAAGCTCACCTTGAGCACTTTGTGCTCAGGTGAGCTTAAAAATAATTGAAAATTTTGAAAAACATCTCCTCTGAAACCGCTGGACAGAATTTGATAAAACTTGGCAGTATGATCCTTGGGTGGGCCTCTACAAAATTGCTCAAATAAAGTTGATCCAAAGAAGAACTCTGGTTGCCATGGCAACAAATAGAAAAAAATATGAAAACTTTGAAAATCATCACCTCTGAAACCGCTGGACAGAATTTGAAAAAAATTTGGGATGTATGATCCTTGGGTGGGGCCCCTACAAAACTTGCTCAAATAAAGTTGATCCATGAAGAACTCTGGTTTTCCATGGCAACAAATAGAAAAACTAATTGAAAACTTTGAAAATCATCTCCTCTGAAACCGCTGGACAGAATTTGATAAAAAAATTGGCATGTATGATCCTTGGGTGGGCCTCTACAAAAATTGCTCAAATACAGTTGATCCATAAGAACTCTGGTTGCCATGGGAACAAATATAAAAACTAATTGAAAACTTTGAAAATCACTCCTCTGAAACCGCAGGACAGAATTTGAAAAAAACTTGGCATGTATGATAATTGGGTGGGCCTCTGCAAAAATTGCTCAAATAAAGTTGATCCATGAAGAACTCTGGTTGCGATGGCAACAAATAGTAAAACTAATTTAAAACTTTTAAAAACATCTCCTCTGAAACCGCAGGAAAAGAATTTGATAAAACTTGGCATTTATGTCCTGTGGTGGGCCTCTACAAAAAAATTTCTCAAATAAAGTTGATCCATGAAGAACCCGGTTTCCATGGCAACAAATAGAAAAACTAATTGAAAACTTTGAAAATCATCTCCCCTGAAACCGCGGACAGAATTTGATAAAACTTTTCATGTAGATCCTTGGGTGGGCCCCTACATGAAGAACTCTGGTTTCCATGGCAACAAAAAGAAAAACTAATTGAAAACTTTGAAAATCATCACCTCTGAAACCGCTGGACAAAAATTTGAAAAAACTTGGCATGTATGATCCTTGGGTGGCCCTACAAAAATTGCTTTAAATAAAGTTGATCCATGAAGAACTCGGTGCCATGGCAACAAATAGAAAAACTAATTGAAAACTTTGAAAATCATCTCCTCTGAAACCGCTGGACAGAATTTGATAAAAAATTGGCATGTATGATCCCTTGGGTGGGCCTCTGCAAAAATTGCTCAAATAAAGTTGATCCATGAAGAACTCTGGTTGCCATGGCAACAAAAAAGAAAAACTAATTGAAAACTTTGAAAAATCATCTCCTCTGAAACCCCTGGACAGAATTTGAAAAACTTGGCATGTATGATCCTTGGGTGGGCCTCTACAAAAATTGCTCAAATAAATTGATCCATGAAGAACTCTGGTTGCCATGGCAACAAATAGAAAAACTAATTGAAAAAATTTGAAAATCATCTCCTCTGAAACCGCTGGACAAAAATTTGATAAAACTTGGCATGTATGATCCTTGGGGGGCCTCTGCAAAAATGCTCAAAAAGTTGATCCATGAAGAACTCTGGTTGCCATGGCAACAAATAGAAAAACTAATTGAAACTTTGAAAATCATCTCCTTGAAACCGCAGGACGAATTTGATAAAACTGGCATTTGACCTTGGTGGCCCCCAAAAAATGCTAAAATAAAGTTGATCATGAAAAACTCGGTTCCATGGCAACATAGAAAAACTAATTGAAAACTTGAAAATCATTCCTCTTAAACCGCTGGACAGAATTTGTTTAAAACTTTGACATGTATATCCTTAGGTGGGCCCTAAAAAAAATTTGCTCAAATACGTTGATCCAAGAAAACTCTGGTTGCCATGGCAACAAATAGAAAAAATAATTGAAACTCTGTTTTGTCATTTGATTTCCTTATAGAAAAAAATCATCTTGAATATGCTGATTTACACTGGTGAGCGTTTTGGCCCTTGGGCCTCTAGTTTGGAATAATTGTTATTCAGTTTTTATGCTTAAATTGTGATATAAAGAAAAAGAATGTTCGATTAGTGGGGACTTATATACTTGTTTGAACTATTTCTAGGTACCTAATTGTAAAATTTTTATCATTTTTTTCTCATTTTGCCGCTAGAGGGCGCTTGCTCAAAATAACTCTTTTCCCTATAACTCAAAACGTTAGAGTCTAATTGAAATGCGGTTTTCAGCATTTTGTTCCTTGTTGACAGCACCACAGAATTGTGAGTGAGTGATGTGATGTGATGATAGGGTATGGGGAAATAATTGCGCTAGAGGAGTTTTAATGTTCTTTAAAATTCAAAAAAAAAAAAAAAAAAAAAATGTGCAAATGAGAGTAGGTCTTCAAAAAAACCTTTGCGTTCTGTTTTTATATAAAAATTGTGGCTGAGTTGAAATAAAGTGTTCAAGTTGATTAGGTTAAAAGCGAAAACCAAGATACCGCTTGCGGGTTTTAGTTTTATTTATATCCTGTCAACTTCATTCACGCTTAATCCAGGGGCCAGGATTTTGTCTGTTTATTTTTGTGATTAAAATTTGACATACATGAAATATGCTTGGGAAGAAGTTGGTGCGTAGTCAGGATGTCCCTTTTTTAGACAAGCTGTCAAGGGGGTTTTCCGATATATAACATGAACTGTGTCAGTGCGACCAAAAAAAATGACAAAAAGACAAAATGCTGTATCATCTCAGAAAGAAGCCAGCTAAATTTGGATCGCCAAAAGATTGGAAAGTTCGGACACGTTTTTTTATCATACTCGCGATCTCTTTGGGATTTAGATTTTCTTTTCGCCATCGTACAGTTTTATTTTTTATCTGAAGAATTCGTGGATAATGTACAAATTTATCAATTTCAATGATAGTTTTGATTTTCTTCGCAACCACGCGAAGAAGTCACGCGAGAAATAATGACGCTTTCGGGAGCCAATCAGGAGGCGAGAAATGGATTCTAAATTTAGACCCAAGGCTGGTTTTTCCATAATGAAATGACTCTCCACGGGAATATTAAAAACATTACATTCGCAGTTTCTTTTATTATTCTTTTTGATATTTTTACTGTTAGAGTATGAACTCAGAAGATATTTTTTTTATAATTAAATTATTTTCGATCTCGGATATTTTACTTGTCCGGGGAACAAGCGGGATGGAAAAAATCACTTGTCCAGCCGCAAAAAGTACCGAGTCGGACAAGTCGACATAGGAATTCCACACCCCTGGACTATATGGTGGATGGTTCTTCATAAAGGTATATGGTGGATGGTTCTTCATAAGGTAATGGTGGTTGGTTTTTTATGAAGTATATGGTTTGGGTGGGCTTTATGAAGTATATGGTGGATGGTTCTTCATGAGGAATATGGTGGATGGTTCTTTATGGGGTATATCGTGGAATCAGATGGGTTTCCCTTTTAAGGTATAAGGTGGATGGTTCTTTATGAGGTATATGGTGGATGGTTTTTTTATGGGTATATGGTGGATGGTTCTTCATGAGGTATATAATGGATGGTTCTTCATGAGGTAATAATGGATGGTTCTTCATGAGGTATATGGTGGATGATTCTTCATGAGGTATATGGTGGATGGTTCTTCATGAGGATATTTGGTGGATGGGTTTTTTTATGAGGTATAGGTGGATGGTTTTCCCCATAAGGTATATGGTAGATGGTTCTTTATGAGTAATGGTGGGTGGTTCTTTTTGAGGGATATAGTGGATGGTTCTTCATGAGGTAAAATGGTTGATGGTTCTTTTAAGGTATATGGTGGGTGGTTTTCTGGGGTTTTTGGTGGATGGTTCTTTATGAGGTATTAGTGAATGGTTTTTTAAAGGATATGTTCTTCAAGGTATATGGCGAGGGTTTCGTATGAGGTAATGGGGGATATTTTTTATGGGGTATAGGGGTGGATGGTTTTTAGGGGATATGGGGGATGGTTCTTTATAAGGTATAGGGTTCTTCATAGGTAAAAAAGGGTGGTTCTTTATGAGGTTTTGGGTGGATGTTCTTCATGAGGGTATTGGGGGGTTTTTAAAAGGGTTTAATGGTTTTTAAAGGTAAAGGGTGGAGGGTTCTTCAGAAGTTATGGTGGATGGTTCTTCATGGGTTTGGGGTGGATGGTTTTTTATAAGGTAATGGAGAGGTTCTTTAAGGTAATGTGTGGTTCCTCATGATATTGGGGAGGGTTCTGATGATTAATGGTGGAGGTTCTTCATGGGGTATAGGGGAGGGTTCTTTAAAATATAGGTTCTTTAGGGGTATAGGGTGGTGGTTCTTTATGAGGTAAAGGTAGAGGGTTCCCTCAGAGGATAGGGGGATTTCTTTAGGGTATATGGTGGGGGTTTTCTGTATGGGGTATATGGTGGAGGGTTTTTTGTAGGGGTAAAAGGGGTGGTTTTGTATCGGGGCCTTTTTTACCCTTCTTATCTGTACCGGGAAAAGGGCTCTTCCCCAAGCCAAAAACCCCCTTTTTCCCCAAAAAAATAGTCCTCAAATTCCCCACTTTAAAAAAAATTTCCCCATTAAGGAGGTACTGATCATTGAAAACCTAAGAACAATATTATACGCTAATTTAACTCTTTTTTAACTCTATAAATTCTAAACAAAAAATTTATTATCCTTTATATTTAGTTTCTAGTATGTCTTGCTTGCCAAGACCATTTTTTGCTTATTTATAATATTTTAAAAAAAAAAATCCCTTAATAAGTTGTAAACAAGTGCTTGCTTTTTTCCCATAAAAAGGGCTAGGGGATTTTCCCCAAAATTTGGGAAAAAAAGGGCCCCGTGTATAGGATAGGTGAGGTTTTTTATAGGGATATGGGGGGTTCCTTTTAAGGGAATGGGAGATGGTTTTTTATGAGGTAAAAGGTGGATGGTTCTGTATGAGTAAATTTTGGGGGGGTTTTTCATAAGGTATATGGGGATGGTTCTTTATGAGTATATAGTGGAGGTTCTTTAGAGTATATAGTGGGGGTTCTTCAGAGGTATATGGTGGAGGGGCTGTATAGTATAGGTGGAGGGGTTTTGTATGAGGTTTTTAAATGATGGTTCTTCATAAGAATGGGGATGGTTCTTTATGAGGTAATAGTGGAGGGGTTCTTATGATATATAGTGGAGGTTTTTTATGAGGTATAGGTGGAGGTTCTGTAGAGGTATATGGGAAGGTTCGTATGAGGTTAAGGTTGGGTGGTTCTGTAGGGGTTTTAGGTGGTGGTTCTTATAGGTATATTGGATGGTTCTTAGAGGGATTGGGGGGATGGTTTTTTATGAGGTATTTGGTTTTTTATAAGGTTTCATGTATAGGTGGATGATCAAATTTGAGGGATTGATGGATGACTATTTGAGAAAGGTGGAATTCTTTATAAAGTAAGGGAAATTTTTTCTTGTGGGTATATGGTTTATTTTTTTAAGTGGTATGTTTTTAAAGGTTCTTTTGAGGGATATGGTGGATGATTGATTTGAGGGAAAATTTGATATTCTATTTGAGGCATAGGGGATGATTCTTTAGAGGTAATGGTGAATCTTTTAAAACGAGGTAAAATGGTAATGGGTTTTATGTGAAGTATATGGTTAAAAAGTTAATGAAAAATGTTTGATCTTTTATTTATTGGTAACCTTTTTTTACTACAAAAAAACTTTCTATAAAGTTTGCGTGATATTAAATGAAATACCATACACTCGAATATATCTATGGTGTTGCGTGGTGATTGTTAAGACTGAAACAAGCCCATTTTTTTCCCCGAGTACCCGTCAAATTTTACCCCGTGCCCGGGGTTACATTTATTTTTTTGCATCAAAGAAAAAAACATTAAATTTGTACCGGAATTTTTCACCTGTAAAAAAGAATCTTTTAGTCATGATTTTAACACTTTCTATAAGCGCTTCCTTCTCTTCTTTTTCTATGGTAATGGCTAGCAATCATTTTTCTGATTTTTTATGGCCATATTTTTAGACCTGCGGCAAGGAAACCCACGGGGGGTGTCCTTTTTTTTGCTGAAAAGAGATAATGGGGGAGAGCGGGGGTTTGGAGTAAAAGGGGAGCCGGGGGTCGAACACTAGCTTAATTACAAAACCCCCCTTTTGGCCCGGGGGTAAAGCACCGTACACGGGACCGATAGGGATTTTGTACACTCAAATTATTCTATTTTCAACGCACTTAAATTATTTCTTGAAAAAGTGTAAATTATGTTAAAGAATCATTTTTTGACGTGTTATATGCAAAAAAAATAAAAAATAAAGCGGAGTATCATAATAAAAAGCCGACATCGAAACCCGGGTAATAATTTGTATTGGGGCACCTTTAAAAATTTTGCCTATCAAAATAATGATTAAGTAAATCATTTTTTTAAATGAGGGAAATTTTTCATTTACAAAAATATTAGGGTCTAAAATATACTTTTCAGCAAGGAAATAATAAAAAGGAGGAAATTCGATGAAATAAATCATTTTTCTTTTTCATGTTTCACCAAGGGTAATTAGGACTTCAAATTTTTGACGCGGGATGACAACAACATTCGTTGGGAAATGGAAAAATTCATGGAATGCCGACTGAAAACACCCGGAGGCTCATTTTTTTCGGCCATTTTGGAGGGTAGATAAAACATTACACAATTATATAATGATAGATTTTCTCTGAAAATGTTTCCTTTTTAATAGAAACAGCCATAGAATCCCGATTCTATTAAAACATAATAGATACTTAATTATTAACCTATGAAATACTGTAACACATATACACTTTCCTCAGCGTTATTCATAAAACCCTTAAATTGGTCATTACATAACCCCCCATATCACAGCACATCAAAATTTTAAAAAAATTTTCTACACACTGTACCGACTGACGAACGGGATACAGGGGCCGGCGGTGGTACGCGGGATCCAGTGCGACTGGGGGCGGAGCGTCTCACTGGCCCCACCCTTTTCCCAATTTTACCCTCGACTACTATTTACAGGTACTTTACCCTTTGAAAGAACTTTGTAAAAAAAAACCCTGAAATGAAATTTTTTCCCCTTCGGGGAAAGTTTTTAGCATATATTTTTGGGAAACCCTTTCTGCTTTTTTTGAACAAACAAAAAAGGAATTGATGTGTTTTTGTTAAACCCCCCCCCCCCCCCAAAAAAAAAAAAAACAACAACAAAACAAGTCCTAATTGGGGGCAATTTGGGTACGAAATGGGGGATGATATGGGTAAAAATAAATATGTTTTTTGACTTCCAACAGTTTTACAAAAAGACTCAGAAATTTAAATTTAATTCCTGTGCCTTCTGCATAATAAGATAAAATAAATATAAAAAACGACACAAAAAAATTTCTTACTTATAAAAGATTCAGCATGTGAAATTTAACTTATAGTCAAAATACTATTTACGATAGTTCAAAAAGGCATATATAATATTTTTAAAAATTTTGCTTAAATTTTAACTGCCGTAAAATAACCAAATCAAGCCCCTCTTTAAAAACAAAAATCACTGGAAAGAACCTTCGGCACTTTAATTTGTCCATTTCTTTTAATAAAATATCTTTAGTTTTGGGGGTTTTTTCGAAAAACAATAAAATATGACTTTACCTTTTTATTTTTTTTAAATTTTTTAAAATTTTAAGGCCATTTGAAAAAATAAAACTACATAACCGTGAAAAATCCATGAAGATTGAACAAAAAAGTCAGGGAAAGACAAAAACCTACATCATCATGTTTTTTAAATTTGATTTTTCCGTCAAAACCAACCAAAAACATAAACTTAAAACAATAAATACAAAGTTCATTAGCATATAACACAAAACAAACCAGACTAAAACATGAAAATAAACAGCTCCCAAAAGGGTGAATGATCCTAAAAAAAATTATCAGATAAATTCAGGTCCCCGATTACTATAATCACAATAATATCCTGAAGCCCCCAAAGATAAAAAGGTTTCACGTTAGTTTTTCACGACTTAATATAATTTTTTACCTGCAGGGGGAACAGGGGGGCTGAAAATGAAGATCCCCTTCATAAAGGGTTTAGGGGGAAAAACAAAATCCCAATATTTTGGGTTTAAATTTTTTATCGCTTCAAGATTTCATGAAATCCCCACCCCATAACTCTGTGCGCATATTCTTTCAAAACCCTATGCGCAAACAATTTTTTCTATCATATTTTTAAAACAATCAAAGCACTGAAGCACTGTCAGAAGCGAAAGTTAAAAGGTGAATTATAAAGTCATCCCTTTTTAATTTTTTTTTGTGGTTTGCATGTAAAAAATCAGGGGAATTAAATTTTATTTAAAAAAGCAGGAAGAAAAAATTATTTTAATCATTATCTCTGTCAAATTAAACAAAAATGGACAAGGAAAAGTGGTTCTTAGTATTGATCCTTTAAACTTTAAAATTTTTCGCAGACAAAAAAAAATTTTTTAAAAAGAAAACCCCAAAAAATGGGGCGATAAAGTTATTGTTTTTTAACATCCTTTGATAGAAAGAAAGATATCCCTGCCTTCAATAGCTTTAAAATATTTTTTGATAAACAAATTTCACCATACAAGAATAAAAGAGATTTATTGTTCTTTGGGAATAAATTTGATCACTGTATAAAGTAAACCGAATCCCCAAAGATTTTTTGAGTTGTGACATACAGATGAACTAGAGGCACTACAGTCATTTGAGACTCTAACAAGAAAAAGTTTAAAAACAAAATGTGTCAATTGACGGCTTACATTAAAATACAGCCCCCCTCTCTTTCTACTGTTTTGACCTTTAACCAACCTGTCTATGCGCAGGACCCTCTATAAGAAAAATCGACCTCTCTAAAAAAATTTTAATATAAAGAGGTCATTTTTTTGGACTGAATACAGGGCCTGGGGTCGTGATTTAAAAAAAAAGGGTTAACACACGCAAAATAATGGAAGTATAAAAACTAAAATTTAAAATTTTTAAATATATTTCCCCAAGAATAAAAAAAAATATTACAAAAAAAAAAAAAAAAAAAAAACGACGCTTTTCCCCAAATTAATTATTTCCCACCGCAAATTAGGTGCAAATAAGTTTTTTTATAGGTTTTTTAATGAATAAAACTACTGGGGATAAACACGAATTTAAAATTTGCTTCTTTTACTGTTTTTTTTGCACAGAAATTGTGATTTATCCCAAGCTTTCAAAACCTGCAAATATTAAACCCTTTTATCAAAACTACAATTTGCTTCTACAGCCGGGGAACTATTTTTTAACGCGAATGTAGGATAAGGGGCTGTAATGGATTGTAAGTAAAAATTTTCCACTTCAGACCCCGAAAAAAAAATTGATAAAAAATTTAGCATAGTACATAGCAATGCAGTTAGTATATATATTCGCATGGATCGAAATTCTTTTTCGAAATATAACAATTTGAAGCATTTAAACTGATTTCAATTGCTCAACATAGATCAAACTTTGAACTGCCTAAAATAACAAAATCAAGCCCAGTCTTCAAAATCTAAACATCACTGGAAAGAGCTCTTCAAAAACTTACACTTTCTTACACCTTTGTCTATATTCTCTCGATAAAAAAATTTTTTAGTTTGGAACAATTTTGGGCCGAAGAAAACCAAAAATTTGTAATATGACATTGGCCTTTGCATTTTTTTTTTTAAATTGTGATGCCCTTTGAAATATAAATTACATAATCAGTAAAATTCATGAAGAATGAACGAAAATAAAGTCAGAAGGAACCGAAAAAAACACACACCTAAAAAGTCATATTTTTAAATTTTGATTTTTCCAAAAATTTTAGGAAGTTGACCGCCTCTGGGGGACAAACTTTGCATTTCCTAAAATCGCCATTCTATATATTATGTGCGCATATGTCTTAAAAATCATATGCAACAAACAGAATTCTTCTGTCTCATCTCAAACACGAATGGACACTTTTTCGTGACCTACCCTTATCTACGCATATTTTTGCAAGGTTGAACATCCAACCTCTTCTAGCTCATATTACTCGATACAATGATTGCCATTATGTCCTACTGGGTTGTCAACAAGAAACAGAATGCTGAAAACCGCATTTGAATCAGACTTCAACTTATTGAGTTTTATGCAAAAGTGTGATTTCAAGCAAAGCGCCCCTTAAGGCAAATGAAAAAAAATACCTTAGTTTAAATGTGCAGAAACATGTGATTACATGTGTAAAACTCATAACAATGGTTAAAAGAAAAATAACAAATAAAAGTGACAAATTCACAGAAGAACAATAGTTTTTTAACAATTTGGTTAACTAAGTGGAATTTCAATAAAATCACTTTGAAATAACCTGTATCTACTTTAAATGATCTAAAGTCTAGGTCTAAGGAGTTCATAGGCCGACATTTGACTCCCTTTAGAAAATAGCATTTATGTAATAAGAAATAACTGCACATTCGATGTAATAGCTGTAGATTTGCAAACTTGTACAATTGGGTTTATTGGAGAAAATGAACTGCAAATCCTCAGCACATGTAAAATAATTTCTAAATGAGAATTAGGTTAAATATTGATAAGTATGAACGATCAATTTTATGCCAATTTCGTATTGGTATAGAGACTCGGCGTTATTGTGGTGTTTGGGAACGCATTTTAGGTCCAACGCCCTATCAGCTATGTGTATTACAGTTATATCATTTGTTTATAACCAACATAAGACACATCACTACACCATGTCATTACCTTTTAAAACTGCGAAGCGCAGAGCAGGGTTAAATATCCAATTGAAACCTATCCATTAAGAGAAAAAAAAAACTCCAACATTTTCATCATTCTATAACAAAAAAACAATATCTATACATAGCACGCAGCATCTTTCCCCGTTAGGTCTACTTTTTCATCACTTGTTGAATTACCTATAAATCTGATCGTGATGAGATGATATAAATGGCTAAAAAAGTTTTAAATGTATATAAAACGAATTTTGCGTGACGTTTCCATATTTCTATAGTAAACTTAGTCCAAGAAAATATCATCGAACAGCTGAACGAGAAACAAATGTCCTTTTTTATTATTTCAAATTGTAAAATGTATCCATAAACCCTCCCATAACACTCCTTCAGTCATTTTAAAGTCAGCAAATTAACTGATAAGACTGGTAAAAACCCCGTTCATTCAAATGTGGCTATTTCATAAACATTATATTCAAATTTTTAACCCTAAGTGCGAAAAGCGCTATGGGGTTTGGTCTCCACATTTGACCCAAAAGGCGTACCCAAAGTGATGAAGCACCGGAGGTGTTAAAGTACAGAAGGAACATGTTGATTTTCTTTTTTATTATCTCGTGGCGGACTTGTCTAATTCGTGACCACGAGATATAACTAAGAAAAACGATTATCAATTCGTGGCCACGAGCTATAAGTTAGAAAAAATAGAAATCTCGCTTACTCCTGGACACGAGATAATACATAAGAAAAAAAAAAGCTAACTTGTGGCCACGAGATAAATAAAAATGCCTCGTGGCCAACACTAAGAAAAAAAAATTTTGCTAACTCGTGACCACGAATATAATTAAAAAACAAAACAAAACAAAAACAAAAAAAAAACAAGACAAAAAACGACTTGTTATTTCGTGGCCATGAGATAGCGAGATTTTTTTTATTTCAGAGCAAACTTCTGCTGCACATGTCTGTCATTTTTCAAAACAGTGATGTACACTTAATCACACCTCTAACGCAACACAAAATAAAAAAGGTGATTTTTAACAGGGTTGCTTGCAACGCTGTTCTAAGGAAGCAAAATTTTTGGAACGGACAACAATACGGGGCTATATTTAGAAACTTTATATTTATAGATTTCCCTCTTTTTTACTACACAGAGAAAGAAGTCCAAAATTTGTTTTCTCTCTTAACACTAAATGATGACAATTTTCATGTTTATTTCAGTACGTTTGCGTTATGGGGTCGAAACTGAATAAAAATATGTTGAAAATCGATGCTGGAGAAACCGTGTTTAATAAACTGTAATGAAAAAAGATAATACGCAGGAGACAATTCGCAATCTCATGCGGAGATATTTCAAAATATGACTGGCTGGAATATCCAGCGATAGCCAACAATAACACAACAAGAAAAGATTAAAATAAAATGTTTTAATGGACGGTTTATAATAAGCAAAATGTCCCCCTCTCTTTCTCTTTTCTACTGTCTAACAATGTCTATGCTCAGGACCTTCATATTAAAAAAGAAAAGAAAGAAAATGATTCGCGGTTAGATGCGGTCAATCGACATACATTTTTCTAATAATGTCGAATAGATTTTGGAAAACACTTCTTTGAATGAAAATGTTAGGTGATATGTCAATTTGTAATGGTATTAACACTAAAACAAAATACAAGCCTGGAAATTTGACAACGAATAGCCTCCACATGTCTTGATTCTTCATTATTATTTGCGCCATAAACCCAATTTAGATATTTTACCGAATATGATGCCTGTTTGTTATAACGCCCTACCATTAGTTTATCGCTTATTTGGGAGCGTGAAGCATGAGACTTGCTTCCTATACGAATTGAATAGTTTTGTTACAGAAAATTTTAGGACAATGTTATGTTCCTGCGAGTACCATTAATATTGTCTTGGTGACACACGACGCCAATGAGAAAACACGAAACGCTCACTATGTTAGGTATTTGTCATCAACCTGCACAAATCACCCCGATTGTATGATGTAGTGTGCAGCTAAGGTCATATTCCAAGCAGTTATGCTTTCCACCCAATCTATTCCTTGATTAGCCGTGAACTGGACGGACCCCGAAAAACTACCCCCAAGTGCCTGTTCGAGCAATGGCCACTGGTGTAACAAGCATGACTGGCCCACTGAGGAACTTTACCCACTACTACGATTATGTCAGCTTCAAACCCTATCTTCCCGATGATCTCTCCGTGTTTGAGGTAATGTTTACATCCATTGATTTTACTTTAAAAATGATTATACTGAAGACTGAATAGTGGTACTTCATTTTTTACAGCGTCGTACTCGTGTTGTTCAACGGTATTAAACTTGCCTCTTTGTATTTATCGGGCATAGATAAAATGGTGTGCAAAATATTGATAATACATGTTCATCATGATACATTCATCATAAAGAAAGTATTATCGTTTGTATCATATAGATGTCATTTTTTGTTTGATCCATAATGTGCTAATCTAATCTGATTGTGACTATATTGCAACTTCAATAGACTTGACACGATCTCGACCTAGTTTGCAATAGATCTGCGATTGTTTACGGAGCCCGTAGACTGTCCGTATCTTCTTTTTACAAATTTTAAGAAATAAGCCCGTAAGCATATTGTAGACATATAGCAAAAAATGCGAATCGTGGACTTTCATATTGCCCTTGCACAGTCATCAAAACGTTTCCGCTCGGTGCCCGTCCAGTACTCGTCAAATTGCACGGATATCGCGCGGCCATCCCGAGGCAACTCCACAGCTACCGCACCATCGCTAGGCGGTGACCTTAAGATAAGCAAGCTATTTTTCAGTTGGGTAAATAAAATGCATCTTCCTAGGTTTTCATCGTTCATGTAAATACTGACTAAGGATGATACTGTCCCTCAGGCTCAAGGCTGCTAAGACAATCAGTAGAGGGGCCCTACTTATACTTTTCCCTTGGAGGTTTTGTTTTAGGTGCCATTTTTAAAAGTTCAGCAAACTTAAACAAAAATATTATGAAGACCACACTGTCATAGTATCATCTCCGTACAGCTTCTGCACGAACGCCGCACGGGCTCAGTACCATTTCCGCAGTCCCTGAGCTTGCGGAGACTGCGCAGTGACTGCACTGAAATTGCAAAGA
Organism: Solen grandis; assembly: GCA_021229015.1. Taxonomy (NCBI): domain Eukaryota; kingdom Metazoa; phylum Mollusca; class Bivalvia; order Adapedonta; family Solenidae; genus Solen; species Solen grandis. The sequence continues at coordinate 11,574,325 of CM037784.1, read as the reverse complement.
TTTCCTGTTCTATCCTCTCGCAGTCTCCATACGGAGAGTAAGAGTACGACCCAGAAATCGCACAAGACGCGTACACAATGTAAACACGCAGTAGCCCGAAGCCATTTACGATACCCAGACAAAGTTATCGCACGGTAAACTAGGCATTAGTCACCAAAAACGCAATTATCTATTTTAGACTGTCTGTTTTTATGGTTTATTTTCAGTTCATTAGTTCATTTGTAAAACCCCGAAAGCTCATTTTTAGACTCCGAAAGCCCAATGTCTATTTTAGGCTCCGAGAGTTCATTGCCTATTTCAACCTGTGACTGTTCCTTATTATTTTCAAACCAAAATTATTTTCTGCTTCACGAAATCTCGTTGTCTATTATCGACCCCGAAATCTTATTTTCTGCTTTTGACCCCTAAGTTCATTTTCGTCTTTTATCTTATTTTCTATTTAGTATTCAAAGGCTCATTTTCTACTCAAGTCTCTGAAAGCTCATTTTCTATTTTAGACTCCGAAAGGTGCCGTATGTCCCAACAGAACCATCACGAGAAAGATCCCAAAGCTACCGACCGCTTTCCACTACAGAGAGGAGTTTTATACGGGAATTATCCACGAATATATACCAGGCAGATGTAAGGCCATTCTGTTTAAGAATGAACATTTGAAAGGATGAAACGAACTTAAAAACTTAAGTTATTTACATTTTTAAGATCTGATATACTAAATTACTATAAATACTTCGTACCAAAGTACATGCATTTACTTAAAGAGAATGCTTCTCGTTGCATGAAAACAATGTGTGCGTGATTTTGATAGTTGCTATATATGAAAAATGCAAATGAAACAGATGACGGACATGACGTGCTTATAACAGACTCGATCTTTCAGACATGAGGTTGTGGGCTCAACTGTCATTCATTAGCAAACATGTTTACACATTATACTTATTTAACTTATTTGTTATGTATTTCATATTATAAAACATGCATCAGTTTATGATGCTTACAGAACAATTTGAAAATACAACATGTATCAGATAGAATATCAGGAATGCCGCATAGCTCGCTCGGCCTCAGTCATACACATATATACTACCACAATCACACACATACATATGACTAAGTCAGACAGACACATACAGTCACACGAATACATATCACCGAAATGAGTTGCGCACATAAGACTAGTAACAAACGTATATACCACCGTATTAAGACACATATATACTATGTCAGGAAAATTTAACCACAGTCACACGCATAATTATAACAAAAGTCACATACATATACATATCAGTCACATACATAAGACTGTAGTCACAACCGTAAAACGGCATAAATCACAAACGTACATACTAGCCTAGTCACACGCATACGTAAGATCGTAGTCATAAAACATACATAACAGTGTGGTAGTTTTTCGATTTGTTTGTGCTTGATGTTTGTATCACATGTTTGTGCTTCATGTTTATATCAATGTTTATAATCTTCAATATTGGAGGAAATAAAGATATACATATAAAGATATACATACATACCATCGTAGTCATGCGTACGTGGTCAAGCGAACATACCATCGTAGTCAAACGTACACAGGGCTACAGATAAGGTTTGAGGTCAATTGGGTATTTACTCATCAATTATTCAAGGAATTGGGTTTTCACAATTTTAATTGAGTAATGAAAATATGGTTTCTCCATCAAAATTAAGTCAATTGCTTTTTTTTCATCAACTTAATTTTGGAATTGAAATAACAGTACATGTTCTTACTGGTATATGCGCCTGCTCTTCTTGTATGCAAAAATGTCAATTTAACAATTATCATATGCAGGATTTATCATTAGCTCCTCAACAATTAAATAAAACAAAAACATTCAATCATATTTGATCTTCCTGATCCAAAGATTTAGCACTTTTAACTTTTGAATTAAAACAAATTACTTACTGGTTAACATGGAATTGGATGCTATCGACTCTATCTCAACTTCCAGATCGTCAATTATTGCGAGACAAATGCCTGACGTTTGGTTTGCAGTGCTAGGTATCTACTCAGTGTTGTTTTTAAACGTTTACCCGTTTCCTCCTGCCTTGTGTAACCATATTTGAAGCAAATGAATAAAAAAGCGTCAGATGAACTAATGGAACCCAAAGTAGGAAATTACCGGAAATCGTTTGAAGTCTATTTTGCGGATTCGCAAGTAACCAGTCAAGCATATACAAGTATTTGTAAACATCACTCTGAACCAAAATGTTGCGTACCAGTACGCTTTAATATTTTGGATATTTGAGTAATCTAATTTTTAATTGCTTTTTGATATGCTAGAATTTTAAAAGAATTGGGGTTTTATCTATTTTATTTGCGTAATTACGCAAATACGCACCTTATCTGTACCCCTGCGTACATACCAAACGTACATACCATCGTATTCAAACGTACATACCAAACGTACATACCATCGTATTCAAACGTACATACCAAACGTACATACCATCGTAAGACATGCGTACGTAGTCAAACGTACATACCATCGTAGTCACGCGTACATACCACCGTAGTCAAACGTACATACCATCGTAGTCAAACATGCATACCATCGTAGTCATGCATACATTACATCGTTGTAAAACGTACATACCATCGTAGTCAAACGTACATACCATCGTAGTCAAACACACACATAAGACCGTAGTCACAAACGTACATACCATCGTAATCAAACACATACATAAAACCGTAGATACAAACGTACATACCATCGTAGTTACAAACCTTACATACCATCGTAGTCAAACGTACATACCATCGTAGTCAAACATACATATCATCGTATTCAAGCGTACACACCATCGTTATCAAACGTACATACCATCGTAGTTACAAATTACCATACCATCGTAGTCAAACGTACATACCATCGTAGTCAATTGTACATACCATCGTAGTCAAACATACATATCATCGTATTCAAGCGTACACACCATCGTTATCAAACATACCATCGTAGTTACAAATTACCATACCATCGTAGTCAAACGTACATACCATCGTAGTCAAACACACACATAAGACCGTAGTCACAAACGTACATACAATCGTAGTCAAACGTATATACCATCGTAATCAAACACATACATAAAACCTTAGTACAAACGTACATACCATCGTAGTCTAACACATACATAAAACCGTGGTTACAAACGTACATACGTAGTCAAACACATACATTAAATCTTAGTCACAAACGTACATACCATCGTAGTCAAGCACATGCATAAGACCGCATTTACAAACGTACACATCACCGTAGAGAGACAGAGAGAGAGAGAGAGAGATGGGATATTTGTTTGCTTTGGGTGAATATGGAATATATCATATCGAGAAATGATGCTAATTACAATATTTTAACGAGCGCGTAGCTTTAAGATGAGATATATTCCATATTCACTCAAAACAAACAAATTTTCTTTTTATCTTATGCTGTTTTCTTTAGTATTTGTATTAAACTAGTCAGACATTATCAAAAATGGCACCAAACCATGTCGAATTATTTGTCGAAACCGTGACGTCATGGAAATCTTTATCCGTTTCATATTCTACTTTGCTATATATTTCAATGTACAGATATATATATATATATATATATATATATATATATATATATATATATGTGTGTGTGTGTGTGTGTGTGTGTGTGTGTTTGTGACCGACATAATATAGATATATACACAAACATTTATACCGCCGAAGTCACACACATACATAAATATGACAACTGTCAAATACATACATTGACCACAGTCAATAAATTAATATAACCGCAGTCAAAAGAAAATAAATGTCTACACCCAAATACATCCATATGACTACGGTCAAATACATTCATATGATCATGGTAAAATATATACATTGACCACAGTTAAATACATAAATACGACCACTTTCAAATACATGTATATGACCACAGTCAAATACATAGATATGATCATAGTCAAATATATACATTGACCACAGTCAAATACATAGATATGATCATAGTCAAATATATACATTGACCACAGTCAAATACATAGATATGATCACCGTCAAATATACTGTATAAATATTATCACAGTCAAATACATAAATATTATCACAGTCAAATAATAAATGTATACACAGTCAAATACATAAATATTATCACAAATTGTATTATTCGATTCATTTTTTAACTTCTTGCCACTGTTCCAGGTCTGGTATGACCGGGACTATCGTTACCTCCGGTACGACTACAGATCTGAGGTTCCCATCGCCCCTCTGTTTACTCTTAACCCAGTTACTGAAATACACGACTTCCAATTCGGTAAATATTGTTACGGAAACTACAGACTGATATATTTACGAGTTAATGGTGTGATTAGAAATATAAAACAATGTACTGTTCTTAGGAAGCACAGAGGGGACATGCTGTTTTTCTTTTTATTATCTCGTGACCAAGAGTTACTAACTAACTAAAAAAAAAAAACAACTCGTGGCCACGAGTTAACTGACCAATCAAATCGTTAGATTATCCCGTGACCACGAAATAATAATAATAATAATAATAAAACCCACCATGTCCCCTCTGTGATTCCTTATGTTCTTTATGAGTATACCAAAGAAAGTCATTTGGTTATTTATCAGGATTACATCTTCTTCTAATTTTAAGAAAACCACTCAAACTTTTTACGACACTTTTCTAGGTTAACATTCTGCCAGTCAAAGAAGATTATACAGTATAATATGTAGCGGGAGTTCAGTACGTTTTACTGGCTACATGAACGTGTCAGTCCAGTATGTTACAGTGGCAACATGAACCGACCAGTTCAGTGTGTTAAACTGGCTACATGTACCGGTCGGTTCAGCGTTTTACTGGCTACATGAACCTGCCTGTTCAGTGTTACAGTGGCAACATGAACCGGCTTGTTCAGTATGTTAAACTGGCTACATGTACCGGTCAGTTCAGTATGTTACAGTGGCTACATGAACCGGCCAGTAAACCTGTTTTAGGCAGCCAGCATTTTTTACATCCGGTCTCTTTATAGCAGCCACATATGTGCAAAGCGGCCATATTTTATTTCTGGATTATCTCTTATCTGTCTCCTATATTGGGGTATATAAAAATAAATACATGTGTATATTCCCTGCAATCTGAAAATTGGTTGTCTTAAATAGATTGATTATTTTTATAATGAATACCATTGACGAAGAAATGCAATATACGAGGTCGAGTCAATAAGTAACCAGCCTACCTTATTTCTGGTCGAGACCGATCTCCTCTTTTCTATGTAATTGTCCTCTAGCACGATATTTAGTTTAATGGTAGTTCAGAACTGAAAGAGTTATGGTCCTTTGAATTGAACCACTTCCTCCACTGCTGTCATGACTTCTCTGTTGGACTGGAAGTGGCGTCCACGGATATCCTTTTTTAAGTAATTACAAGGAGCTAAATCCGGGCGAAAACGCGGTGTGCGGTATTATTTCATACCCGTTTTGCTCTACATCACCCATTGCACCCTTGCAAATGTGGACCCTTTAGAGAGTTACTTCGTCGTTTTTCACGATTGGTTGAGCAAGTTCTCATAATGAACGCCAGTTATTGTACTCCTCTTCGGTAAAACATCCAATATACTGATTCCTTTGGCGTCCCAAAAATACAGTGGCCATCACCTTGCAAGTTGAGCGTTGCGTCTTAATCTTTTTGAGCCTCGGGGACCCAGGCCCAACCCACTGGCGATTTTGAGCTTTGTTTTCTGGTTCACAGTAATGAACCCAGGTTTCATTTACAGTTACTAGACGCAAAAGAAATTGATCTTCCTTCGACCCAAACCGCTTCAACAAGGCATTGCTTACTGATGCTCTGGTTACCATTTGCTTGTCGCTAAGGGATTTGGGGACCCAACGCGCATACCTAAACGATCATAAACGCTACTATGTGAAATGTCAAATGCTTTGGCTATTTTAGCTACCTGAAAAATCAAGAGTATACAAGATCATCCTGGGGGGCCTCCGTTTCCGAGAGGGTAAAGTCGCTGGCTTTAACATTCACTTAGCCCCTCACCGCGTGGGTTCGAATCCCGGCAGGCCTCCGTGCATTCGGCGTCTTCCTCCCCCTGTAATTAGCTGGACGTCGCTATATGACTGAAATACTGTCGAAGCGACGGTAAACTCAAATAGTCAAGTCCGCAGGGATTCGGCACGTAGTATTTGGGGAAAAAATCCATGTAGTGTCTATATATATATATATATATATATATATATATAAAGGGATGCAACTCACCGAGGGCGAATTTCGATACCGGTGATCTTCCGACGGTCTGATCACAAACAAAAAACAGTGACTGGGAATATTTTCAGGTCCTGAAACAACCTAAGGCATCCACCTCCAAGAAAAACACAAGAAAGTCCAACTCTGATTTCTCCTTTTCTCACCATTGTGTCATATTGTCTCAAAACACTACCAGTTTTCGTTGGTCGGACACAACCTCGTAACACGATTAGTCACGTGTAAGCAGCAATCGCAGAGTTTAACGAACCAGATCGATTACATATCCAAAATCATTTCAATATCTTATATCCATTTCGTCCTATACGGTATAGTGCTTTTGAAATATGGGTTTATTTCTTAAACGATCAACTTTCATTTTCAAACAACCATTTTCATTATGTCATTGGTTTGTTAACACATTCTCGTACACGAGATTTCATTGGTCAACCGGATATACTCAGCCAATGAAATGCAGCGTACTGCATCATCATAATCGGTGATCAAAAAAGAAAGTAGAAAACTTTTGGAAATTATTGCAATACCAAGAGTGTGGTGAGTTGCATCCCTTTTTAACATATATCGCAATACCAAGAGTGAGTTGCATCCCTTGTTAATTTATATAGACACTACATGGATTTTTTTTCCCAAATCGAGTCATATGTTTTCACGCACATACGTTTTCGCGCATTATCGTAATTTCCGGAATTCCTATTTACACAAGTTATGATTACGTCATTAGCGTCGGTATTTTCTTTATCTGATTTTCAGCTATAGACAGATCATTAGATGTGTGGAAAATACAGTTGTCAAGAGTAAAAAAGTAAAAAGATTAGAGGCATAGTCTGTTTTAAAGAAATAAACTTATTACTTTTAAAGCAGTTTATTATTTACCCCCTAAAACTTTTAATGAATGCATTTCCCTCCATATTTTTTATCGCCTGGTTACCGCAATCTGTCAAACCGGTCATGTGATTGTCATACAGTATGGTATATTGTTGCTTTTTTGGAAAGTTACAAGCTTAAATATTAGGATAATTTCTTACATATTTAAATGCTTTTGACATACTATAGGTGGTAGCATCAGTATTAGCTGGAAAAAAATGTTTCCAATCATACGTGAATTTTTTATACTAATTTACTCTGTAATGTCACTTTATCGGAACAATTTTTTTTTCTCCATTTTTATTTACAAAATCACGTGGTATAGCCCACTTGACATATGTCATGTTTAGAGTAGAGGAAATTCATTTTTTATTTTGAAAAGATACCTAATTTGACCTTAAACAGTGTGAATAAACTTAATATTTGTGTGATTTTACACTTAACATACAACTGAAATAATTTAAGTATTGGAAACAATATTTAACAGAAAACCCCCTTATTTATAGCATGCGTGTAGTGCGCGAAAACATATGACGTAATACACAAGTTACATAAGTTTGGGGTATCCCATAAAATTGTCTGCTGCTTCGTGAAAATACGGCCTACACCTATGATATTTCGTTGAAAGAGAAAATAAATACATCAAGTTGCAGCAAAGGTAGTTAAACAGTTAATTTCAATAAAAATAATTTCATCCGCAACGAGCTAAATACATGAGTGCGTGAATGCCCATGACTCAGGGATACTACGTACGTGCCGAATCCCTGTGGTCAAGTCAAGATCATCGTTGGCATCTAGTGGGCGTTTGGACCTGGTTTCATCTTCTACAGATGCTCTATCGCGTTTGATTACCCCAACCCAGAATTTAACTTGATCATATAATGGCGCAGAAGATAGATAAACATCGCTTATCTCGGTATTATTTTCTTGCCTTATTTCCCTTTCAAAAACGGATACCGACTTACAGTACGGTACTCCAGTTTTGACGAAAAGTAAGCCTTTGTTTCACTAGCCATTTCTTATCATTGAATGAACCAATACGCACGAAACTTGCCACCAGGCCTAAATTATGTATGTAAACAATCGTGGCCGTGTTGGTCAACCAGAAACCGTCTAGGCTGGTTACTTATTGACTCGCTCTCGTATAGCAATACATGTTTAACAACCGAATGAAGCTATAATTCTATTTTATTGATAAAATGTATGCTTGCTCAGATTAACTTAACCTTCTTATTAGGGCTTTCTGCCTGAAGCAGAAAGACCTATTGGGTTTGTTATGTTTTTCGGCGTAGCTGTATAATTTCGATTTCAACTCGCATCTTAAACCAATCAAATGTACGCTAACAGCGGTAAATAATTCTAAGCTGAATAAAAGGACTCCTGTTATTGGTTAACGCATCGTTATAGACTATAAAATTACTGTAAATAAGGGGTGCAGCTTGTATATATCATTCAGCTTGGTGTTATTACTTTCCTTTTTGATGTAAACATGAAAGTGATTTCAGTAAGTTAAATACAATCCTTTTCCATCAATTGAGGAATGCTTCTTTGTGAAAATGATTTAAAACAACAACAAAAATCCACCGTGTTATGACATGAAACCCCTTAATTACTATGTATATTGAATTCTTCCAGCCTGCCGAGATGCTCTCATTGAAAATTAATTCGCCAAAACCAAAACAACTAATAACGCTTTTATATCATAATTGTCATATGCAATAATGATATGAAAAAATATCAAACAAGCCTATTTACAGATATAATTTTTTGTATTACCGTCTATAAATAAGTATATTTCATAGAAAAAATACTGAACTATTTCTAGAGCGTACTAAATTTGTTGTGCGTCGGTCTTTCGCGCGCTTTTCCTGGGAATGTTCTAGAAGACTGGAAATCTCGTTTATCTTTCATCCTACGCCGAATATCTTTTTTAAAGATATTTCTTGTTTCTTATTAGGACTTTCTGCCCTTTCGGCAGAAAGTCCTATTGGGTTTGTACTGTTTTTTTTTATTAGGACTTTCTGCCTACAGGCAGAAAGTCATATTGGGTTTGTACTGTTTTTTTATTATTCTTCTTCTTCTTATTCTTTTTTTCTTCCTCTTATATTTGTGTTAAGTTCGAGGTGTTGCCATTGAGTCAGAACAAAGAAATTTTTATGGCATATATTTCAAACCATGAGCTTTCGGATGCAATGAATTTCATATTTATATGACGTCATATAACGTCAGATTTGACGTCGGGTAAAAAAGTTTGTACGCGGTCTACAGCCATTATTGCTGGACCGATTTTCATCAAATTTTCACAGAATGTGTATGTTATGCTCTTATTGTGCATCGCTGTGTCCGTTTTTCCAAATTCAAAAAGGCAAATGTTTTATGGCGAATCCAAGATTCGAACTAATGACGTCAAATTTCAAATGCGTATAAAATCGCTTCCAGAAAAGCTAGAAAGCTGATATTTGGACTGAATATTAGTCTCTAGGTCATCTTTACATTCCAAAAGGATGAACGTCATATGACGTCACATGACGTCATTATGCTAATAAAACTTTCGTATTAAATCGCTTTATTTTTTGTATGATTTGCTTGAAATTTGTCTGAAGATGCAATATTAGATTATATGGAGGTATGTCACTTCCGTTTCCGGAAAATCCCAAAGGTCAAGGTCATATATCAATTATCGGGTTTTTCTTCGGCCCTAAATATCTCAAAAACGGTAATTATTCTATCGAGACACTATGCGTATAATTTATAGTGCTTAGAAAGACCTTTCAGATGATATTTAGTTTTTGATGATCGGGTTGAATCGGTTGAGTTATGGCGGAAACATGAAAATTTGGTAACCCCCAGTGTGTTTAACAGTTTATATCTCGAAAACCTTTGATTTTTTAAAATATGATGATGAATATTATTTGTAGAGCAATGTTGTGCCGTTCTTTTGATGCTTAAAGTTTAATGATTGACCTAAGATTCATGGAGTTATGGGGAAAAAACGAAGTTCGTGCATATAGCTTTGGTGATTTTTCATTCTTCAGGAGGTTTAAAAGCTTATATCTCAAAAAGTATTAAAAATATTCCTAAACATAAAGAGTGTGAAATGTAGAGAATTTTCAGACAATTATTTTGGTACCTTAAGTTTTGAAATTGATCAAAGTATAAGGAAGTTACATCAAAAATAAGAATTTAAACATGTAGAATTTCAGCGATTCTGCCGTGTTGTCAAAGTTCTACGGCTAATATCTCAAAGCTCATTAGAAATAAGTCCACACCTTAAGCAAGTGAGATGTAGAGAATTTTAAGACGATTATTTTGGTACCCAGAGTTTTGAAATTGATGAAAGTATAAGGAAGTTACATCAAAAATACGAATATAAACCCAAGTGTAAGAATTTTCGAGAAATATCCTACTTTCGCTTTCACGTTCATTGAAGCATTTTCGGAAAATATGTAAGTTTACAGCTATGTATTAGTCATATAAATTGCAAACAACTTTTTACTTATATCATATTGATATTACTAGCTAAACAAGCGTACCCTTTCCGGTGGCCGAGTGGTTAGAGCGTCCGCCTCGGGAGCGGAAGGTCGTGGGTTCGATCCCCGACCCGACATACCAAAGTCGTAAAAAATGGTACTGTTATAGCTCCCTTGCTTGGCGCTCAGCATATGAGGGTATTTGCAGGACTGGTTAGCGCAGTATCAGGATGATGTGACTGGGTGTGGTATCATGCCACATGTCTACGGCGTGATACTGCAGTGTGGTAGTCCTATACCCGCATGAAGTAGACATCGTGACTGGCTGAATTACTGTCGGTGGGACGTTAAACCCAACAAACAAACTGATATCATATATAGCAGTGTTTACTACACCGATCCCAAACACACGAGGTGTGCACACTGGCGTATGTTGACGTCTTTTGTAAACATCTATTTAAGTTGCTTAAATAATCATGTTTATAGATAAACATTTACATAAGAATGAGGAGTTTCGGAAATATTTTTTGCAAAGGGACTCCTAAGGAAAGAAAAAGATGCTAAATTAAATACTAAAATACAAGTATAGTTTATTAGGTTTAACGTCCCACCGACAGTATTTAAGTCTTTTGGAGACAATGTCTACTTGAGACAAATGTAGTGTTGTCACACTGTACAGTATCACGTCGAAGACAGTTGGCATGATACCACACCCAGTCACATTATCCGGACACCGGGCCATCAGTCCTAGAACTACCCTTATTAAGCTGAGCGCCAACCAAGGGAGCTATACCAGTACCTATGTTTACGAATTTGGTAAATACAAGAATTGAATAATTGATATAACGTTTTTAAACAACTTACAGATCATGTGTTATCTCGTTTGATTTGGTATTTCCGGGTATTCCTATTCCTTCCGCTGACACCGACTTTTTTAAACGATTATTTTTTACATATTTGTTCTTTCCTTAATGTCAATCAGTTGATATTTTCTGATTTCTCAACTAATTCAAACAAGATAAATAAATTAAAAAAAAAACAGCCACCAATAAATTGATTGAAATCTGAAAAAGAAATGAGCCGACGGTCAAAAAATGCGCGAAATTTATGTGTTACATCCATATTTGGAAAGCATGTGCACGTGTGTGAATACTTTAACAACACGCTGACGTAACACTTATATGGCGCCATCTTCTAATATAGCAGCATAACGTAGTAATAGTAAGGGGCAAACTCTAAGTTAGTCAGTGTTAATTAAGTATAGGTTAGTGTATTTTTTAGTAAGCATTACTTAAATTAAATCGGTCAGGCACGGCAAAGCCGCGCGACCGATTTAATGGACTAGTCACTTAATGCTTACTAAATAACACTAACTTACTTAGTGTTTGAAATTATGTTTGAAATTTAACGCAGTCGCACATTCCAAATATAGTATTGATTTTTTAGACTCCGCCCTATCAACCTGTTCCCGGCGTGAATTACATCACGTGACATGTAACATGTTATGTCAAAGGTCAATGCGTCGCTCTAGCTGTGTATATCTGTGTAGATCTACGCTCCAAATGAGCATTGAACCGGAAGCCGACTTTGATCTCTTCCGCAAAAAAGTGGTGATTGAAATTTGAATAAAAGATACTGTTTAGAAAGGTTCATATATCTGCACCTATATATGTTGTGTTTTGGACATTATTTTTTTATTTTTTTTGATTTAAGTAACCCTTGTTTGTAAGTGTGTTTTTTTCTTCTCTTCTCATTATTTATATACATTTTTCAATTTGAATTTATTTAATCGGATATTTACTTAATCGCTTTGTTTAGTAATTAGTTATATATTACCCATTCTGTGTTAACATGTGTAGACATTGAAATTACACAAGTGTCTTTAAAGCGATGACCGATACTAATGTTGTTAGAACTTGTGGTCAAACCCTCTTGCTTATTTTTTAAAATCTTCAATGTTGTATCATCATTACTTAGGCAATAATACATGTTTAAACTAAACTAAGCGGAAGGGTAGAGTTCTTGTGTTATTTTGGATTAATCAGAATCCTGGTGAGTAAATGTTTGTTCTCTATGGTTGCTGTGTATTATTTTTTGTCGATGTTCATGCGTTCACATCAAAAATCCCTGTAACACGTTACCCATGCGTGGACTAAGACCACAATTTAAATTTACTATATGTTCTATATAAGCATATATACAAATGACAATTTCTGTAAGGGACATTGGCATCCAAACTTACCCTCATTAGATAGATCTATTCAAGAGAAATAATTCTGTACATTTTAAACATGGAGTCACCCGACTACTTTTTGACCTATTTAAGGCCAAATAACATGCGTATGAATTTAGTGCACCGGTCGGCCATTTCACGCCAATTTTCTAAAAAATTCCCCCCTCGGTAATGCTAAACTATTAATATTGTTGTGCAATAAGGCCTCCAAATTGGGCATTTTATGACTATTTTAACTGTTCTATAGAATTCAATCCTTTATTGCATGTCTTTCAGTCAAAATCTCACCTTAATTCAGCATTAAATAGGGTCACTTTTTTCTGTGTAGGAACATCCGGTAACCAAGGGCAGGTAATTGTGGTCTTAGTCTATTTTGGTGAACACATAAAGCTCCGCTTCTCGACACATCTTGACGCACATGCACAGTGAAGGTGTTTGAAGCTGGTTTTAAATTGATCAGTTGATTTAGCGGAATAGTATTTAGTGACAAGATGATGCCGATTAAATGAATTAAATGGAGACAAAATTTTGAAAAAATGGAATGATTTCATTGGACAAAATATAATTTCAAACACTAAGAGAGAATTTAACAGTTAAGAAGCCGTCACTCGTTACGCTCGTTCTGGCTTCTTAACTGTTAAATTCTCTCTTAATAAACACTAACTATAACGAATACAGTCGTCTCCATCGTATGTACAAGCATTATTGAAATTTAACTCACGAGGCTACACGCGTCGACGAATCTATTGCATGGTAGCATTTACGGTTTTATTCCCGCGACTGTACACGAAATTAAAAAAAAAAAAGAATTTTGTTATGCAGAATTAATAGGTTTAAGTTTAATTGCTTATATTTTGAAAACCTATAAAACTAGACCCAAATATGCTACAATTGAAGTGTAGGGATTTTCAGGACATTTATTTTGGTACCTAGAATGCTAAACTTGGAATCTCTCAGCCCCTCACCGCTGTGGGTTCGAATTCCGGTAGGGACTTAGGATTTTTCATGTGAGGAAGCCTTCCAGCTGGCTTGCGGTAGGTCGGTGGTTATATCCGCGTATCTCTGTGTACTCGGGTCTTCCTCCGCCTGTAATTAGCTGGACGTCTCTATATGATTGCAATACCATCACAGCGACGGTAAACACCAATACAACAACAACAACAACAACAACAACAACAATTAAAATTGGTCAAGTTATAAGAAAGCGATATCAAAATAAAGATTTATTTATTTTCGACATATGGCTTACTTCACAAAGTTCATGCATGAGAATTCCATACGAAAAAAAAAAAGAAAAAAGTAAAAGGTAGGAAATATAATATATATTCTTTCTAACGGTATTAATCTTTACATTTCAAAATGTTGCAGAAAGGCCTATCATTCGTATCAACGAATGAAATCTAGTTATTATTAGGACTTTCTGCCTACAGGCAGAAAGTCATATTGGGTTTGTACTGTTTTTTTATTCTTCTTCTTCTTATTAGGACTTTCTGCCTACAGGCAGAAAGTCATATTGGGTTTGTACTGTTTTTTTATTATTCTTCTGCTTCTTCTTCTTCTTCTTATTCTTTTTTTCTTCCTCTTATATTTGTGTTAATTTCGAGGTGTTGCCATTGACTCAGAACAATGAAAATTTTATGGCATATATTTCAAACCATGAGCTTTCGGATGCAATGAATTGTATATTCATATGACGTCATATAACGTCAGATTTGACGTCAGGTGAAAAAGTTTGTACGCGGTCTACAGCCATTATTTCTGGATCGATTTTCATCAAAATTTCACAGAATGTGTATGTTAGGTTCTAGTTGTGCATGCCGGTGTCCGTTTTTCCAAATTCGAAAAGGCAATTGTTTTATGGCGAATCCAAGATTCGAACTAATGACGTCAAATTTCAAATGCGTATAAAATCGCTTCCAGAAAAGCTAGAAAGCTGAGATTTAGGCTGAATATTAGTTTCCAGATCTTCTATACATTCTGAAAAGATGAACGCGATATGACGTCACATGACGTCATAATGCTCTTAAAACTTTCGTATTAAAACTTAACGGTTTTTAAGCCCTGTAGGCTTTATTTTTTGCATGATTTACTTGAAATTTTGTCTGAAGATGCAGTATTAGAATCTATAGAGCCATGTCACTTCCGTTTCCGGAAAATCCCAAAGGTCAAGGTCATATATCAATTATCGGGTTTTTCTTCGGCCTTAAATATCTCAAAAACGGTAAATATTCTATCGAGACACTATGCGTATAATTTGTAGTGCTTAGAAAGACCTTTCAGATTATATTTAGTTTTTGATGATCGGGGTTGAATCGGTTGAGTTATGGCGGAAAAAACAAAATTCGGTAACCCTCAGTGTGTTTAACAGTTTATATCTCGAAATTCTTTGATTTTTGAAAATATGATGATGAATATTATTTGTAGAGCAATGTTTGGCCGTTCTTTTGATGCTTAAAGTTTAATGATTTACCTAAGATTCATGGAGAAATGGGGAAAAAACGAAATTCGTGCATATAGCTTTGGTGATTTTTTTCATTTTTCAAGAGGTTTAAGAGCTTGTATCTCAAAAAGTATTAAAAATATTCCTATAGATAAAGCGGGAGAAATGGGGAAAAGACGATTATTTTTGGTACCTAAAGTTTTGAAATTGATCCAAGTATAAGGAAGTTACATCAAAAATAAGAATTTAAACATGTAGAATTTCAGCGATTTTGTCGTAATGTAAGAGTTTCAAGGCTTATATCTTAAAACCCATATGAAATAAGTCAACACATTCAGCGAATGAGATGTAGAGAATTTTAAGACGATTATTTTGGTACCTTAAGTTTTGAAATTGATCAAAGTATAAGGAAGTAACATCAAAAATAAAAATTTAAACATATAGAATTTCAGCGATTTTGCCGTCATGTCAGAATTTTACGACTTATATCTTAAGAATCATTAGAAATAAGTTTTACATTAAGCAAGTGAGATGTAGAGAATTTTAAGACGATTATTTTGGCACCTAGAGTTTTGAAATTGATCAAGAAATAAGGAAGTTACATAAAAAATACGAATATAAAGCCATTTGTAAGAATTTTCATAAAATATCCTACTTTCGCTTTCACCTTAATTGAAGCATTTTCGGAAAATGTAAGTTTACAGATATGTATTAGTCATATAAATTGAAAAAAACAACTTTTACTTATATCATATTGATATTACTAGCTAAACAGGTGTACCGTTCCCGGTGGCCGGGTGTTTAGAGCGTCCGCCTCGAGAGCGGGAGGTCGTGGGTTCGATACCAAAGTCGTAAAAAATGGTACTGTTATAGCTCCCTTGCTTGACACTTAGCATATAAGGGTAGTTGCAGGACTGGTTGGCCCGTATCAGGATAATGTGACTGGGTGTGATATCATGCCACATGTCTACGACGTGATACTGCAGTGTGGCAGCACTATAACTGCATTAAGTAGACATCGTCTCCAAATGACTGAAATACTGTCGGTGGGACGTTAAACCGAACAAACAAACAAACAAATTAAACAAGTGTTGACAATGATTTGATGTTTTGTCAAATCATTTTATTTACGTTACTTATGAATATCAGTTGCAGCATTGTGTTACCCATAATCCTTTGAGCGTTTTGACACATGTCATTTAGACTTTTTGCATTATCGATAAATGTTGTCAAGCTAAAATTTAAATGATAACCTATGTGAAAATATATGTTATAGTACAATGTAATTTAATTGCCAGCTTGAGATACCATGAGCGTGTATAAGTGTAGACGTTTTAAACAAAATGATCAACACATGTCATCCGTTCAAGACGCTGCAAGCTAATTTGTCTGTAATGCGGCGTTCACACAGTGTCGATTATGGCTCCCGTTTTGAGATCAGACAGCGCTACGACACGAAAAACGAAAAAGTCGGATTACTATCCTCAATGTCCTGTCATTGTCTGAACGCAGTCGTATATGTTCGTAACAGAGTCCTACGGATCGGGAATGGTCCGGAGAGGTCGGCCAAGCACTCCTGACAGTTAGGTGCGTCCCGTAACATTCGGGAAACTCAGCCGATTTTGTCTAGTCGGATTACAATCGTGACTATGTCGTGACAAATTCTGCTGTATCGGATCAGAATCGGATTGAGAACGGATAATCGGGACGAATTCTGCTGGAAACGGCTGGATCGGGACGCCTCCTGAACAATATCTGATTGTTGTCGTGATTAAATAAATGTTTTTTACAAATTTTAATAAAAGTTTGAATTTCCAGCCACGAATCACAGGATCTTGATCAGACTTTTGACACATTTTAATCGGGAATGGTCCTATCAAGGACGGCAGTAAAAATCCTGAATGTGTGACCTAGGCCACAGGGACTTGCTCCCATACACACACACCACACACACACACACACTGTACATACACTATCAATAAGGGTGGACATCTTTTCAGGGGTCGACTCGCTTCAACTCCGTTTTTTCAAATCATTCAAATAAATCTATGAAGTTAACATACGGAATCACTCAAATATAATATTTCTCTATCGAAATATACAAAATTGTCGTGAAAATAATCCTCCTTTGAATGTTTATTTGTTTGAAATATTGCGAATCCGAGAAAAGAACAACAACTGGACCAGCAGCGCAGTACATTTCGGGATGATTCGGATTTTTACGCTGCGAAATTGGTCAGCGATATTGCGATTATTTTCCCGCAATCTGTCAAACCGTTAAATTTAAATTATTAAAGGGCTGACTATTCGGGCGTTGAAAGAAAAAAAAAACCCAGGCAGTATGGAGAAATCAGCTGTTTCTTGGTAATTTTCTTGTTGTAAAATAAATTATTTAAAGACTTAGATATAAATTCACTTGTCTGTGAGTGTGTGTTTTTAAATTGAAATAAATATCACAGGGATTTGAAGTTCAGTAATTTAAAATAAAATTCTGAAAATAATAGTACTCCATACATACAAAACATATTTTTTCTTATATATACGGAATACTAAATTCTACTGAACTTCAAATCCCTGTTACTTGTTTATTTTTGGAATATGGCTTATTTCAAAAAGTTCATGCATGAGAAGTCCATACGAAAAAAAAAAGAGTAAAAGGTAGGGAATTTAATATATATTCTTACTAACGGAATTAATCTTTATATTTTTCAATGTTAGCAGAAAGTCCTATCATTCGTATCAACGAATGAAATCTAGTTATTATTTTTTTTTTTCTTCCTCTTATATTTGTGTTAATTTCGAGGTGTTGCCATTGACTCAGAACAATGAAAATTTTATGGCATATATTTCAAACCATGAGCTTTCGGATGCAATGAATTTTATATTCATACGACGTCATATAACGTCAGATTTGACGTCAGGTGAAAAAGTCTGTACGCGGTCTACAGCCATTATTTCTGGACCGATTTTCATCAAAATTTCACAGATGTGTATGTTAGGCTCTAGTTGTGCATCCCGATGTCCGTTTTACAAAATTCGAAAAATCCATGGTTTTATAGCGAATCCAAGATTCGAACCAAGGTCGTAAATTTTTAAATGCTTATAAAATCTGTCCTATTTAAGATAGAAAGTTGATATTTAGTCAGTTTATAGGTCTCTAGAAGTTTTAAACATTTTATGAAAATAAATGTCATATGACGTCACGTGACGTCATTATATGATAATGTATTTCTAATATTAACAAGAATATTTCTATATGTTGAAATTGTCGAAGGGCAATGAAAATTATAATGACACATGCTTCAAAGGCTAAAATTTTGATTTCTATGATTTTCATATACCTATGACGTCATATGACGTCACACTTGAAATATGCAACAAAAGTTTGTACGCAGTCTACAGCCATTGTTTATGAACCGATTTTCATCAAACTTTCACAAAATGTGTATATTAAGTTCTTGTTGTGCATCCCGGTGTCCGTTTTTCAAAATTCGAAAAGTCCATGGTTCTATAGCAAATTCAAGATTCGAACCAAGGTCGTAAATTTTTAAATGCTTATAAAATCGGATTTATTTGAGATATAAAAGTGATATTTGGTCAGTATATAGGTCTCTGGGAGTCTTAAACATTTTGTGAAAATAAACGTCACATGACGTCACTTGACGTCATTATATGAAAATGTATTTCTAATATTAATAAGAGTATTTCTATATGTTGAAATTGTCGAAGGGCAATGAAAATTTAATGACAAATGATTCAGACGCTGAAATTTCGATTTCAATGATTTTCAGAAGCCTTTGACGTCATATGACGTCACATTTGAAATTGACTACAAAAGTTTGTACACGGTCCAGAGCCATTATTAATGGGCCGATTTTTATAAATTTTCACAGAATGTGTATATTACGTTCTTATTGTGTATACCGGTGTCCGTTTTTCAAAATTCGAAAAGTCCAAGCATCTATGGCGGATCCAAGATTCGAACCAAGGACGTCAATTTTCAAATGCTTATAAAAACTGTCCTATTTGAGATAGAAAGTTGAAATTTTGTCAGTTAGTAGGTGTCTGGGTGTCTAACAATTATGCGGAAAAAAACCGTCATATGACGTCACGTGACGTCATTTTTTTATTATTATTATTCTTTTCTTCTTCCTAACTAAACGCTTATTTTAATATGTTGCAATAGTCCTAGGACCATGAAATTTATATGGGTTATTAGTCACGTGAGGAAATTTTGTTTTCAATGATTGTCAGCAGCCTATGATGTCAAATGACGTCGCAGCTAAAAATAGTGAAAAATGGTGTTTGCGCTCTACAGCCGTCATTTACAGTCGGATTTTCTTCAAATTTTCACAGATGGTACATCTTGAAACTAAGATGTGCATATCTTGTCAGCTAACCGAAACTCCGAAAGACCGAAGTTCTGTGGCTGAAATAAGATTCGAACATAGGACCGAAAATTTCATTTTAGGATTAAAGAGCTTCAGGATGAGATAGAAAGTTGAAACTTACAAAGTTTGCAGTTCTGCATACTTTCTAAATATATTTTGATTCCTGACGTCATAATGACGTCATGTGACGTCATAAGCATACTTCTTAATTTTTATTTTAGGGCAATGATTTCGACATGATGCCAGTTGTTCAGAATAATGAAAATTTCAGATTTATGACAGTAAAGTCTGCGCTTTTGAACAAAAGCATCTTCAGCACCCTATGACGTCATGTGACGTCTGAGCTAAAAAATAGTGAAAAAAGGTGTTAACGGTCTACAGCCGCCATTTATGGTCGGATTTTCTTCAAATTATCACCGATTGTACATCTTGAAACTATGGTGTGCATATCCTGTCAGCTAACCGAAATTCCAAAAGACCGAAGTTCTGTTGCTGAAATAAGATATGAACATAGGACCGAAAATTTCATTTTAGGATTAAAGAGCTTCAGGATGAGATAGAAAGTTGAAACTTACACAGTTTGCAGTTCTTCATAATTTCTTAATATATTTTGAGTCGTGACGTCAAATGTCGTCATGTGACGTCATAAGAATACTTCTTAATTTTTATATTAGGGCAATGATTTCGACATGATGCCAGTTGTTTAGAATAATGAGAATTTCAGAGTTATGACAGTTAAATATTCGCTTTTGAACAAAAGCATCTTCAGCACCCTATGACGTCATGTGACGTCACAGCTAAAAATAGTGAAAAATGGTGGTTGCGCTCTACAGCCGCCATTTATGGTCGGATTTTCTTCAAATTTTCACAGATGGTACATCTTGAAACTAAGGTGTGCATATCCTGTCAGCTAACCGAAACTCCGAAAGACCGAAGTTCTGTGGCTGAAATAAGATTCGAGCATAGGACCGAAAATTTCATTTTAGGATTAAAGAGCTTCAGGATGAGATAGAAAGTTGAAACTTACACAGTTTGCAGTTCTGCAGAATTTCTACATGCATTTTGAGTCGTGACGTCATAGGACGTCATGTGACGTCATAGGCATACTTCTTAATTTTCATTTTAGGGCAATGATTTCGACATGATGCAAGTTGTTCAGAATAATGAAAATTTCAGAGTTATGACAGTAAAGTATGCGCTTTTGAACAAAAGTATCTTCAGCACCCTATGACGTCACATGACGTCACAGCTAAATATAGTGAAAAATGGTGTTCGCGCTCTACAGCCGTCATTTATGGTCAGATTTTCTTCAAATTTTCACAGATGGTACATCTTGAATCAAAGGTATGCATGTCTTGTCAGCTAACCGATATTCCGAAAGACCGAAGTTCTGTGGCTGAAATAAGATTCGAACAAAGGACCGAAAATTTCATTTTAGGATTAAAGAGCTTCAGGATGAGATAGAAAGTTGAAACTTACACAGTTTGCAGTTCTGCAGAATTTCTACATGCATTTTGAGTCGTGACGTCATAGGACTTCATGTGACGTCATAGGCATACTTCATAATTTTCATTTTAGGGCAATGATTTCGACATGATGCCAGTTGTTCAGAATAATGAAAATTTCAGAGTTATGACAGTAAACTATGCGCTTTTAAACAAAAGCATCTTCAGCACCTATGACGTCACATGACGTCACAGCTAAAAATAGTGAAAAATGGTGTTCGCTCTCTACAGCCGTCATTTATGGTCGGATTTTCTTTAAATTTTCACAGATGGTACATCTTGAAACTAAGGTGTGCATATCCTGTCAGCTAACCGAAACTCCGAAAGACCGAAGTTCTGTGGCTGAAATAAGATTCGAGCATAGGACCGAAAATTTCATTTTAGGATTAAAGAGCTTCAGAATGAGATAAAAAGTTGAAACTTACACAGTTTGCAGTTCTGCAGAATTACTACATATATTTTGAGTCTTGACGTCATATGACGTCATGTGACGTCATAAACATTCTTCTTAATTTTCATTTTAAGGCAATGATTTTGACATGATGCCAGTTGTTCAGAATAATGAAAATTTCAGAGTTACGACAGTAAAGAATGCGCTTTTGAACAAAAGAATTTTCAGCACCCTATGACGTCATGTGATGTCAAAGCTAAAAGAAGTCCATACGAAAAAAAAATAAGTAAAAGGTAGAGAATTTAATATATATTCTTTCTAACGGAATTAATCTTAATATTTTTCAATTTTAGCAGAAAGTCCTATCATTCGTATAACGAATGAAATCTAGTTCTTCTTATTATTCTTTTTTTCTTCCTCTTATATTTGTTAATTTCGAGGTGTTGCCATTGACTCAGAACAATGATAATTTTATGGCATATATTTCAAACCATGAGCTTTCGGATGCAATGAATTTCATATTCATATGACGTCATATAACGTCAGATTTGACGTCAGGTGAAAATGTTTGTACGCGGTCTACAGCCATTGTTTGTGAACCGATTTTCATCAAATTTTCACAGATTGTGTATATTAAGGTCTAGTTGTGCATCCCGGTGTCCGTTTTTCAAAATTCGAAAAATCCATGTTTCTATAGCGATTCCAAGATTCGAACCAAGGTCGTAACTTTTTAAATGCTTATAAAATCTGTCCTATTTAAGATAGAAAGTTGATATTTAGTCAGTATATAGGTCTCTAGAAGTTTTAAATATTTTGTGAAAAGAAATGTCATATGGCGTCACGTGACGTCATTATATGATAATGTTTTTCTAATATTAACAAGAATATTTCTATATGTTGAAATTGTCGAAGGGCAATGAAAATTTAAAGACACATGCTTCAAACGCTGAAATTTTGAATTCTATGATTTTCATATCTCTATGATGTCATATGACGTCACACGTGAAATAAGGTACAAAAGATTGTACGCGGTCCAAAGCCATTATTAACGAACCGATTTTCATCAAATTTTCACAGAATGTGTATATTAAGTTCTAGTTGTGCATCCCGGTGTCCGTTTCTCAAAATTCGAAATTGCCAAGGTTCTATAGCGAATCCAAGATTCGAACCAAGGTCGTAATTTTTCAAATGCTTATAAAATCAGTCCTTTTTGAGATAGAAAGTTGATATTTGGTCAGTATGTAGATCTCTCGGAGTCTTAAAAATATTTTGAAAATGTGCATCATATGACGTCACGTGACGTCATTATATGAAAATATATTACTAACATTAACAAAATTTTTTCTATATGTTGAAATGGTCGAACAGCAATGAAAATTTAATGGCTTATGTTTCAGACAATAGAATTTCTATTTCAATAATTTTTATAGGCATATGACGTCATTTTTAATTTTTCACAATTGTGTATATTAAGTTCTAGTTGTGCATCCCGGTGTCCATTTTTCAAAATTCGAAAAGTCCATGGTTCTTTAGCGAATCCAAGATTCGAACCAAGGTCGTAACTTTTTAAATGCTTATAAAATATGTTCTATTTAAGATAGAAAGTTGATATTTAGTCATAGGTCTCTAGAAGTTTTAAATATATTGTGAAAAGAAATGCCATAAGACGTCTCGTGACGTCATTATATGATAATGTATTTCTAATATTAACAAGAATATTTCTATATGTTGAAATTGTCGAAGGGCAATGAAAATTTAATGACACATGCTTCAAACGCTGAAATTTTGATTTCTATGATTTTCATATCTCTATGACGTCATACGACGTCACACCTGAAATAAGCTACAAAAGTTTGTACGCGGTCCAGAGACATTATTTATGAACCGATTTTCATCAAATTTTCACAGAAAGTGTATATTAGATTATAGTTGAGCATCCCGGTGTCCGTTCTTCCAAATTCAAAAATGCAAAGGTTTTATGGCGGATCCAATATTCGAACCACTGACGTCAAATTTTAAATATGTATAAAATCGTTTCCAGATGAGTTTGAAACCTAATATTTGGAAAGTAAATAAGTATCTAAGAGTGCTTTACATTCTATGAAGATGAACGTCATTTGACGTCATATGACGTCATAAGGTCAAAATTATTTCTGATATATACGCGTAAATTTAATATGTTGTTAACTTCCCAGGACCATGAAATCTTATGGTATATACTTTAGAAATGCTTTAGAATGCAATGTAATTCATATTAATTTGATGTTATATCACATCAGATTTGACGTCAGGACAAAAAGCTTTTACGCGGTGTACAGCCATTATTTTTGGACCAATTTTCAGCAAATTTCAAAGAATATATATGTAACGCTCTAGTTGTGTATCCCGGGTCCTGTTTTACAAATTCAAAAAGACGAAAAGGCAATGGTTCTATGGCGAATCCAAGTTTGGAAACATTGACGTCAAATTTCAAAAACATGTAAAATCGCTTTGAGATGATTTAGAAAGTTGATATTTGGACTGAATATTAGTCTTTAAGACTTATTTATATTCTGTGAGGATTAACGTTATTTGACGTCATAATGTCAAAAAGAATGTTAATATATCTACGCGTTAATTTCTATATGTTGCAAAGTTGCAAGGAGCATGAAAAAATTACTTATATTTAAGATACTTAATATTTCATTTCATTGATTTTCTTATGCCTATGATGTCATGTGACATCAAACTTGACGTTGTCTACACACTCTTGTACGCGGTCTACAGCCATTATTACAGGATGGAATTCGAATTGTAAGCGTTTTAAATAAATTTGATTTGTAACATAGATTATAAAAATAGTCCAAGTTAAATACATCATTATAAAAAAAATGATTTTCAGTTACTTTTGCAATTTTCTCCAAGTTAAATGGTTTATTTTTCAAAGTTCATTTAAGTTATGGCCATACAAAAGCAAGTTAAAGGCTGCAATTTCATATCCTCTTACTTTTTTGCTTTTAAGTGTTTGAAAAATGTAGCAGAAAGTCCTATCATTCGTATCAACGAATGAAATCTAGTTATTAAGGTCTAGGACAAAGAAATTCTATCAACAGACACCTGAAGCAATGGCATTTTGGAATATGTTATTTTTATCTTCACATGACGTCACATGACGTCAGAACTAAAAATAGCTACCAAAGATTGTACGTGCTGTACAGCCGTCATTTATGGACGGATTGTCATGGAATTTTCACAGGAGTTATATATTAAGACCTCATTGTGCAGGATTATATAGGTTTGCCAAGATTCGAAAGAACTAATGTTCTATGGCGAATCCAAGATTCGAACCAAGGACGTCAAATTTCAAATCCATATAAAATCGATTCTAGATGAGATAGAAAGTTGATATTTGGCGAGATTATATGTCTCTGTGTTTTCTTTGCATTTTGTAAAGATGAACGTCATATGACCTCATATGACGTCATCAAGTTGTATAGAATTTCCGATAATTTTATGTCAATTTACTCATGTTGCAAAGGTTCATAGACAATGAAAATTTAATGTCCTATGAAGGTAATCATGAACATTTATATTCAATGCTTAAAATTTTCATATGACGTCACATGACGTCAGAACTAAAAATAGCTACCAAAGTTTGTACGCGCTGTACAGCCGTCATTTATGGACGGATTGGCATGGAATTTTCACAGAAGTTATACATTACGACCTCATTGTGCAGGATTATATAGGTTTGCCAAGATTCGAAAGAACTAATGTTCTATGGCGAATCCAAGATTCGAACCAAGGACGTCAAATTTCAAATCCATATAAAATCGATTCTAGATGAGATAGAAAGTTGATATTTGGCAAGATTATACGTCTCTGTGTTTTCTTTGCATTTTGTAAAGATGAACGTCATATGACGTCATTTGACGTCATCAAGTTGTATAGAATTTCCGATCTCTTGATGTCAATTTACTCATGTTGCAAGGGTTCATAAACAATGGAAATTGAAAGTCCTTTGTAGGTGATCATGTTCATTTTGATCCAATGTTTAAAATTTTCATATGACGTCAAATGACGTCAGAACTAAAAATAGCTACCAAAGTTTGTACGCGCTGTACAGCCGTCATTTATGGACAGATTGGCATGGAATTTTCACTGAAGTTATATATTACGATCTCATTGTGCAGGATTATATAGGTTTGCCAAGATTCGAAAAAGCAAAGGTTCTTTGGCGAATCAAAGATTCGAACCAAGGACGTCAAATTTTAAATACGTATAAAATCGTTTCTAGATGAGATAGAAATTTGATATTTAGCGAGCTTATACGTCTCTGTGTTTCCTTTGCATTTTGTAAAGATGAACGTCATATGACGTAATATGACGTCATCAAATTGTAGAGAATTTACGATTCCTTTGTAGAGAATTTACGATTCCTAATGTAATTTACTCATGTTGAAATATGAAGCTACCAAAGTTCATCCGCGCTGCACAGCCGTCATTTATGGACGGATTGGCATGGAATTTTCACAGAAGTTTTATATTACGACTTCATTGTGCAGATTATATAGGTTTGCCAAAATTAGAAAAACACCAGGTTTGTCATGGTTTGCAGTGCAGAAAGCCCTATCTTTTGTTCAAAACAAAAGAAGTCTAGTTATTATTAGGGCTTTCTGCTTTCCGCAGAAAGACCTATTGGGTTTGTTCTGTCTTTTATTATTATTATTATTCTTTTTTTCCAACCTTTTCATGTTGTTATTTCATTAAGTTGCTGAAGGTCTAGGACAAAGAAATTCTATCAACAGACACCTGAAGCAATGGCATTTTGGAATATGTTATTTTTATCTTCACATGACGTCACATGACGTCAGAACTAAAAATAGCTACCAAAGTTTGTACGCGCTGTACAGCCGTCATTTATGGACGGATTGTCATGGAATTTTCACAGAAGTTATATATTAAGACCTCATGTGCAGGATATATAGGTTTTCCCAAGATTCGAAATAACTAAGGTTCTATGTCGAATCCAAGATTCGAACCAAGGACGTCAAATTTCAAATCCATATAAAATCGATTCTAGATGAGATAGAAAGTTGATATTTGACGAGATTATTTCTCTCTGTGTTTCCTTTGCATTTTGTAAAGATGAACGTCATATGACGTCATCAAGTTGTATAGAATTTCCGATTCCTTGATGTCAATTTACTCATGTTGCAAAGCTTCATAGACATTGAAAATTAAATGTCCTATGTAGGTAATCATGAACATTTAGATTCAATGTTTAAAATTTTCATATGACGTCACATGACGTCGAACTAAAAATAGCAACCAAAGTTTGTACGCGCTGTACAGCCGTCATTTATGGACAGATTGGCATGGAATTTTCACAGAAGTTATATATTACGATCTCATTGTGCAGGATTATATAGGTTTGCCAAGATTCGAAAGAACAAAGGTTCTATGGCGAATCCAAGTTCGAACCAAGGACATCAAATTTCAAATACGTATAAAATCGTTTCTAGATGAGATAGAAAGTTGATATTTGGCGAGCTTATACGTCTCTGTGTTTCGTTTGCATTTTGTAAAGACGAACGTCATATGACGTCATATGACGTCATCAAGTTGTAAAAAATTTCCGATTTCTTGATGTCAATTTTACTCATGTTGCAAAGCTTCATAGATAATGAAAATTAAATGTCCTTTGTACAAAATCAGGAACATTTAGATTCAATGTTTAAATTTTCATATGACGTCACATGACGTCAGAACTATAAATAACTACTAAAGTTTGTCCGCTCTGTACAGCCGTCATTTATTGATAGATTGGCATGGAATCTTCACAGAAGTTATATATTATGACCTCATTGTGCGGATTATATAGGTTTGCCAAGATTCGAAAGAACTAAGTTTCTTTGGCGTAACTAAGATTCGAACCAAGGACGTCAAATTTTAAATACGTTTTCTAGATGAGATAGAAATTTGATATTTGGCGAGCTTATACGTCTCTGTGTTTCCTTTGCATTTTGTAAAGATGAACTTCATATGACGTCATATGACGTCATCAAATTGTAGATAATTTCCGATTCCTGAATGTCAATTTACTCATGTTGCAAAGGTTCATAGACAATGAAAATTTAATGTCCTATGTAGGTAATCATGAACATTAAGATTTAATGATTAAAATTTTCATATGACGTCACATGACATCAAAACTTAAAAAAGCTACCAAAGTTCATCCGCGCTGTACAGCCGTCATTTATGGACGGATTGGCATGGAATTTTCACAGAAGTTATATATTACGACTTCATTGTGCAGGAATATATAGGTTTGCCAAAATTCGAAAAACACCAGGTTTGTCATGGTTTGCAGTGCAGAAAGCCCTATCTTTTTTGTTCAAAAAAAAGAAGTCTAGTTATTATTATTATTCTACTTCTTTCTTCCTTTTGAGGTTCAAATTAAAACAGGTTGCCGATGAGCTAGCAGCATGAAATTTTAGTAGTATGCACAGTGACTTTGGCGCTTTTGATCGTCATATTTTTTTTCTTCATGTGACGTCACATGACGTCAGTGCTGAAAAAAGCTACAAAAGCTTGTACGCGCTCTACAGCCGTCATGATGGACCGATTTACTTGATTTTTTCACAGAATGTATAAATTATGTTCTTGTTGGGGCAGGATTATATACGTTTTACAATATTTGAAAAGATCAAGGATCTATGGCTGAACCAAGTTTCGAACTTTGGACCAGAAAATGTATTGATGTATTACGAAGCACTCAGATAAGCTAGAAACATGAAATTTGGACAGAATATGTGTCCTATTGATTTCTTTCAGTTCTGAGAATATTGACGTCGTATGACGTAAAATGACGTCATGACGCGTTATCAAATTTTTTATCCAAAATATACGTTTTTTTAGCACTGGAAGACAAAGTCTTTGACCGATTTGCATAAAATTTTCACTGAAGGTGCAACATAGCTCTTATTGTCATCAGTCACTTCCGCTTCCGGAAAATAGCTAAGATCAAGGTCACATGTCAATTATCGGTTTTTTCTTCGGCCTTAAATATCTCAAAAACGAAAAATATTTTATCGAGACACTATGCGTATAATTTGTAGTGCTTTGAAATGCCTTTCTGACGATATATAGTTTTTGAAGATCGGGGTTGAATCAGTTGAGTTATTGCAGAAAAACAAAAATGCTGCAACCCTAAGCGCACTTAACTACTCGATAATTATTGATTTTTTTAATAAGAGTATGAATATAATTTGAAGATCAATGCCCGGACGTTCTTTTGGTGTTTAAATTTTAAAGATTGACCTAATATTCATTAAGTCATAAGGAAAAACAAAACGATATGAACATATTTATCCCCGATTTTTGCCGTATGCTCAAGTTTAAACGCCCGTAGCTACAAAGTGTTTAAAGATACATACAATTATGAAGCGAGGAAATTGTGGGAAATGAAAAGACCTTTCTAACGGTACCTAGCTTTTTAAAATTGGACTAATATATAAGGAAGTTACATGAAAACTAAGAATGCAGTAAAAACCGTTCTTTCATGCACTCTCGCAGTAAGTCCCGATCACTTGATTCCTTTTTTTCGAAGAAACTAATGATTTTTAAAAATAACATACAATTTTTTTTTATTTTTTTTTTGCATGATGTAATGTGGTTCTAATGATATGCAGATTTTAATGATCGGACCATAAATTATAAAGTTATTTGTCGAAAGGCAATAATAGACATGAACATCTTTTTTCCGATTTTGCCGTTTTCTTTAAAAATAACTTCCTATATCTCAGAGCCCGTAATAGAAAAGTTGAAACATGAAACACGTGAATGTTGGAAATTTAAAGGCCTTTCTAATGGTACCTTGCGTTTGAAAATTGGACATCGGATATCCTATAAGGAAGTTAGATGAGAAATAAGAATTCATTTAAACCGTTCTTTCATGCATTTCTGCAGTTAGTCCCTATCATTTGATTGTTTTTGTTAATTTTTGAAATTAACATAAACAACAGTATTATTAGCGTGATGCAATGCGGTTCTAATGGTATGCAGATTTTAATGATCGGACCATTAATTATAAAGTTATTTTTCGAAGGGCAATAATAGACATGAACATCGTTTTGCCGATTTTTTTGCCGTTTCTTTGAAAAATAACTTTCTATATTTAGAGCACATAACAGAAAAGTTGAAATATGAAACACGTGAAATGTTGGAAATAAAGGCCTTTCTTTTTAGCTCACCTGAGACACTTCTGGTCGCCTTTTGTCCGTCGTGCGCCGTCAGTCGTCCGTCGTCAACAATTGCTTGTGAACACTCTAGAGGCCACAGTTTTGTCCCAATATTCATGAAACTTGGTCAGGATGTTTGTCTACATGATATCTCGGATGAGTTCGAAATTGGGTCATGTGGGGTCAAAAACTAGGTCGCCAGGTCAAATCTTAGAAAAACCTTGTGAACAGTCTACATGCCACGGTTTTGGCCAAATCTTTCATGAAACTTTGGTCAGGATGTTTGTCTACATGATATCTTGGATTAGTTTGAAATTGTGTCATGTAGGGTCAAAAACTAGGTCACCAACTCAAATCTTAGAAAACCTTCTGAACAATCTAGAGGCCACAGTTTTAACCCAATCGTCATGAAAGTTGGTAAGGATGTTTGTCTGTATGATATCTCGGATGAGTTCGAAATTGGGTCATGTGGGGTCAAAAACTAGGTCACCAGGTCAAATCTTATAAAAACATTTGAACACTCTACAGGCCACAGTTTTGGCCCAATCTTTATAAAATTTTGATCAGGATGTTTGTCTACATGATATCTCAGATGAGTTCGAAATTGGGTTACATGGGTCAAAACTAGGTCACCAGGAAAATCTTAGAAAAACATTGCGAACACTCTAGAGGCCACAGTTTTAGCCCAATCTTCATGAAAAATTTTAGGGTGTTTGTTACATGATATCTTGGATGAGTTCGAAAATGGGTAATGTGGGGTCAAAAACTAGGTCATCAGGTCAAATCTTATCAAAACCTTGTGAACACTCTACAGGCCACATTTTTGGCCCAATCTTCATAAATTTTGATCAGGATGTTTTCTACATGATATCTT
>CM037784.1:11493545-11543545 GCA_021229015.1 Solen grandis | reverse complement strand
TGTTAATCAGCATTAGGTCCGTCAGATTCTTCTCCCCAAGTCTTGATCTCCAGTCATTCTTGACAAATTTCATCCTGAAAAAGATCAATAATTAAACATAAATGCATTGTACTGTGTTAAATAATAACTGTAACATGCAGAGTTTAATAATAACAGGATATCATAATTGTATAGAAAAGTTGACAAATAAGGAAAGTGCATTACCTTGAAAATCCTCTCTCAGCATCAACACTGCTGGATGGTATGGTCAGGAGATAGTCCACCAGGAGGAGGAAGTTGGGGCAGTCAGAATCATAGGATTCATTCACCTCCTGCCATGTCAGTGACTTGATGTTTCTTCCACTGAATGTAATATTTCAAGAAAAAAGAATTGTTTTAAGTTATCTAAATTATTGTTTTCATAATATATGCAATTGTTTTTTAAATAAATGTTTCAAATATCAAGCTAAAGATTACTTATTTCATCACCTCTCATAGATCTTTGTCTTGAGTTTTGTCCACTCATCAACCACCCTGTCAGGCTCTGCTCCATGTGCCTCCATGGCTGGTTGGGCAATAGTGGTCATGGCCTGCACATCATCATCTCCATATCCTTGAGAAGAAACCAAAAATGAAATCACATCAAATTCATCATGATATTTGCAAGAATTTAATATTTTGTGACTGAGTTATTACTTAAATCTTTAAAGTATTACCAGAGATTAGATTATTATTATGTAATATAATTAAATGTGGATGAAAACTCCTTATCAAATGTCTTTTATGTGTGGCCTATTCTTAAATAATTGATGTACAATTTAGTGATTGGTTTTATTGAAAAACTCAAAGTATTTTTAAATTTCAAAAACCTTAATCTGACTTTGGCCATTGCTTGAAGTTAAGGATGCTACTGCCCCTAAACAGTGCCATGTCACCATCAAATCTGTTATCAATGGCTGCTGCCAAAGATACTAAAACCTTCTTCCTCTCAGGTCCCATTTCCACCCTATCAATATCTGGGACATGCTTAAGCATAGGACCATCTCTGTTGCAAAATATATAGGTAAGCACAAAAGGGTTAAATGCATACACATACAATACATGATAGGGTTAGCATATGTTACAAGCACTGGGCAAGCTATGTAAATAAAACAGAACAAAGCACCTTGTTTTTAAAAGTAGGGGTTAACTAGTGAAATCTAGAAAAGACAAGTCAGACTACTATGTTACTAAGTAAGCACATGCATTTTTAATATATAGTTATACACCATCACCATACATGCTATATTGATGTTAGGGGAGCTACTTCTACTCAGAACACAAAATTACCTTGTTACATAGGTAGCCAGAATGCGTTTGGAGCTCTGTAGCTCAAGCCACACATCTGATACCGTGCTGTCTTGTGACTGGATGGTTGTTGAGACGTCAGACAAGCAGCTGACAATGTCCGACATCAGATGGAGCCAGAGTCTCAAACGCTTGTCCTTAAGCAGCTTCAGAAAGTTGCGGGCCTTGGCACTGGCATCTTTCCGGACACTGTCTGGGTTTTGCATCTATTTAGTAATTTAACACAAATAATTATTCAATCCATATTTTTTAATGATTACTTTATATACAAAGTGTCTTATTCTTGTGATAAATAAAACTTTTTTTTTAAAACCAACACCATGCAGTTAATGAACAAGTACACAAGCCCTGTGATATCAAAATCTCAATTCTCAGCAGGAAGTGTAATTGACTTCTATAATAATTCTTATGACTGAAATGCTGACAGTATTTTCTGCCATTTTATGAGAATGGAAAGTCTAACATGCAGCTCTTTATTGTAGACTTCCTACACTTCGTAATTACAATGATGAATTAAGTTTCAAATTCTGCAATTACTTGTTCAAGATGTTGAACGATGGCTTCATATCCCCGAAGAAGATGCCCCAATGCCTTTTTGGTATGAGGCAGCCACCGTGTACCACCCACTCTGGTTGGAACCAAGACTTCCTGTCCAAGGCTTTTAAATGAAGCCTTTAGATTGGCTCTGTTCAGGGGGCTATACCTTTGATTAAAATGTAAATTGTTAGGATATATGTAGCGTTATGTATGTGTGTATATATTTATTATGTAAAACCAACTAAAAATCTTTCCATGACGATGTTTATAAACTTACTTCTGGAATAGTCGGTATATCTCGGCCATTCACTTCGATAACTAGTGTAGCGGTAATAGCAGAGTATTCCGAGCATCTTGAAATTGCCGAGGAACAATATTTTGAAACACCGTTTGACGGGTAATCGATTTCTACGCGTTTGAAATCATATAGAAACCAGTCTATTACATTAGCTGACTTTCACGAGCGGCTGGATGACTGTGATTAGGCACATACAAAACATCGCGATTTCGGATATTTTACGCTTCGGATTAGATTTTGGTTTTGAAAATAAGGAGTCCGGCGGACTGCCTTGACGCGAAAACTAGGAGTCCGATACGAATTTAAGGAGTCTCGGACTACCGGACTCCCGTTAGTGTCGAACACTGATTTATATAAAATTTTTCGTCATGGTTTTGTTTTCTTTTTTCAAAAATACATACCTTAGTTTTTGAAACATTTATCTTTAAACCCCATTTAACAGAATATAAATATAAACTGTCAATTTGAGCTTGTAAACTCACTGGATCAGTTGTAAATAGAACAATATCGTCTGCAAAAAGAATTAGATAGGCGGACAAAAGTTCAAAATCATTTTCTGATAGTGAATTAAAATCAGTTTCGTCTACTATATCATTTATAAAGAGGATAAAAAGTAATGGTGAGAGGGGCTCACCTTGTTTCAAGCCGATAGAGACATCATAAAAATCAGACAATTTAACGTTAGAAGACAATTTAATACATGACCGTACACGACTATATATAGACTTAACAATAGTGAGCATTTTACTACTTATCCCTAGCTGTACCAGCTTGAGCCACAACGCTTCTCTTATTACTGTGTCAAATGCCTTTTCATAATCGATAAAAACACACCACAGTTTCTTATTATGTGCAAGTACCTTTTGTATAACTGAATGAAGAATAAAAATTGCATCGGACGTTGACTTATTATCTCGAAAACCAAACTGATTTTCATGAAATTTACCCTCTCGCTCACACCAAATGTTTATTCTATTGCGTAAGATCAAGGAGAATATTTTAGCCATGATATTAACAATAGTGATTCCTCTGTAATTATTTGGATCTTTTGCATCACCTTTTTTGTATAATGGTATAACGGCCGCTTTCGACCATGAATCAGGATATACACCAGTATCAAATATATGATTAAAAATAACACACAAATAGGGACTAATAAACTCATGCGCGTCAATGAAAAAATCAGCTACGTTATTTTCAAGGTCATTCGATTTATTTCTCTTAAGAGATAACAGTGTTTTCTTTATTTCATCCAAATTTATAGGAACATCTAATTCTTCAATATAAAGATGTTCCTCAAAATTGATGCCATGTAAAGTTTCATCGGAATCACAATGTTTTATATTAGAAATAGTTGAAAAATGATTTACAAAATCCTCCATACTAATATCACTTGATATATTATTTTTATTCTTTTTAAACTTATTAATGTATTTCCAAAAATTTCTTGGATTATTTTTACTCAGGTAACATAAATTATGCTTTTCATTTTCATAAAATAACATTTTTGCCCTACGCTTGACTTTTGCAAAATGTTTGCGACTATTTATGAAAATAACTTTATCATCTTCCGAACGTGTTGTCAAGTAAGTACGTTTAGCTTTATGAAAATCATTCTTAGCTTCACGACATTGTTCATTGAACCATAAAGACTTTTGCTTTGTTTTGGTACGACCCGGAGTAATTCTTTTACCAAAACACTGAAACGAAATATCAAAAATGGTTTGAGATAATCTATCTACACACTCGTGTATATTGGTTTCAGAAGAAGAAAGTCTATTAATTACTTCATCAAAGATGTGTTTTTTAGCATTAATTTGATCTTTAAGGTAGTCAATTTTCGAAGGATCCCAAAATATTTTATCCACTGAAGGAATCTGAGTTACCTCATTATCACTTACGAAATACCTAAGAGAAAAAGTAATTGGGCAATGATCGGAAAAATCAGTCATATCAAGCACACACATATCAACAATTGTGTACAAATTCACGTGATCGGTTATTACATAATCAACAGTACTACAGGCTGGCTTATTTCTATACACTGAGTTAAACGTAAAATCACCACCCTCAAGGCCTCCATTGGCTATAAACATATTGTTTCCTTTACATAAAGATAACAATTTCATGCCAAAACTATTCGTTTGCTTATCATTATTTTTACGTGGTTTAACATGAGAAAAATCATCATCATTCGGCATAGTGACGTAACGTTTGAGGTTTATGCTTGATATATAATCAGGTAGTTCGCCCGTGCGGGCATTAAAGTCACCAGTTATGTAAACAGACCCAACATTAGAATATTTACGAATATTATCATCTAACTGATCAAAGAAATTATATTCAAAAAGATCAGAGTTTACATGTTTATATACTGTAGATTCCTCTGGTGGTATATAACAAGTACACATATATACATCCTTATCACAATTTAGAAATTCCCGTTTTAATTTAAACCAGATAATTCCATTAAAATCTACGCTAACAAGATCAATTTTACCCTTGAGTTTATTTTTATAATAAATAATTATTCCTCCACTGTTTCTTCGCGCTCTTTTGTTCGATTTTGGTCTAGGACAGTTAAAATAATCATAACCGTCAATTTTTATATTATTATGTTTAGAGTTCCATGTTTCTATTAATAATAATATATCAAAATCAGAAATAAGATTGAAAAAGTCACAGTCGTTTAGTTTAGACTGAATACCCTGGATATTCCAGAGTAGAAATTTCAGCTGTTCCGGATTGACATCCTATGAGGACCCGGCTGCTGTTGGTGATGATAGTGGCGTCGCCTTGATCCGCTGACAGTTGATGTACAATGAGTCATACGAGAGGAACGCTGTTTTACCCTTGTTCCTGGCCGCGATCAACTGGGGATAAAGCTGTCGTCTGCGGTCCTGAATGGCCTTGGGGTATTGGTCACTGACTCGATACTCGGTCTCCCTCAGGTTTTCATAAGCTTTCTGTTTCACGTTAATTTTATCCTGGTGGTAATTAAACTTTACCACTATGGGTCGTTGCTTATTGTGCCTATACATGCCAATTCTGTGTGCACGGTCAATTTTGATTGTTTCACGAGGAGATGTTATTTTGAGCTTTTCAGAACAAATTTGAAAGATCTTATCGGAACAATTTTCGTTTCTTCTTTCATCAGGAGTATTGCACTCAGGTACACCAAAAAATAGAAGGTTATCCCGCATGGAACGTGCCTGAAGATCGATTATTTCCTCCGTTAACTGGGAATTCATTTTCTGCATGTCACGTAGGTCACGTGACAGGTTGGACATGCTTGATCTATCCTTAGATATTTCCTTTTCAATGACTGACTGTTTTGATTGAATTTCAGAGCAAACTTGTGAATCATAGGCTCGACTTGCTTCCATTTCACTAAGCTGTTTTTTACTGTCGCTCATTGCTTTTTCTAATGAAAACACACAGCCATCTATGTTTGACACAGTTTTTGACAGGGAGTGTAGCTCAGATTCAATATTATCAAGCTTTTGAAGGCTTTTTTCCATAGAAACTAATTTTTCCCAAATGGCCTGCATAAAAACTTGTGAATTTTGATCCGTCTGTACTGAAGACTGGGAATGGGGTACCTGGGGTGGGCTATAATATGGGCCCATCAAACCTTGATAGCCAGGGAACGGAAAAGATGGCGTTGACTGGGGTTGTGGTGTTGCCATTATGTGACTGTGATAGGGCGGCGGGGATTGAGTATGGTTGTCTATATTTGGTCGTTTTTCTTTATTGTCACTCACCGTATCAGGAGACGTCTGCTCGTGAACTCTCTTTTTACGACCGCCTCTCCTACCCATCCGAAACGTAGCTACACACTCACAGAAATCCTTAAATCCTTTAAATCGGGACCGAACAGAACACCGTATGTCCACAAACACTATAAACTGGACACATAATGTTTTAAACACTAAATCCACAAAAATCCACAAACGATATTTATAAAACAGTCCAATTTTCGCTTATTTAGATTTATTTTACCGGACAAAGAAAAAAAAGTGTACCGCCATTTTCAGCGCATGCGCATCCACCAAATGCTGGTTACTTTTCTTGAACGAAGATATTTGATAAAACAATCAAAATGCGAACTGCATTTCAATCGTAATACCTGTCAAACGAAAACCGGAAATCGACTTCGTATTATTGTGGCTATGTCTAAAAACTATACCGAATGCCCTGCAGGGCGAGTGACCCTAGAAAAATTCTTTGAGGCCTGGTTATACTAGAAGACTGTGTTTGTTACCTGTAAACACCACAGATTGATGGTCCGGTCCAGCTAGGTCCTAGGCTAACATGACCAACTGGTCGTGTTCTAAATTGGTCAGAGTTTGCAGAAATTTTATCTGTTGACACATCAAAAGCACAAAAATAACTAATGGTCAAACTATTGACCCTTGTTGAAACAAGTTTCATGAAAATATGAAACCGTTACGAAAAATGTCAGTCTTTTCATTCGACAAAAAAACAATGTCAGTAATGAATGAAAGAGGAATCAAAGAAATTGTATGAATAGATGACAGGAAACAGATCGTTTGGCTTTAAATGGAATTGCTTGAAAATCATTAAACAAGAGACACTATCCGGAACTCGCATATTTGGGGATATCCATGTAGGTACAATCAAGGTGTTCATGCAATGTTAATGAAAAGCATGTAACACAATAGTAATTCTAGTATTATCTTTGTAGACCTTTATTCATTTCTAACGGTAAACATGAAAAAAACACTGTTAGGTATTCCGAAGTAAGTATATTGATCTAAGTATGACATGTATGTGTTTTACACTTCGGTGTAGTTCGGTTAAGGTCAGGTCTAGTAGGTTTTCTAAGTTACTGGACCACTGGTCCAGCTTCCAAAAAAGTTAATGTCAAGCCCTGCTAAGGTAAGGAATTAAAGTTCAGTTGTGGTTAGCATGTTCAGTTTGCATTAATCTTTCATTGGATATATATATGCAATTTCTTTTACACCATTACTGATAAAAACGTTCAAGTCCATAAGATCTAAATCGATGTCTAGTGCATATTATTTTGTTACTCATTTTGACCTGATGTAACATGGAAAGTAAACTTCAAAAGAATGTAAAATTTCAGATATAATGAAGGAAAAGGGTGAAATAGGTTATGTCTAGGTCTTATAATTAGAACTAGAGTATCCGTTAGTTTATTGCTTGCGTTCTCCTCCTGTAGAACTAAGTTTATTTTATTTTTGTTGTTGTTTTGAAAGAAAAAACCCATATGGTTGCAAAATAACTCATACTGAATGTTTTACGTAACGCAAGTTTTTTATCAATGATGTCCATTTGACATGTATAATGATAAACGTTTTTCCTGTCACTTTTCACACTTTATGCTAATACATAGCGTAAACTTTAGACATTCAATAAAGGAAAATACATCTTTCTGTAATGTAGATTGCTTCCAAGATGTCCATGTGTATTTCCAATCTGTAATCAAAAGTCTGTACACTTCAGTATTTCAATTTTTAATATATCTTTGCCAAATTCATTCCTAAAGAACTAATCTAGAATGCTGCCATCTGATTGGTTAAGATAAATCAAGACACCTCCGAATTACTTATCTGGCCAATCAGCAGGCAAATTCTGTAAGTAACAGTTATATTTTTTAATGGTTGTGAATGCTGAAAACCTGTGTAGATTTGGTGAAATTTTGAAGCAATTTTCAGATATTTGATGGATTTTCTTTAGGTAAAAGCTTTGAACACATAGACAAAATCTCCCAGTTAGCGACTACAAGGATAAGGTAATCATCTTGTTGATTTTTGCTGCAGTTCTGATTAGTTTGTTTAGCATGCCTGTTGGACATGCATTACATACCTTGTAAATTTATTTGTATCATCAGGGTTGACATTGAAGGCTCGACCAAATGACATTCACTCGTAGAATGATAGTGCGGTCTATCTTTAAGTCTTAGGCTAGCATGACCGACTCAGGTTGTGATATTAATCGGTCAAAAATTGCCGGAATTCTGCCTTTTAACTAATTTAAAGCACAAAAATAATTGTAATGGTTAAACTACTGACCCTTGTTGATACAGTTTCTTGGGAAACCTGCACAGTGTTTTTTTTTTTTTTTTTTTTTTGGTAAAAATATTCGTAGAATAAAGGAGGCATTCCCCCTGCCTGGAATATATATTTTTCTCCCCATTTGTTTCATTTTCCCCCCTCTATGATTATGACAGTTTAATACCATATTGTGTGCATGTTGCAGTGTCATTTTTATACCCTGCCAACTCTGTTGGGGGACATGTAGATTTTCGGTCCGTCCATGCATCCATCCATTCATCTGTCCATCCTCAGGTTTACCTTTGTGTTTGAATTTTTTTTCTATGATGATGACTTCACATCTTGATGAAACTAGGTACACATGTACACCATATGATTAAATATTTAAGCAGATTTATGACTGTGACCTATAATTCACAGTTGGATGATCATGGTATAATTGATTGTTCTGCCTCAGGTTTAACTCTGTGTTAAAGTATTTTTTTTAATGAAGATGACTTCACATCTTGATGAAACAAGTGTACATCATGATATGATCTATTAAATATTTACGCAGTTTTATAATTGTGACCTATATTTCATGGTTGGATGAACATGGTAAAACTGATTGTTCTGCCCTAGGTTTACCTTTGTGTTTGAACTTTTTTTCTATAAAGATGACTTTACATCTTCCTGAAACATGACATACATGTACATCATGATATGGATTATTTTCTGGTAGTATTTATTTAATTTTATGGCTGTGACTTGTGTAAAATTGGTTATTCTGCCACAGGTTTACCTCTGTGTTTAAGCTACTTTTTCTGTAAAGGTAACTTCACATTATCCTAAAACTTTGTACAAATGTACATCATTATATAAACTGTAAAAAAACAAGCACATATTTGGTTCTGACCATATCCTGGCGGGGCATTAGTGTCTCACAGACACATTTTCTTGTTAAATGTTATATTCTTAATAAAACTGTTGAAACATGTTATACTATTGTTCTTATTATTCATTTATAAAAAAAAAAAAAAAAAATTAAATAAAAACCTTTGGTATAATTTAGTAACAACCATGAAATGCATTCACTCATTGGCTGGTGTTTTCAGAAAGAACATTTCCCCCACACACTTGCAAAATGTTCTGTGTTGTAATACATAGCTAAGAATACTGATTTTTTTTTATTTAACTTTTCATAAATCTATATTGTCTTAAACAATTTGACTTTACTTAAACCCTCATACTTAATTAAATGCATTTTAAATGCATTGGCATACAGAGAGATCCTGATCAGACAGTTGGGAAGCGCTTTCTGATTGATCAGTCTCTCCTCTGTTTCAATCAATATTGTAGCTGAGATTCTACAGTCTGCATGGAAAAAAGAAAATTCCTTGTTTCATTTTAAACTATTTAAAGTTAAGCAAATTATATTCATCAAGTCATAAATTTGTTATGAACATTTGTGAAGTAAAGGATTCATCAGCTGTGTTTTTAGCTCACCTGAGCACAAAGTGCTCAAAGTGAGCTTTTGTGATCGCCTTTCATCCGGCGGCGTCCGGCGTCCGTCGTCAACAATTTGCTTTAAACGACATCTCCTCTGAAACCACTGGACAGAATTTAATGAAACTTGGCAGGAATGTTCCTTGGGTGAGGCTCTACAAAAGTTGCTAAAATAAACTTGATCCATGTAGAACTCTGGTTGCCATGGCAACAAAAAGAAAAAAAAAATGAAAACTTTAAAAATCATCTTCTTCAAAACTACTGTCCAGATTTTAAAATAAATTGGTACAGATTTTCCTTGGGTCAACCTCTACCAAAGTTGCTAAAATTATTCCGATCCGTAAAAAACATGGCCGCCAGGGGCGGGGCTTATTTGCCTTATATGTATATAGAGAAACCTTTAAACAACATCTCCTCTGAAACCACTTGACAGATTTAGATTAAACTTGGCAGGGATGATCCTTGGGTCAACCTTCACAAAAGTTGCTAAAATAAACTTGATCCATGTAGAACTCTGGTTGCCATGGCAACAAAAAGAAAAAAATATGAAAACTTTTAAAATCATCTTCTTCAAAACTACTGGCCAGGTTTTAAAATAAATTGGTACAGATGTTCCTTGGGTCAACCTCTAC
Source organism: Solen grandis (assembly GCA_021229015.1). NCBI lineage: Eukaryota > Metazoa > Mollusca > Bivalvia > Adapedonta > Solenidae > Solen > Solen grandis. The sequence continues at coordinate 11,533,226 of CM037784.1, read as the reverse complement.
CAAAGTTGCTAAAAAAAATTCGATCCGTAAAAAACATGGCCGCCAGGGGCGGGGCTTATTTGCCTATATGTATATAGGGAAAACTTTAATCAACATTTCCTCTGAAACCACTGGACAGAATTTGATTAAATTTGGCAGGAATGATCCTTGGGTCAACCTCCATTAAAGTTCCTAAAATAAACTTGATCCATATAGAACTCTGGTTGCCATGGCAACAAAAAGAAAAAAAATATGAAAACTTTAAAAATCATCTTCTTCAAAACTACTCGCCAGATTTTAAAATAAATTGGTACTGATGTTCCTTGGGTCAACCTATTTATCTCAGGTGAGCGATTTAGGGCCATCATGGGCCTCTTGTTTTATTATTGATTCCTGGATTCAACCAGTACTTTGCATCAGGGAAGGTCTTGGGAATGAACTCTTTAACACTGGACAAGGACAAAACCTGTAGTAAATTTAAGCAAATTTAGGAAAATCTGCATGTATTTAAAGAAATGTTTTACAGTTTAAGGGGGAAAATGCTTATGATAGGCCCTGTTAAAGAATGAAAAAAAAAAAGCATTTCCATATGGAGAAAGTTTGTAGCAAGAAATATTTCTTCAGTTTTGAAGATATTCCATTTAAATGGGAGTGACATCTTTGTCTGAGTGGTATGTGAGGGTATTATTAATAATCACCATCAAAGATATTTCTGGTTTTATCTTTTTCAGGATGCAGGTCAACAGAAAATATCCAGTTTCTTTCAAAAGCCCTCAGCTTCTGCATCAGGTCCAAGTTTGTTCACAGAGCTCGGTAAAAAGACATCGGCTAATAGTAATTACATGGTTGGTAAAGAAAATAGATCTGAGCATTCTAAAGGAACTTCTTGTAGTTCTGTTGTCATTGCAATAGATGAGGACGATTTTCAGTCAACAAAGACCAAACAAGTTAATAATGGTCGAAGCCAAGATTTTACCAGGACAAAACTCAAGAAGCCAGTGGAAGCATCCTCTAATGTCAGGTACAGAGATGCCTTCCAGGTGCAGAAAGATGTTGAAGTTGTTCCAGAAACTCAAGTCCTCTTCACACCAGAAGGGAAACCAAGAGTTAAGTCCTTTAAATCTCCAGAGTCTGTTGCCAGTGATGTGTCAGACCTTGGAATCATCCCCGATACTCCAGAACTCGTTGAAGATAAGTCCAAACCTAAAAGACCAATGGCCAGGAGTTTCCTACTAGCTGCATCAGAATTCAGTTCTAATCCAATTCAAAAAGCAAAGGAGAATAGGGAGGCAAAGTTAGCATTAAAAAACAAGAAAACTTCACTTGCCAGGAAAAGTCTTGTATCAGTTTCTGTGAAGTTCAATGATCAGTCAAATGATACTGCCAATGGTGCTGGTAAGGTAGATGCTTATCTAAAACAATCAGACAAACCTATTGCAATAGAAATTTCTAGACATTCTAGTAACAAAACTTCTGTTGAAGAAGTTACACCAACAAAACTTAATCCAGATGGAATTTCAATAAAAAGAATGGCAAAATCAGGTATCTCACCCGAGTCCAAAAGAACTTCCATTTGCTCAAAGATGCTGTAATGGACATGCCTGACAGTGGTGTTGATGCAGTGAAAAACCTTCAGTTTGAAGACAGTGATATGGATTGCAATACCGATATTTCTGAAGTCATGTCTGATGGTTCTATCTCAGTCGACAACGAAAAGGCTGTAGAGGAAATGAATTTAAGAGTTGCTCTTGAGCTCGAGAACAAAAGAAAGCTGAAAGAGGAAAGGCTGGCAAGAATTGAAAAAGAGAAACAAGAGAGGATGGACTTGAAGAAAAAGCAGGAAAAAGAGAAAAGGAAGAAGAATAATGATAAGATGTTCAGGTATCAGCTGGGCAGTTCCTCAGGTAAGGAAATTCATATCCTAAAAAAAAATCTTTTTTTTTTGTTTTGCTTCAGTAAGTCATTTTACCTTTTATAAAGGTATTAGCTGTGTCTTGACATTATTAATATTTTTCCATAGTTATTGAAATAAATAAAACCCAGAAGACTGCAGGGGTTTTCTTAAGTGGATGCCTGCTTGCCCGTGCCATGTTAAAATCACTGCAGGCAAGTGATTTTTCAAAGAAGCCCAGCGGGCAAGTTTATCTTTGTAAATTTTTTTTTTTTATACACCCCGCACAACGAAGTTGTAAGGGGGGGAATACTGGATTCAGCTTGTCTGGCTGGCTGTCCGGCCGCCCTCCCTCAAGTGACGCTGCGGGGTAAGGAAATTGGGTTAGGGTTACTTTTATGGGGTTTCGGTAGTACAATTGGCACTTGTGGGCTAATATGTTGCTTGTCGGGTGCAAATTACGGGGTGCAAAAGGGCCAAAGATCAAAGAAAAAATCCCACATCACTTCTGTGAGAACATCCGCCTGGCCGGCCGTCTGTCGGTTTCTTTGTCCGGGCCATAACTCAAAAAGATGAAACTTCATATATGGATAGATCTCACTGAGGGGGAGTGCAGTGACCAAGAACCATATCTCTCTGTCACATAATTTTGGAGTTATTGCCCTTTGTAAATTTTCATACTTAATTTTTGTCCGGGCCATAACTCAAAAAGTATAAAAGGCATCAAGATGAAACTTCATATGTGGATAGATCTCATTAAGGGGGAGTGCAGTGATCAAGAACCATAACTCTCTGTTGCGGAATTTTTGAGTTATTTTCCTTTGTAAATTTTCATACTTAATTTTTGTCTGGGCTGTAATTCAGAAAGTATAAAAGGCATCAAGATGAAACTTGAAACAAGAACTGTAAACTTCATTCCTGTGACAAAGCGACATGCGGGGGGTATTTGCGCCATTACAATGGCAGTTCTAGTTTTTTCTATTTAAGTCTTTATATTTGGGTGAGTTGCTTGCAAATTTTGTTTGATACATATTAACTAAAATTCATTTTAATATTACACATATTTAGTTTTAAACATTAACAAACACCAACTGACTTAAAGATCAGGCAGCCTGTTTTCACTGGGGGCAAGTAGATGTTCAAAGTCACTTGTCCCCTGGGCAAGTGAAAGACAAATCCTTAAGTAAACCACTGGACTGAGACAGGTATAATGCTTTAAGAGCTTGTGAAAAGTGGAAATATGATAAGGTCGAGTGTTTCTTTTACAATGATTGGAAAGAAGGTGATATCGCTCATGAAAATCTTCTTGCTTACGCTGTTCGCATACAGTCCTTGGTGTGGGAGGAAACCAGAGTATCTGGAGGAACCTACTTGTATAGGCGACCCATATCATTTCACAAACAACATCAGAACTGAAATCAAACCCATGTTGCATTCGTGAAAAGCCAACTTGCTTTTACCTAACTTAACCATTACGCTATCCCGACACTGGCACCCTATTTGACAGGCCGTATTATGGATTCACCTGTGGCGGGTGGGCAGGTGGTGTCCAGACAAACATTAAGTGATCTTCACCAAACTTGGTCACAATGTATATTGGCACAATATCTCGTTCCTTTCAATAACCAGCCAGATTGTCCCAGGCACTCCGGAGTTATGGCCCTTGAATGGATGAAAAATGGTTATATTAACAGTGTCCGTTCTCTAACTCAAACAAACAAACCAATCTTTACCAAACTTGGTCGCAAATGTGAATGGGCACAATATCTCAAACAGGTTCGATTCCCAGACAAAATATCTTGAACATTCCAGAGAGAGTTACGGCCCTTCAATTGATGAAAAATTGTAAAATTAACAGTGTCTGCTCTCTAACACTGACAAACGTGAACCGATCTTTGACAGACTTTGTCACAATGTATATTGGCACAGTATCTCAAATACACATATACACATATTGCAACATGTATGAGTCCAGCTTGATCATCCAAAACCTTAATTAAATAAGTATTGTCTTTATTCAATTGTAAGCAAAATTGATTTAAATGGATACCGGGCTGAAATTCCAACCACAAAGTGATACCTAACTTATTAAGTACATGACTATAATTAAGTTAACATGAATTATTACCTTTATAACTAACAGTTTTTGTTAAGAAATGAAATATTTAGTTATTTTCATTAGGGAAACAAAAATAATAAAATTCATCAGACATATTGAAGTTCAGTCAAACCTATCTTCAGTGGTCAGTCAAGGGAACAAAGGCATGTAACTGCTTAACAGAGATGGTCATTAATAAAGGTTAAACAAATAACAAAAAATGCAAGTTTTGTAAAATTAAAACGTGACTGCTAAATTTTATGCAAGTCAACCGCTTAATACAGGTAGCTGCTAATATAGGTTCAACTGTATTACGTAGCTCCAAGTATGGTTGGTGGACTTATATGTGTCTCTTGCAGGGGCCTGTTCTCGTTCAGAAGGAAACCAATCAGTTAAAGAAGATGCAAATCTGAATGATATTTTACTAGAGCTGAATAGTGAGATAAAGGACAAGTCTGCGGTAGAATTACCCACTGTTGGTTTTAAGTGCTCCACAGAGAACTTCAGAAGCCTTGAGCAAAAACAGACCCATTGTTAAGAAAAGGTACAGTCTGGAAGGTGTGTTGAAGGTTGGTGATGATTTGAATGATCCTAATGCAGTCGGAGGGATAGGAGATAAGACAAACATGGACATTGACCCAGGGAGCCCTGCTTTTGATAACAGTAAAGAAAGAAAAAGTGAAAAGTTGATGACTGACAGTTCAATTATGAATGATACAGCCTTGGATGATATTCTTCTTGAATTAAATAGTCCAGTGGTTGGAAAAAACCCTGACCCAAATAGGATCCCTATTGTGAAGCGAGGCATGTCTAAAGTTCCAGTCCCTAAAGCTGTAAAAACTACTTCATGTCCTGTGATACAAGCTGTCAACTCTGATATAGAGCATTTTGCCTCTCCGACGTCAAGAAAAGCAGATACTGCAAAAGAAACAGATGCAGAGGTGGATGATATTCTTGTTGACCCAACTCCATGTTGCCAGGCAACAAAGAGTCCAGCTGAGGAAATGGAGATTGATGACTTTGAGAGCCAGTTCTTGTGTGATGAATTGCAACATTTGACTCCCTTTAAAAAGAAAAGGTATGTTGAATGTTTTTATCAGCAGGACCCCTCTTTTAATATTTTTTGGAAAATTTCAAATTTCATAAGTAAGCCTATCATTAAAAAGTTGTTTGTTTGTAATGCTGCAGGGTTGGGTAGGTAGTTTTTTGTTGTTGTTTTTTCTGCTGTCCATACGTACAACCAAAATTTGTCTGATCATTAACTGGAGAACAGCATGGCCTGGGTTTATGAAACCTGGTAGGGACATTGGCCATGACCAGCAGTTGAACCCTATTGATTTTGAGGTCACTAGGTCAAAGGTCAAGGTCACTATATGAGTATGAAATCCTTGTCCGATCATTAACTGGAGAACCACAGGGCCTGGGTTTGTAAAACCTGGTAGGGACATTGGCCATGGCCAGTAGATGATCCCTATTGATTTTGAGGTCACTAGGTCAAAGGTCAAGGTCACTGTTACTTTTAGTATGAAATCCTTATGAGACTGGGTGAAGGTTCTTTACATGCTATCATTCAACAAAAAAGCAGTTGTGGGGGCATCTGTGTCCTATTTCTAATTTGAATTTCAAATGATAAAAATATAGCAGAAAATGCTTTTTTTTCTACAGAATGGACACAAAACTCAAAGACCTAAACAAAATATTGAGTAGGGGCCATTTTTATGGGTCGGTCAGAGCACTACCACAAACAAACATACAGTCGAACCCCAGCTATTTGAAATCTCGGGGATTGGCGTTTTATTTTGAGTAAGGCATGTATTCGAATAACCCAAATCACATCGATTGTTGAGACAAAAGCCCATCCCAGCCAATTTTTTCATGCAGTGAACGTAATATATATATAATGTACACTTTTTAATATATGTTATGATTAAGTAATGTTTTTGAAAACTACTATAGATAATTAATTTTTATTTTACAACTTTCATCTTATTATGCATAAATGATTTTGATACAAAGATAATCAATGCTTACTTCAATACATATATGAACATTCAGCATGTCTGACTAAACCACAAGAAACTACATGTATCACGTTACATCAACGTCGTCTTAAAAATGATATAATCATGGTCTGCTTGTTACACTTGATTAAATTTTCCTTTATAAGTGTATCCGAAATACTACAATCATCACCTTTATGATTGAACTGGACTAACATCCTATTAATTAACAACTTATGCAAACTGTAAGCGATCATCTCCACCCATTTCGGTAATTAATTGACATTTGCGCCTTTCCATTGTTTGTTTTCAAAATGTCACTGGTAATTAATGCTCGTCAGCGACTTCAGATAAGGAGTGCGAAAATCATACGAATTGATTGACACGGGCAAAAAAATCTTTTCGGATGAGGCCAGGGACTTTTAACCCAATTTTAAATAAGAAAGAGAATGATCGGGACCAGCGAAGTATTTCGAATGACGCCGGGTATTTGAATGAGAGGTGGTAGAGTAACCGGGGTTCAACTGTATTTTTAATCCCCCGCCGCGAAGCGGGAGGGGGGTTATAGGAATGCCCTTCGTCAGTCCGTCCGTCAGTCCGTCAGTGTGTCCGAAACATTTTCGTGTCCGCTCCATATCTCATGAACGCTTGGATACATTTTCTTCAAACTCAGCTAAAGTGTTAACCTCATTGAGCTGATGTGCAGAAGGCATGAGGCGGTCACGCTGGCTCAAGGTCAAGGTCATACTTGAAGGTCAAATGTTATTTTCGTGTCCGCTCCAAATCTCATGAACGCTTGGACACATTTTCTTCAAACTCACTAATGTTAACCTCATTGAGCTGATGTGCAGAAGGCATGAGGCGGTCACGCTGGCTCAAGGTCAAGGTCATACTTGAAGGTCAAATGTTTTTTGTGTCCGCTCCATATCTCATGAACGCTTGGACACATTTTCTTCAAACTCGGCTAAAATGTTAACCTCATTGAGCTGATGTGCAGAAGGCATGAGGCGGTCACGCTGGCTCAAGGTCAAGGTCATACTTGAAGGTCAAATGTTATTTTCGTGTCCTCTCCATATCTCATGAACGCTTGGACACATTTTCTTCAAACTCGGCTAAAATGTTAACCTCATTGAGCTGATGTGCAGAAGGATGAGGCGGTCAGCTGCTCAAGGTCAAGGTCATACTTGAAGGTCAAATGTTATTTTCGTGTCCGCTCCATATCTCATGAACGCTTGGACACATTTTCTTCAAACTCAGCTAAAATGTTAACCTCATAGAGCTGATGTGCAGAAGGCATGAGGCGGTCACGCTGGCTCAAGGTCAAGGTCATCCTTGAAGGTCAAATGTTATTTTCGTGCATGCTCCATATCTCATGAACGCTTGGATACATTTTCTTCAAACTCGGCTAAAATGTTAACCTCATTGAGCTGATGTGCAGGAGGCATGAGGCGGTCACGCTGGCTTAAGGTCAAGGTCATCCTTGAAGGTCAAATGTTTAAGCCTCCACTTTTTCATGTCATCTCGATATCTCGTGATTTATTGTATTCGGTAAATAATAGTATGTCATGTTCACAATCATACAAATTATGTCATGATATATAAAGTTTTTAATTGAGTTACACATGTATTTTGTGGTTACCTAACACATCCTATACTTCATTGATGTTCACTTTTTGTACTGTTTCCCATGTAAAACTTGTCAGTAAACTTTTAATATATGTGCCTCCGAATTCTGAGATTCATACATAACTCCGGAAAGTTAAATTGTCTTAAACTGATCTTCTATGTCTGCTACAACCATGCCAGGTTAAGGTGAACATAATCCTATGACCAAACAAATTCTAATATTTGGTCAGCGGCGGGGGATATAGCTGTCCTTTGGACTGCCTTGTTAATTTTTAATATACATAACAAGCACCAATATTCTGATGCAACTTTCTTTTGTAATGTTCTATCTCTTGATTATATTTTTGAATAAGAATCATCTGAAAACATTCACTTTAAATGTGGGAAATGATTTTAAAGAATTACTTTTCTTTTTATACAAAGTGTTCATTTGTCATGTAAATTTTAGGAGTGTATCCTGTGTAAGGGATGTGCTAGTTCATCATTTCAAAACTTAACCCTTTCCCTCATAGAGGACACCATGAAAAGACCTATGCGAACAGCATAAAACCAGATCAGCCTGCGAGTAACTCGCAGGCTGATCAGGTTTTATGCTGTTCGCTGCTCCTCAGTGGTCTGGAAATGAGGATTTTGTAATTAAATTTGGTAAGGTTTAACTGTGGTTTTCTGCAGATCAGGCTTTATGTGGTACCGACTGAGTGTGTCAAAATGAGTCTATATGAGGGAAAGGGTTAACTGGTAATTACGTCTTGTTATCAGAGATAAGGATGACATACCAGAGAGGAAGACACCCTGTGAAGAATTTGGGCGCCATCTGGTGACTGGTGTACAGCATGACAGGTAGGCTGATAGGGTGGTGGGACTACAATACATTGTGTTATTTTACCTGACCATTCTATTCACCTGAAGGGCCCTATTTAAGGTATGACACACACTGACTGTCAGTCTGTTAGCAATTGCTTGTACGGATAACTCCGCCTTTATTATTAAATGGAATGTCTAACCCATTCCCCCATGCCAGATTAGGTCATGACTTCTGAAGTTCTTTTAAAAATATAAAAAATTCAGTTGCATTTGCTTACAGAAAAAATATCATTTCAAGATTGACATGCTGACCTAGTACATGTATTGTTATAATTAAAGTGCTTGCTGAAGTGATATATGTATGTGTTTTCTTGCTGTTACAATGACATATGGAATATTGCTTATTTGAAAAATGCAGTTATAATTATGATATAGAAAAGATTTAAAAATGGGTTCATTTTCTGAGAAAAAGAACACATATGATTTCTTTTCCTCATGTTTCTCAAGTTTTACTTTGGTATATTAAAAAAATAAAAAAAGCCATATAAAGAATTATACAATACCCAGCTGGCTTGCTGTAAGTAGGTGGTTCTATGCGGATGCATCTGTATACACTTAGGGTCTTTGTTTATCTGTAAATAGCTTGGTGTTGCTATATGATTTAAAATACTAAAATAGCGATGATAAGATTTTGATAAATTTAGAATAGTATTGTAACATTTCATTCCAGATTAGGCAGGAGAAATTCTTAATCTAAAAATATTATATTAAAAGTTTCACATGACAATGTTATGATGGTATGTAGGTTTTGACTACATGTTTATATTATAAGCAAACAAGAAGATGAAAAAAATCTGAAAAAAAAAAAAGATGTATGAATGAACAAAAAAGGACAGAAAATTGCATATGAACAACCCCTGATTCATGATCCTAAGGTATACAGTGTTTTGCACTTTTCAGTAGGGGACAGGAGACCACACTTAGGCTGCAGTCATTTGGAGAGAAGGTTGACAGGCGTTGTGTTTTACATGGATCATGGTATGTAAGGAACCAATTTATCTTTTTTACTCTATTGTTTCATATACCATTAAGTTAATTTATATTTATCAAGTCATAAATTTGTACATTAATATTCATGAGGTAAAGGGGTTAAGTGCCAGAAAGGGGTACAAGAATGCCGGTTTAATGTACAGTAGAACCTCGTCAAACCGAACATCGTTAAACCGAATTCCTCACCATTTCGAAGTTTTTTTTCGATCCCTATTTTTCCCCTTCTTATTTTAACTTAAAATAAAATGTTTAATCCGAATTTCGCTATTTCGAAGTTAAATCCCAGTCCTGAGTTCACAATTTATACTTATTTTTCAATTTTTATTTCGAAGTCAATTTTCGTACATTTTCGAAGACATATCGCCCTAAACTTCAATCGTACACAGGTCAGTTAATTTTGCGGCGTCACTGTAAGTTTTTCGCACCTTTTCGAGGTAGGGTATATCAGCATGTGTCTGACCGGAAATTATTGATTACTTCTAATCGATGTCTAACAGGTTGAGTAACAGACATGCGTCAGCAGATAAACCCAGGTGTCAGATCTTGAGTACTTGTAGCGATTTTCAAGATTATAACTCACCGGTAATGATAACGCAAACATACATGCACACAAACCGAAATTTATCATTGGATTTTTAATCCGAATTATCATTATTTCGAAGTTTTCAGCCCGGTCCCTATGACTTCGTATTTACGAGGTTCTACTGTATAATCTTGTCCTATTTTCTGATCATGGAGATTAACCGTAATATCGTATTTTGAGGGGTAAAAGGACCATTTTAGCAAATTTGGTGAAAGAAAAATCCTTTGGTAAATAGTAAGGTTGCGGTTTTACTGGTATACTGGTATACTGTGGTCTAACATAGCTTGTGGTACAAACCGGTACAAGGACAAAGAATATCAGTACTTTGGTTGTTTCCGTGTAATGAAAATAAATGTACAACTTTTTAACAATTAAGTCATAACTGATTATTTTATTGTTTAACAACATAAAAACCTGCATAAATATAATGGTTGTGGTTTTTGTTGTATACTGGTATAAGGACAAATAATATAAACAGTAAACCTTTCGATTAAAACCCAGAAAATGCATTTTCTGAATACCGATAATGACTGATGGAAATAAAAAAAAAAAAAAGGTTTACGGTTTTCATGACTTTAGTCTAGAATATGAAGTCTTCCAACGAAATCCCGACGATTTATTGGTCATAATGGTACAAACTTAATTTATTTAAAAACCACAATAACCGACATCCAGCCTGTGGTTCAATCCGTCTAGTAAATAAATAAATTCATCGAATGTCCAGCTTAAATGATAAGCACATTGTGACTGTCAGATGTTAAAAGCTGCACTAGTGTCAGCAATAACCTCCAGGATACAGCAAATCAACTGTAACCATTCTTGATGTAGTTATGAAGTTTATGTATAATGGAAGTGAAAACAGTGATATTGACGCGTTTAAAAGGTAAATCCTATATGCATTGGTCTACTTCGCTGCGATTAATAGTAGATTAAAGTGTTATTAGAATTTGTTGTTCGAAATTATTGACTTTAAGATGCCCGCATGAAATAATTGTGACTTGTACATTTTTCCTTGTAATTAATGTTAGTAGTCTAATATTATTCTCAAATATGTTCAGATTTAATTTGAAATATCTTACATGCTAACAATTGATCGAATCTATACGAGTAATACTAAAGATAAAGTTAGCTTTTGAAGAATCATCCATTCCTAGCCTATTAGTGAAATATATTTCTCTAATAAACACGAATTGAAAAAAAAAACAAAAAAAAACATGCTTAACATTGAGAAGTGAGAAAGTGAGTGATTAATTATACCTCAACACGATATGTACACTGTATTTTAAGAAACCCCAACCGAACCCAAACGAACTTTTCACTGTCCAGGGGGTTAAGTCATACGAATGGTTCCATAAACTGATAACATAATTTCCTATTTAAATATTAGAAAATACAATTTTATTTGTTCCAATAATGACCTTGAAAGGAAATAAAAAAGGCTGACGGTGATGATCATGACCTTGATGTCGTTAGTAATATTTAAGTCTTCAACACAAGTCCCGGAATATTTAAGGTGTGGTATAATGTGGTACAAACCGTGGTATTTATTTAAAAACCACGATATACCGTGGTACAGTTCCAGCCTGTGGTTGCAATTCCAGCTCTAGTAAATAGCAATTTTGGGGAACATTGCATGAATTTAAAGACATTTGCAGAGGTAAGATGCATAGGAATGGCCACTGAGAAAGAAAGGGGAAAATCCCTGTTTTCAAATGTAGATTTCTTGATACATGACTTTCATTAGACTTTTTTTAAGAGTGAATATTCTTATACCATAGATGCAAGAAAAATTATTTTCCAGGAAAAGCACCTCTTTCCCTCATACTTATATGTTGGATGAACTATTTACAGGTTGGACTGCCATGTGCAAGAGGGAGATGTTGTCAATGTTCTGGCTCCGTTCTCGGACGACGTGTGTCACATGACAGACAAGGAGGGCCTCCTTGTGGTGAACCCTGACCTCTTGTTGTCGGGGACGACCATCGTGTCCAGTGTCTTCTGTATGAGGAAGTATGAAATTGTGTCCATTTTCCTGATTCTTAAGTTTGGGCCATACTGGAATCATACATAATGCATCCTATACTATCCTCTTAATTTCATATCCTAGCATTTTTACAAAACATCTCAAATGGAGGTGTCCCTCAGTAAAAAAAAACCTGAATCTGGATTTCATATCTAAATTCTGAATAGATATTACTTAGGATTTAAGACATGCTGATTATGCCAAATACTTATTTTCTTAGATGTCTAATAAGCCAGTACATGTACAAGATATTCCAAGTTTTGAGATGTGCAAAATCTCAGTTTGTGAAATAGGCCTGGTGATGTTACTTGAGTAACTTTGTTATGTTACCTGAGTGAAACAAACGCCTTTTAAAGTTAATTGAGTGAAACACATGCCTTGTAATGTTACTTAAGTGAAACACAGTTTGTAATGTTACTTGAGTGAAACACAGGCTTTGTAATGTTACTTGAGTGAAACACAGGCTTTGTAATGTTACTTGAGTGAAACACAGCCTTTGTAATGTTACTTGAGTAAAACACATGCCTTGTAATGTTACTTGAGTGAAACACAGGCCTTGTAATGTAACTTGAGTAAAACACAGACCTTGTAATGTTACTTGAGTGAAACACAGGCTTTGTTATGTTACTTGAGTGAAACACAGGCTTTGTAATGTTACTTGAGTGAAACACAGGCCTTGTAATGTCACTTGAGTGAAACATAGGCCTTGTAATGTTACTTGAGTGAAACACAGGGTTTGTGATGTCACTTGAGTAAAACACAGGCCTTGTAATGTAACTTGTGTGAAACACAGGCTTTGTGATGTTACTTGAGTGAAACACAGGACTTGTAATGTTACTTGAGTGAAACACAGGCCTTGTAATGTTACTTGAGTGAAACACAGGCTTTGTAATGTTACTTGAGTAAAACACAGGCCTTGTAATGTAACTTGAGTGAAACACAGGCTTTGTGATGTTACTTTAGTAAAACACACCTTGTAATGTTACTTGAGTGAAACACAGGCCTTGTTATGTAACTTGAGTGAAACACAGGGTTTGATATGTTACTTGAGTGAAACACAGGCCTTGTCATGTTACTTGAGTGAAACACAGGCTTTGTATGTTACATGAGTGAAACACAGGGTTTGTGATGTCACTTGAGTAAAACACAGGCCTTGTAATGTTACTTGAGTGAAAGTCAGAACAGGTCCACATTGTCACAATAGAGAACTCATAATAGATGGAACCAGACCATGGTAAAAGTTACTTTTTCTAAAGATATAAAACTAGATTTTCAGCCATACTTAATGGAGTTTTTAGAGTGAATTGATTGTGAGGAAGCCATCCAGTCAGGGTGTGGTAGGTTGGTGTTTCTACCTGAGTGCCTCTGTAACTTAGGGTCTCCATCCTTCAAAAAGCCGGACCTGTGACTGAATGACTGAAATTCTGTAGCAGCAAATGTAGGCTCCCAATACTACAGAAACAATGCTTCACTTGATAAATATAAATTGTTAATAACTTATAAATTCTTAGGACTATCATTGAAAATCCGGTTTTGAAATTGTTGCATGATAACCAAAAAGAGAGATTCATGTGAACATATGGTAATGTCACTGTTAGAGTGACTGTTTCTGCTGGTCCAAAAATGGGGCAACAAAATGGAGTGATGCTTTTCAAATGAAAGATAATGAGCAAATTTTAATCAATAATCCAGTGGGCAATATATGGAGGGTTATAGATTTAATTGCACATGTCTTGTTATAGTTACTGTTGTTTATACACAGGTCTATCTTGAAGGAGAAGTTCAAAGGTTGTGACAGTAGGAACATCCAGATGTTGTATGGCAGTGTCATTCACAGCGTGTTTCAACAGGTAATCTTGTTTGTTTCTCTCAGAACTTGAGCTAGTCACTGTTTACAACTCAAAGGTGAAAACACTAAATGGATTCAGGTTTGATTTTAAGATTTCTAAGGAAGTTGTTGATTCCAAGTCGCATCTGTTTTCAGAGACATTACATGACTTGGCAATCAGATAAGAAGGTTTCTATGTTGCAGGGTTTACCTAAGATATCTCATTACTATAACCCCATATCTTATACAAGTGTATTTTGGTGTCTTTGTAAACAGGGCAGACCCAGAATGGTCTGCTCCTGGAAGGGACTGTCGGATCTGGGTCTCCTCTCTTTGCTCACACAAAAAAATATACCTTCAAAAGTTCAGTAAAGATTTACCAAGTCCTAAATTTGTACATGAATATTGCTAAGTTAAAGGGTTGAACAATTTGTTTTTACATTTACTTTATAATATATTTGTATCAAACGTTAATTAATGTATTTTAACACTGTTAAATAGCTATCAGAATTAGAAAGTATCACCTTGGTTGAGATCTCGTGTGATTTATTTATTTGACAAATTACCTGCACTCAAGAAATTAAGCAGCTAACTAAAATTTCTAATAAAAGGTCCTGTAATGTTGGTACTCGTATTTTTCTCATCTCTGAACCATACACGTGATGATGGTATCAATGATTTTACGTAAGATTTCAAATTTTGTTGTTCCTTGTACTTGGCTTATACTTTACCAACTACAAATGCATCATTTTGTAGCACTTACTTTTCCAAGACCGGCAAATCGAACACTTTCATCTTTTCATTAAAATCATGGGCTTAAAATGTTAAGGTTGCTTGTTGTCTAAAGCAGATAGTTCTACAGTGTAATCTCCGAAATCCGGACCCTCTAAAATCTGGAAACTTCTGAAATCCGGACATTTTCTTGGTCCCGAAATTCCCCTTCTGTTTATATGTAAATAATACTTCTAAATTCCGGAACCTCTAAATTCTGAATTCCGTACAAATATTTCATATATATAGGGTTATATCAATGCTATTGTACCTCTGAAATCTGGACAGTGCTACTAGCTTGACAGGTAATCAGACAGGAAATCGTAAGCCCTACGGGAATTTCTCCCCTCATTTTTTCCCTGATTGATTGTTCATTAATCAGCTGTGATCCTTATTTTGAAACGCGTTAGAATCACTGTCTGTCTTTTATTTTGACACACGTAAGAATCACAACATGTTTGTGCCTCCATGTTTGCACTGGCGAATACATAGGCACACAGATAGTGACACATTATAAATTATTAAAGTGGTGATAAGTGGATTAATTGGTATTTTTTGCAACAAACATCTTTAACTGCGGTATCGTTAGAAGCGTAATTAATTAGGCTACAATGTCTTCATTTACTTCTTGTTTGAGAGAGAAAAATCAAATTTGAGAGAAAGAAGGGGAAAAAAAGACAAATAATGCTTGGAATCAACATTTTAATACCCCTTTGACATAAAAATGGCAACAAGAGAAAGAGAGGGGAAATAAAAGGCAAGTAGAGAGAGAGAAGAAAGAGGGAGGGAGAGAGAAAAGAATTAAGATACATGTAGTTGATTATGGGAATTCACATTAACATAACCGTTTTGCAAACAAAATATAATTGACTTACTTTTGTTCTACATTTTGACCTCAGTTATTATCATGTTGTACAATTATATGTACTATTGATAAATAAAGATATTGTAAAACAAAATATAAATATATATAAGGTTAAGCTTCAACGAAGTTGATGACAATTACATTTAGCAAACAAAAAAAGTTTGTTACAAACACTGTTATACATATAAACAATAATAACACTATTCACAACCATTAAGAAACATAGTACATATGTACTGGTCCAATTCATTCCAGACTTCTGAATTCCGGAAACTTCCAAAATCCTAACTTTTTGGCCGTCCCACAGGTGTTCAGATTTTGGAGGTTACACTGTATTACATTTTTTCATAAAAAAAAAATAAATATTAGATGTAGTCGCATAATACATACTGTACCTGCTTTTAAAGATTGTCCTTACTGTATATGAAATATATACAGATACATTAATTTGTACCCTGGCCAGGTATTGAGGCAGAAGCTCCTGGATGAGAAAGCCATTATGGAGGCAGCTGAGGTTATTGTCAGACAGGCTAACAACCTGCTGGAGCTGTGAGTATGATTTTTTCATACTCTGTGGAAGAAATTGATGGTTTCACCATTGTATGATAACATAGCTTCGCTTTGAGAGGAAAATTGCAATATCTCAAGTGCAGCTAATGGTGTTCTTTCCAAACTTTATCACATATTCTAGCTTCTAGTCATTAAGGCATTGTTAAATGGGATATTGATTTCCTTCAGTTATAGCTATTATTCCCAACCTTCACAGAAGTGGGGGACTACATAGGAATCAAGCTTGTTGCTTTTTATCAACCTGAAAGGTCGTATCATGTTGTACCCTCAGACGTCCGTCTGTTTGTCCGTCCGTTTGCAGATCCTCGTTACCAACAATACTTTCCTTTATATGTAGATGTACATGAAGGCTGGATTTTGCGCTCTATGATCTGAAACTTTCAAAAGTAAATTTAGATATATCAGCAAACAACATCGGGAGTCAAATAAAAATGTTTTTCTTATTTTGTGAATATGATAATAAAAATAATTGGGCCCTTGATAGACATCAGTATTGTACCATATGATATACAAGGCTTCCTCACATCACAATACCTTTCAGGTGTATATTGTCACACTTGTTGTCTTGTATCCTGTCCATTTATGTCCCATCCTGTCCTACCCTCACATTACATGATGTTGAGAAGGGATATGGAGGTGTTAAATCACCTTAAATGATAGTTCTAGTTTTATTTTTAGGAAGTTTCAGTACTTAATTCTAAAGTGTCTGACCTTAACAGTGTAAATAAAAGAATGACCAAGCTTGGGTTTTTAGAATATCTGTCTCACCACCAGGTATGCCAACAATGTGGATGTGGGACAGGTGTTACAGGAGGTGAAGAGTTACCTGCCCCAGATACTATCCTGGACCCAGCAGTACACCAACATAGGCCAGGATATACTTGGGAACCAGCGGTAAGAAGATCAAAAAAAAAACATAGTCACAAGATTTAGGTATAAGTCATTATTTATGGTTTAAAGTTGTTGTTTTTTTGTCGTTAGGGAAGATTTTCATTTTTTCTTCTCTGTTAGACAACCATTAGTAGGACTTTATTTGTAAAGAAAAGAGTTTTCCAGACTAAGTTTTGTTAACAATCAATTCAAAAGTAATTTGATATTCACCCCTATGTTACTGTGTAATCACACAAATATGCAGTCTGTCTGTTCCTCAAAATTGATCTTTCTTTATTAGTTTGTCTGTTTTTTAAAAATAAAAAGTTGAGGTATTGTTATCACTCTGGTATAATCATCACTGCCATTGTCCTTAACCTTAGCCATAACTTACTATCACAAGGGCTACATTCTCATCAAGGCCATAACTCTAAGGTCCATTTTAACCTGATTTATCTCTTCTTTTTTGAAAAAATCTAAACAGACATCGTTTTTGTTTACCTGAGCAATCACTAGTATGGGACATCTAACTTTTGATAGTCTCATGTGCACATTTCAGAAAGAGCCAGGATGTCATGGTAACAAAGGTCAGTGACATTGAAGAGAACATCTGGTCTCCACGGTAAGTCATAGCAATCATATCCATGGTTTAATTGTTCATGGACTACTGTTGAATTTCGGTGACTGAAACACTAAAACTGGAACACCATACTTTACTTGAACACATTCACAGTCCTGGCAAAACTGTTCTAAATTCCATACTGTTCGACCTTGGATATGTTGACCACTGATGGCTGGAATTCTTTAACTTAATTTTCCGGCCTCAGGTTACAAATGCGATGTATTTCACACCTATCGTCGAACCAGTAAATACCCTACATGTTATGTTCACCAATGGATTTAATTGTCGCCTATGGTACAGCGTGTTTTTTCACACATGGTGAAAGTGTCGCACCTGCATGTTGCAATTTTATTATTGTCAAATGCTAAATGTTACTTGTTTTATTTGAGCTTTAAAATTTTCACAATATTTTTTAAGCAAAAGAAAAAAGTAAACAGAGTATGCAGAAAAAGTTACAACTTGCACATAGGCTGATGTTTGTGTACATGTGCATGTACGATTTGTATATTATCATTGATGTAAGTGCTTAGATAATTTGATTTTGTCTTCTGCTGTTTTATGGATTTATGTTTTTAAAAAAAAAAAAGACAAATATGATAGACTTTCAATGATCTTTTCTTAATTTGCCTAATAATAAATAATATCTTTTGAATACATACATTTATGTAAATCATTATAACCTTGGTTAGGTCAAAACACTGATGACTAGAACATATTGCCACTCCTCCAGCCTGTTCAAGTCACCAAAGACTGTATCTGGTTAAGTTGTGCTTTTTTTCAAAATGTCAAATGGATTTTACGTCAGACTTGCATCACTCAGCCCCTTACTGTTGTGGGTTTGAATCCAGATAGGGTCTCTATTTTTTTTTATGTAAGGAAGCCTTCCAAGTAGCTTGTTGTATGTTGATGGTTCTACTCAGTTTTTAAGCTCAACTATTCGAAGAATATGAGAGCTATTGTAGTCGCCCTGGTGTCGGCGTTGGCATTGGTTAAAGTTTTGCGTGCAAGTTACTATCAACCTTATATCTCAATAACCATTTATGGTATTGACTTGAAAGTTTATAACTATGTTCAGAGGCCGAAGACAACCAAGGTAGATAACTCTTGACTGAATTTAATATGAATTATGGCCCCTTTTTAACTTAGAAATTTTGGTTAAAGTTTTGCATGTAATAGAAAATTTGGTTAAAGTTTTGCGTGCAAGCTACTATCTAGTTTGTATCTCAGTACCATTAATGGTATTGACTTGAAAGTTTATGAATATGTTAAGAGGCATCAGACAACCAAGGTAGATATCTCCTGATGGAATATATTACAAATTATAGCCCCTTTTTAACTTAGAAATTTTGGTTAAAGTTTTGTTTGCAAGATACTCTCATGCTTATATCTCAGTATCCAGGCATGTGATTGATTTGAAACATCTTTAATATGTTTAGGGGTATCATACTTTCATGGTAGATAACTCTTTTATTGCCCCTTTTTTAACATAGAAATTTTGGTAAAAGTTTTGCATGCAAGTTACTTTCATGCTAATATCTCAGTATCCAGGCATGGGATTGATTTGAAACATCTTTAATATGTTTAGGGGTATCAAACTCTCATAGTAGATAACTTTTGATGGAATATTTACAAGTTATGGCCCCTTTTTAACTTAGAAATTTGGATTAAAGTTTTGCATGCAAGGTACTTTCATGCTAATATCTCAGTATCCAGGCATGCGATTGATTTGAAACATCTTTCATATGTTTAGGGGTATCATACTTTCATGGTAGATTACTCTTGATGGAATATGTTACAAATTATTGCCCTTTTTAACTTTGAAATTTTGGTTAAATTTTTGCATGCAAGTTACTTTCATGCTTATATCTCAGTATTCAGACATGGGATTGATTTGAAATATCTTTAATATGTTAAGGAGTATCATACTATCAAGGTAGATAACTTTTGATGGAATATATTACAAGTTATGGCCCCTTTTTAACTTAGAAATTTTGGTTAAAGTTTTGCATGCAAGGTACTTTCATGCTTATATCTCAGAGTCCAGGCATGGAATTGATTTGAAACATCTTTGATATGTTTAGGGGTATCATACTATAAAGGAAGATAACACTTGATGGAATATATTAAAAATTATGACCCCCTTTTAACTTTTTAAATTTTTGCATTCAAGCTACTATCTAGCTTATATCTCAGAAATTGCTTGTGGAATTGACTAGAAAGTTAAGGAGTGTCTTCATGGGCATCAGAAAACTAAGGAGGATAACTTTTGGACTGATGCAAATTATGGCCCATTTCTAACTTGGATTTTTGGTTAAAGTGTTGCATGCACAGTGTTATTGTGCTTATGTCTCAGTAACTAGGCATGGGATTGATTTTAGACATCATAAAAATATTAAGGGGTATCAGACTATCAAAGTATATCATTATACCCCCCCGCAACGAAGTTAGGGGGGGGTATACTGGAATCAGGTTGTCCGTCCGTCCGTCCGTCCGTCTGTCCGTCCGTCTGTAGACACAAAATTCTGCGGACTACTCCTCCTAAACTTCTGGAAGGATTTTGATGAAACTTGCTGGCAATGATCCTTAGACATTGTATTAGCGCGTTATCTATATAGCATTGAGTTACCTCCCCTATTTACCAAGTTATGCCCCTTTGATGATTTTTGCATTACAAACTTCTGCGGACTACTCCGCCTAAACTACTGGAAGGATTTTAATGATACTTGCTGTCAATGATCCTTAGACATTGTAGCAGCGCGTTATCTATATAGCATTGAGTTACCTCCCCTATTTACCAAGTTATGCCCCTTTGATGATTTTTGCATTACAAACTTCTGCGGACTACTCCTTCTAAACTACTGGAAGGATTTTGATGAAACTTGCTGGCAATGATCCTTAGACATTGTATAAGCGCGTTATCTATATATCATTTGGTTACCTCCCCTATTTACCAATTATGCCCCTTTGATGATTTTTGCATTACAAACTTCTGCGGACTACTCCCTAAACTACTGGAAGGATTTTAATGATACTTGCTGTCAATGATCCTTAGACATTGTAGCAGCGCGTTATCTATATAGCATTGAGTTACCTCCCCTATTCACCAAGTTATGCCCCTTTGATGATTTTTGCATTACAAACTTCTGCGGACTACT
The DNA here is from genome assembly GCA_021229015.1 of Solen grandis. Taxonomy (NCBI): domain Eukaryota; kingdom Metazoa; phylum Mollusca; class Bivalvia; order Adapedonta; family Solenidae; genus Solen; species Solen grandis. The sequence goes on along the minus strand of CM037784.1, from coordinate 11,512,491 downwards.
CCGCCTAAACTACTGGAAGGATTTTAATGATACTTGCTGTCAATGATCCTTAGACATTGTAGCAGCGCGTTATCTATATAGCATTGAGTTACCTCCCCTATTTACCAAGTTATGCCCCTTTGATGATTTTTGCATTACAAACTTCTGCGGACTACTCCTTCTAAACTACTGGAAGGATTTTGATGAAACTTACTGGCAATGATCCTTAGACATCTATATAGCATTGAGTTACCTCCCCTATTTTCCAAGTTATGCCCCTTTGATGATTTTTGCATTACAAACTTCTGCGGACTACTTCGCCTAAACTACTGGAAGGATTTTGATGAAACTTGCTGCCATTCATCCTTAGACATTGTAGAAGCATGTGTTAGTTATATAACATTGGATTACCTCCCTTTATTATAGTTATGCCCCTTTGATGATTTTTGCTTTACAATTTTCTGCAGACTACTCCTCCCATTGGATTACCTCCCTTTTTTATAGTTATGCCCCTTTGATGATTTTTGCTTTACAATTTTCTGCAGACTACTCCTCCTAAACTACTGGGGGTTTCAATAAACTTGCTGTCATTCAACCTTAGACATTGTAGTAGCGCTTTTTCTATATAACATTGGGTTACCCCCCCCCTCCCCCCTGTTTTAAAGATATGTCCCTTTGATGGTATTTGTTTTACAATTTTCTTCCATTGATAGATTTCAGTGAATCTTACTGTTATTGATCCATAGACATACATATACCCATATGTATGTAAAACATAGGATAACTAGATTTCTAGGTAGTTGGCACATATGTCCTCTGTATATTAAGATGGAGTGTTGCATACAAGAATTCTGATTTCATGCTCCAAAGCCATGTTTGACAAAAACACTTGCGGGGGGGTATTAGTAAGCCCTTAGGCGACAGTTCTAGTTTTTGACTATTATTATGTACAGGGTATGTGAAGGGCAAGAATTGAAATAGATTTCATTTGATTTACCAATAAGCATTTTGAATAGTCGAGCGTGCTGTCCTCTGACAGCTCTTGTTCTGTGTGCTGTGAGTCTTCCTCCACCTATATTTGGCTGGAGTCACTGTATTAAGTTTACTGTCACTGTGACAGTATTTCAGTCATATAGCGACGTTCAGCTAATTACAGTGGAGGAAGGTCTCGAATACACTTAGGCATCCAGGTAGAACAATCAACCTACTGCAAGCCAGCAGAAAGGCTTCCTCACAAGAAAATCCAAATCGCCCTGCTGGAATTTGAACCCACACGATGAGGGGCTAAGTGAGTGTTAAAGTTAAAAACTTTACCATCTCGGCAACGGAGGCCCCTGAGTTACTGTGTGACTGAAATACAGTTGCAGCAATGGTAAACAAAACTACTCAGTTTTAAGAGGAAACTTTAGCCCCACCTTTTCTATTCTTGGATAGGTCAACTGCCCACAAACAGTTTCACAAACTGTGCCAGTGTTTTTTTCACTTTGGGGGGAAGAGGTCCAGGTCAATAGGGGGGTGGGGTGGGGGAATTGCATGTAATAGGGGAATTTTTCTATTAACTGTAATGTAGGCATTTTGTTGTATTTTACTGTTATTTAACAAAGTTTATTGCATAAAAGAATAATAAAAACAATAATATAACATGTTTGCACAGTTTTTATGAAGAAAATAACCTTCAACTACAACAGTGAGTCCATGTACAGGTTATTGTTTGTAAACTCATAATTATAGAGGGGGAAAATTTAAAAAAAAAAAATGGGGAAAAATACATATTCCAGGCAGGGGGGAATGCCGCCTATATTCTCCGTATATTTTGACAAAAAAAAAACAACACTGTGTGCATTCTGTAATCACTGGAAAGGTCCAATCCAACACAGCCACGATAACAGCATCAGGCTTTTGAAGAACACCTGGAATGATCACATGCCGTTTACAAGTATCATTGTAACAATACATCTTCCATTATGCAGTATTAACATTTGATCATGAATATATTTTAATTGCTCAGGTTTGGTGTAAAGGGGAAGATTGATCTGACAGTGGAGGTGAAGATTCAGGTAAGTCGGTCATTATAGCCTTAGTTTACTTTGTGAGGTGAGGGGCCATTCTGGAGAACTGTTTTGTTCCAGTCACCCCTTAACATAAAATCTCAGGAAGGGTGCAGTGGTCTATTGGTAACTTACAACTTAAAGACAGGAGCTAAAGATTATGAGTTCGAATGCTATTGTGTGTCATGCCCTTCTTGGAAGCAAAGTACTTGTCCAATCCAGGAACTGTCAGTCCAAGTTGACAGAAGAAATATTGTAGCAAACAATATCTTGTAAGCAGTTTATGGCACTTTCATGAGTCTTGGTACTGTTGTTTGTGAATACAATGTGGGATGCGGAGGTATTTATCACCTTTAGTGATAGCACTTGTTTCATTTAGATCATCTGTTAATATCCCTGCTCTATGTATCATTGATCTAGTGGGGCCTTATAGAAATCACACACATCCTGTTCCGTCATATTTTAGTAGAAGTTCAGCATCTTTATACATTGTTGAGACAAAGTATTCATCACCTTCGCTGATAGCTCTATGTTGATCCTTGAAATCCTGTAATATATATGGACGTCTACTACAGAGTGAGAGAAAGAGAAGCATAGTTCCCCTGGAGTTAAAGACAGGCCGCACCACCTATTCTGTGGAACACAAGGGCCAGGTAGGTCTCATAGAGGTTACTTGTTATGCATTAACCTTTTACCTCAATATTCAGGTACATATCATGACTTCATGAATATTAATGAGTGAATTTTAAATAGTGAGTTTGCTCTAGAGACTGTGAAGAATCTGAGCTACAATAGTGTAGGAGTAATTAGTGGAGATCCTAATCAGACAGCTTCACTATTGTAGGAGTAAACATTGGTGATCCCAATCAGACAGCTACAATATTGAAGGAGTAAATATTGGTGATCCCAATTGGACAGCTACAATATTGTAGGAGCAATATTGTATGAGTAAACATTGGTGATCCCAATCAGACAGCTACAATATTGTAGGAGTAAACATTGGTGATCCCATTCAGCTACAGTATTGTAGGAGTAAACAGTGGAGATCCTTATCAGACAGCTACAATATTGTAGGAGTAAACATTGGTGATCCCATTCAGCTACAATATTGTAGGAGTAAACAGTGGAGATCCTTATCAGACAGCTACAATATTGTAGGAGTAAACATTGGTGATCCCATTCAGCTACAATATTGTAGGAGTAAACAGTGGTGATCCCAATCAGACAGCTACAATATTGTAGGAGTAAACAGTGGTGATCCTTATCAGACAGCTACAATATTGTAGGAGTAAACAGTGGAGATCCTTATCAGACAGCTACAATATTGTAGGAGTAAACAGTGGTGATCCCAATCAGCTACAATATTGTAGGAGTAAACAGTGGTGATCCCAATCAGACAGCTACAATATTGTAGGAGTAAACAGTGGAGATCCTTATCAGACAGCTACAATAATTTGATCAGTGGTTTCACTTCTTGACCTTTTTCCTTTACAATTTCATTCGGATAATTTTGAAAATATCTGATAGACTCTCTTACACCTGATAGACTCTCTTAAATAGGGAAATGAAAATTACACTTAATGCGTCAAGATCAACAACAATACTTAGCACTAAGTAATACTTAAATTCATTGGGTAGACATAACACTTCACCATTCCTGTTTCAAGAAATATTCAAGAACATGACTCAGTATTTAACTAATGTAAGTGAACTATTTGTGCATTTTTATAATTGATGAAATTTTCTTCTAAGTTTTGGAATTACTTATTAAATTAATTTGAGTATCTGAGATTTTAAATGGGTTTTGTCATCCGTTAATTTGAACACATATGAGTATTCTGTAAAAAAAATACTTAAGAGATGTACAGTCCTTTGGTTCCTTTGTTATGTTTTAGAAATACCATATAAATTTTTTAGATTTTAAAACCTTGATATGCTCAACACTTATCCTTTAATTTTGAGATTATAACAAATGTTGTGATATCCTCGTGTGACATCGGCCCTTTTGTTCAATGTTTACAGGTGAGCCTGTATTCAATGATGAGCTCAGACAGACGGACGGACCCAGAGAAGGGTCTACTCCTGTACTTGAAGGAGCCAAGTATGAAGGTCATTCCAGCTGACAGGCTGAATCAGAGAGGTAGGGTATACTGTATTATCCTCCCTTTCAACTCGTGATGAACCATTTTAGATCTAGTTCAGCATGCATGCATAAGACCTTTAATTGCCAGGTTACTTATGTGTCAGATTTTCTTACCTATTCTAACTAAAAAAATGAAAACATGCAGAATTAAAATATTGGACAGTTGACTCTAAGGTTTTTTGTTTTTTTTGTTCTCATTTTGAAGATTGAGAATATTTTTCACATTTAATTGCTTGATTTTATTTTCCCAAAATACCTGGACATTCTCTTATAACATATTTGGTCTACTAGGTAAATCTTTGTTATTTTCTGTCGTCTCCAAATGACTGAAATACTGTTGGTGAGACATAAATCCAACATACAAACTTGTTGTGTGAGAAAAAAAGTTTAAGATTGTATTTGGAATGAAAAGGGTCAAGGTCAGTATTACTTGCAGTTGTAACTAGATAATGATTGCCATATGGGAGGTAGTGGTTTGATTAGGATCAAGTGGCATTGTGGTGTTACAGTCACCATTAGTGATTGCCCTCTAGTCAAGTGTAAGAGATTTCTTTTTCTTGCAGGGCTTATTCAGCTACGTAATGAGATGGCTTACTACATATCCCGGCAAGTTGTGAAGTCAGATGATGTTGAGGATGGCACGACGTTCACCCTGGGTCGACTTCCACAGCCCATCTCTAATGTCCGAGCCTGCCAGAAATGTCCGCAACTCGTCAATTGTGCAATCTACCAGAGGTTAGAAAAACTTTATATTGTCATTCTTTGACAGTTATATAGTTTTATGTTCTTACCTTTTGCATGAGTATATTTATATAGCTGAGATGATTCACCTGATGACTTAAATACTGTTGATGGGACATTAAAGCCAAGCAAATAAAAAAAAAAACAGAGAAAAGTCATCCTGTATAATAGTGGACCATTGGTGTAATTTATCTGTTTGAAAGAAAGAAAATGCATGTATGAGAATGACATGAGAGTTATGCCCCTTACCGTATACACGGTCAGATTAGGCGCAGCTACGTATAAGGCGCATCCTAACTTTCAGGGTAACTTATTTGAAAAAAAAAAAATCAATCATCGTATCGTATGCAGCGAAATCTTGTTTTGAAATTTGCACCGTCGTACATTTTGACAGACCGAAAGCTATCCGTACGTCACCATGCTAATCATACGGTGAACCGTTTTATTTACACATGGCATAAGATTACCGTTAGACCGTTACATTAATGACGGATAGGATAAAGGTGACACATTTTCATAACATGACATTACTCAACTGTGTCCCCGCATTCTAACACTGGGGGCCATTGTCACCTGGCAAAATTCTCCCAACTAACAAAGTTAACATTACGTAACAATTGCCACCTGTCAAGTTTCTCCTATACATTATGAGGTCCCGTAAAATAAACTTATTTGTTTATATTGAAAATGGCTTCCATCAAGTTGTTTCAGTTTCTCACGATCATTTTATCATGAAATATACCTGTAGGATAACTAATAAGAACAAAAGCAATAATCTGGTATTGTTTATCATGGTTTCGTTTAGACTTTGTGTCATATTATCGTATTCATTGGCTTTCAGTATATCCATTTTCTGAGATCTTATACCGGTAATTTTCACTTCTCGGTGATTGAAAAAAGAAACCCTGAAAAGCTGTATATCATCATATAAGGCGCACCCCCTCTATAGAATTGAATTATCTGGAAAAAAAGTATGCCTAATCTGCCGGTGTTTACGGTATTTCTTGAAAGTTGTGTACTTTTTTTTTGTCAAAGAAGTTTGAATGGATGAGGAGAGAGTGGAGCCTTATAAGAGCTTTTTTTAGCTTGTCTGTTTTTTTAGCTCGTCTGTTTTTCGAAGAAAAAAATACGAGCTATTGTTATAACTCCGGCATCCGCGTTGTCGTCATTGTCATCAGGCATCGTCGTTCGGAATCTTAACGTTGGCCATAACTTCTATTCCATATATACAACTTTCTTTTTTGGTTTGCTTATCCATCTGGACAAGGCCTATCCAGACATATGAAAAATTTTCACCTATTGACCTTGACATTTGACCTATTTTTGCTGTAACTCTATAAAACTTTAAAATGCCTTTCATTTCAGAACCGTTACCAACAGGGCACTGATATTTGACATGTGAATTCCTTGTGGAAAGACCTTTCATTCAATGTTACACTTTTGGTCTTTTGACCTTGACGTTTGAACTTTGACCTATATTTGAAATGTTTAACAAAAAAACTTTAACGTTGGCCGTTATTTCTTCACTATTTGACATACAACTTTTATTTTTGGTATGCATATTCATCTTTGCAAGGGCTATTCAGATATACCTCCATATTTCATCTATCAACCTTGACCTTTGACCTAATTTTTGCTGTAACTTCTGAAATCTTTAAAATGCCTGTCATATCAGAACTGTTACCAACAGGGCACTGATATTTCACATGTGAATTCTATGTGACCTATTTTTGAAATGTTTAACAAAAGACTTTTACGTTCTTCACTATATGACATACAACTTTTATATTTGGTATGCATATTCATCTTGACAATGGTTTTTCAGAGATACCTCAATATTTTATCTATAGACCTTGACCTTTGACCTTATTTTGCCATAACTTTTGACAAGTTTTATAATATAGTTCTTTGTCATTTTTCAATATTTTTAAAAAAAAAACTGTTTGTGGCATCTCTTATCTCCATAGTAGGAGTAGGTGACATGTCTTTATGCAAATTCTTTTCTTTTTCTGAAGACATGTTGAGGGCAGGTCACATGACAGCTCTGCTGTGTCTGGATTGGTCAGCGAGACATTGGAGCACCTGGCAGAAAGTCACATGACTTATTTCAGCCAATGGTGTTTGATGTTAGATCTCGAATCACAGTTGGATTTTTCGAAAAAGACATTGGCAGACATATGGTGTAAAAACTCCAAGGACAGGTGATGATTTGTTTGTGTATCCCTTTAGAAATTACAATATTTGTCACAAGAAAATTCTTGATGCATAGGGTCAAATATTTAAAATTGAAAAGAGTCCATTCACAAAAAAAAAAAAAATGTTTATATGCAGTTCTACATTGGCAAAGGGGGAATCTACTGTTAGTGGGAAACACTTTTTGTGTGTCCTGCATAGCACAGCAGACACATAGGGATCACTATGTCCATTTTCAGCATTGTAGTCACACTTTCTTGTCCAGAGCATAACTTCAACTTTAATACATGGATTCAATCCAGACTTGGAACATGGATACATTATGAGTTGTAAAAATGCATTTCACAAGGCCTGTAACTCTAGCTCATCTTATTCCCCTTAGTTGATTTTGTTTAAAAAATATTTTCCTGAGCATAACTTCAACACATTTGCATGGATCCAATCCAACCATGGAACATGGATACCTAATGAGGTGTAGAACCGTAACTCTAGCTCATCTCATTCTTGAATTATCCCCCTTTGTTGATTTTTAAAAAAAAATAAAGACAAAAAAATCTGAAGCAAAACTTTGATGCTACATGATGGACTCACTCTAAACTTTGAACAAATACACTTTACGAGATGTAAATGTGTGCCGTGCTCATGAGCAGTAACTCCAGCTCATCTAATTCTTGAATTATCACCCTTATTTGATTTTGTAAAAAAAAAAAAAAAGGTCTGGAGCATAATTCCAATACTTTATGATGGATTTACTCTAAACTTGGATCATGCATACACTAGGGTAAAAGTGCAAAGCTCAGGAACTGTAACTCTAGATCCTTTAATTCACGGTCACCTATAATAACAAGTACCAAAAATAGCATGTTGCACCAAGAACAGCTCATTGATGGGACTAGGTTCCTTGAAAATGATAGAGGGCATCATTTAATCTGTCATTATCCTTTCCACTAATTTATGACTGCAATTTCAAAACATTTTTTGAGCAACGCCAGCATTTTACAGATAATGTGTCATACATAATGCAGCAGATATTTGTAGAGAGTGCATACAACTATGAAGTTTTTAATGAAATTCCAACCTTCCACAGAGAGATGGAGGGCCTGTGTTTCAGTGGCATGCGTCTGAAGTCAGAGATACAGCCTCTGGAAGGTACAGACAGCACCGTCATCCTCTCACTGACCAGAGGACCTGGGGAGAACAGGTTGTTTATACTGTAGAATTTGGATTTTTAGCTGACCTGAGCACGTGCTCAAGGTGAGCTATTGTGACTGATGAATGTCCGTCATCCCTCGTCAATATTTAACTTATAATGACATCTCCTCCTAAACCACTGGGCCAATTTTAAAGAAACTTCCCTTTTCCTTGGGTGAAACCCTTTCATAGTTGTTCAAAGAATTTGATTCCATGTAGAACTCTAGTTGCCATGGCAATGGAAAGAAAAAACATAAGAAAATTTTGAAAATCTTCTCCTCCAAAACTACTGGCAAGATTTTTAAGTTATTTGGCACAGATGTTCCTTGGGTCACTCTCTACCAAGATTGTTCAAATTATTTTGATCCATTGAAAAGCATGGCTGCCAGGAGTGCGGAGCCCGTTTACCTTATATGTATATAGTAAAAACTTCAAATATCTTCTCCAAAAGTACTGGCTAGATTTCAAAGTTATTTGGCACAGATGTTCCTTAGGTCACTCACTACCAAGATTATTAATCCCCCGCCGCGAAGCGGGAGGGGGGTTATAGGAATGGCCTTCGTCTGTCCGTCCGTCCGTCTGTCTGTAACATTTTCGAGTCCGCTCCATATCTCCTATATATCTAATTGTTTGAACCTTCTATTTCCTTACAATTTCATGTCCGCTCCATATCTCCTAAACCCCTTGAAGGAATTTAATGAAACTTGCCTCAAATGTAAATCTAGTTGAGACGATGTGCAGAACACAGGTGGCAGCCATGTAGGCTCAAGGTCAAGGTCACACTAGAAGGTTATGTGTTTGAACCTTCAATTTTGTGTCCGCTCCATATCTCCTATACCCCTTTTAGTTTTTCATGAATCTTGCCTCAAATATATATCTAATTGAAACGATGTGCAGAACATAGGTTGCAGTCATGTCGGCTCAAGGTCAAGGTCACACTTTAGGGTCATGTGTTTGAACATTTTATTTCCTTACAATTTCATGTCCGCTCCATATCTCCTATACCCCTTGAAGGAATTTAATGAAACTTGCCTCAGATATAAATATAATTGAGATGATGTGCAAAACACAGGTTGCAGCCATGTGGGCTCAAGGTCAAGGTCACACTTGAAGGTCAAGTGTTTGAACCTTCAATTTCAATTTACAATTTTGTGTCTGCTCCATAACTCTATACTCCTCGAAGGATTTTAATGAAACTTGCCTCAAGTATAAACCAAATTGAGACAATGTGTAGAACACAGGTGACAGTCATGTTGGTTCAAGTTCAAGGTTACATTTGATGGTTCAGTGTTCATTCCTGGATATATTTGTTTCCATGCTATATTTTCTGAACAACTGAAAGTTTTTCATAAGTCAACTATATCAAAATGTTGGCAGAAGCAGGGCAATTTCCATTAGAGGAAAAACATGTCTCCTCTGTCAGTGGCGGGGGATATAGCTGTCCTTTGGACTGTCTTGTTCAAATTATTTTGATCCGTTGAAAATATGGCCACCAGGGGGCTAAGCTCATTTTCCTTATATGTATATAGTACAAATTTGAATTCTTCTTGTCCTAAAGTACTCACTCAATATATGGCCGGCAGAAGGCAGAGCCCATTTTCCACAATATTCTAATATATTTGCTGTTTCTTTTCCTCCCATTAATATCTGTTCTCTGGTGAGTGACCCAGGGCCATCATGGCCCTCTTTTTATATATTTTTTTCCACCTTACAGAAGTGTGTCCTACACTCACATAACATGAAGACAAGGTAGAATGCAGGGTATTAATCACCTTTAGTGGTAGTTCTTGTTTATTTTTTTTACACCAGATGCTTAAAACTGTACATGTATTTGAGTTGTTTTCTTAATTTTTGGATTGTCTTAAATAACAAATTGCAAATAGCTCACTTTTTTTTTCAGGAGAAAAAAAAAAAAAGATTAATAAACATCAAAAATATCAAGTGATTGATTTTTTTTTTTTTGAGAACTAATTATTTGTTGTCGAGAAGAATTTAACAAAAAATTTAATTTTTACTTGATTGAAAAAAAAAACATCAGAAACAATTTTATTTTTTAGTTCTTTTAAATCTTTACCCATTTTAGAAAATATGTATATATATGGTGCCATGGTCTGGTAATATAGATCAGAAGCTTGCGAGTTGGATCCTGCTATAGATAAGAATATAATAAGTTCAGATAATTATGGATAATATGTGTGTGTGACCTTGCAGTAGTACCCTGCTGTCCAGTGTGGGACTTAACACACAGGATAGTGTAGTCCTCAGCTGTGAGCAGCCATCTTGGATTGCCGTCTGCACCGGGTTTCTGTACCAGATCACAGACGAGGCGATACAGGTGCTCACTGACAGGTCTGTACCACAAACCTCTGTGACTCTGACTATTTAATTGCCCCTTGAGTATTTGAAATTTTTCCCCATTAAACAAAGGCTGCAAAACAAACCTGATTAAATGTCCCCCACCCTTATCTGTATGTTTGCCTTAAAAATGAGTGGTAGTGTCTTTATTAAAAAAAGTGGGTAACATATAAAAACGATTATCTCAATTTAGAGCATGTCGCAAGACATACCATGTCATACCATGTATCTCTGAGAGGACCATGTAAGTAAGTTAATATTTGATTATTGTGATATGAGCAATAAGTACATCATAATAACCAAAATAATTAACAAATCCATGTGATACAGAAAAGAAAATAAAGTTTTAAAATAGGTATAACAAACAGTCCCAAGACCTGAGTAGTTGACAGAATTTATTGTCCAGCATTTCGATCTTACAATTGGTCCTCATTCGTTTTAAAAATCATGTAATTGATAAAGTACATATTTTTAATAGATTATTTGATTGATTTGTTATCTCTTAAGATAATTGTTGTCATGGTGATTATTGTTGTGTTTAAAATGAATATTATCTGTAACCCTGTATGAATTTTACCCAGTGATGTAGTAGAGAGACTTCAGGCACTAAAAAACTGCCCGTTCCGTGTGGACAAGTGTGACAGTTTCAGCACTGCCAGCATCTTCTATACAAGTATCTCCCGCCTCATGGGCAGCGATCAGCACTGGTCAGTATACAGTTAAACAAGTACTATAAATCACCTGTACTAGGCAATCCACTGTGCGGTCCCCTGTGCTATAATTTCCAGCATCCGTCTTATCTTCGTCATTTATCTAAACATCTGACTATCCTTCGCATTTTTATGCCCCCACAAAGTGGGGTGCATATAGCGTTGCACTTGTCCGTCCGTCCGTCCGTCCATCAGTCCGTCAGTCCGTCAGTCCGTCCGTACGTCCCGAAATCTTGTGAACGCAACTCCTCTTAAACCGGATGGCAGATTTTGCTTAAACTTCCAGGGATGAACAACCTTAATGTGTAGATGGTAGTAAAGAAAGGAATTTTCGCGGCGACCAAATTTAACAGAATTATGGCCCTTTGTTGATTTGTTCACTATATACCATATAGAAATTTTGTGAACGCAACTCCTCTTCAACCGGATGGCAGATTTTGCTTAAACTTCCAGGGATGAACAACCTTAATGTGTAGATGGTAGTAAAGAAAGGAATTTTCGCGGCGACCAAATTTAACAGAATTATGGCCCTTTGTTGATTTTTTCACTATATACCATATAGAAATTTTGTGAACGCAACTCCTCTTCAACCGGATGGCAGATTTTGCTTAAACTTCCAGGGATGAACAACCTTAATGTGTAGATGGAAGTAAAGGAAGGAATTTTTCGGGCGACCAAATTTAACAGAATTATGGCCCTTTGTTGATTTTTTCACTATATACCATATAGAAATTTTGTGAAAGCAACTCCTCTTAAACCAGATGGCAGATTTTGCTTAAACTTCCAGTGATGAATAACCTTAATGTGTAGATGGACAATGTACAGATCTTACCAGCACAGTATACGATACGCAACCTGACATAATCCTAGGTGATTTCAACATCAACGTTGATTCAGTTTGGTACAGAAGACTATCTGAATCTCTGCTTAATTATCGCCAGTGTGTGACATTACCAACACACTTAAGTGGATCTATTATTGATCTTGTCTATGTAAAAGATGAGTTGCCACAGCCAAAAGTAACTGTATACCCAACATATTTCTCTGATCACAGCATTGTGTTCCTGCAGTTTTAGGAGACCAGACATGTGTTTCAAAGTTTTGTTTTATTCAGACACTAATATTGTATTCCATCTGTAAAGAAACCAAATATGATGCCTCAAGAGTTAGGTAACTTTTTTATCATTAATACATAATTGAGGAAATTTCAACTGAAACGCTATAATAAGAACAGAATTTTGTAGACATTAAATGAAGCTGCTCTTGTTTACGAGCACATCTGCACAGTGGGGGCATCCGTGTCCTTTGAACACAGTTCTAGTTGAAGTAGAAAATAGACTTTATGATAGGGTCAGATTAAGGTGGTTGTTTTACACAATTTTGAATAGCTAGCAATCATGTGGTGAGCAACCTCTGAAATGTATATAATATAGAAAAAAATCTGGGTGCAACAAAAAGTGCCCTTTAATCTAGTTGGTCTTGAAAATGAGCTAATAGCATAATGATATTATACAGAATGTGAATGCCTCTCTATGGATTACAGAATACTGCTGTGGTGCTAATATGTCAACTGTAAATTCATATTGACACTTATAATCCCATTCATTATTTTTTATTTTTTGGCTGTAGGCATTCTGTAAAATCAGTTTGTTACACTGATATTCAAAAGTTATATAACTAGATTAGATTCACTCTGTATTATAATTTCAGCTCAAGGTTGAGGCAGCTTATCATTGACAAGTGAAGCCAGACTACCTGAACACGCTGTCTAAAGGAAGCATTGAAAAAGGTGTGTAATGTACATGAGAATATTTCTGAGTGTTGTTAATCCTTTATATTCTACAGTTGTGTTCTGATGTCTTGGCTGGCAATAACTGTCTGATCAGGCTATCCTCTGTTTGCTTTTACAATATTGTAATTGAGATTCTACATTAAAAAGTTTATGAAAGAATGGCTTTTTCTTTGCCATGCAGACATTTCACAAGCTTAAAGCATTGGTGGGTGTCCATTGGTCTTCAACATGAAGCAATATCGGCCATCTTGAAACCTTGTTTATGGCCATGATCACTTGGACAAGTTTGATTTTGTCAAATTTTGAACCATTAGGTTACTGGTGACAACTATTTCAGTGCAGTAGTACTTGGGTGACCAAAACAAAGATATTGTGGCCCCTTTGTGTAATAAAATCACATCTACCATACTCTATAAACAGGTCCTTGTTTCTAATAATTTGTTTGAGCTGAAATGTACCTATACCAAGAAAGTCTCTCAGTGATTTGCTCCCCCAAAAGACCTGAGAAATGTATGTATATATACATGTACCATCAGACAAAATGCAAGTGCTGGTAGCTTTGCAGCTTTTACTTGTTCTAGATCTAGCTCACAACATTATCAAAATAAAATTAACATTTGCCACAACATCTCAGCCATAACTGTACAGCGTGTTACAGAGCAAGCTCTGCCTACTTTTCTCACTGTAATAGCATATAATGCCCTTTCTGAACAACTAACGATTCAAGGGGATTGCCTTTATTCTTTCATTCAATTGTTCATTGTGTGAGTTCATTTTGTGAAGTTTTAATTTGCCCTAATGAAATATACAAAAATAAAGTACTGGGACATAAACATAAACTTTTTGCTGTATCTTTTGAATGTTATTGTATTTCAGTGAAGTCAGTATTCAAGACCTTGAATAAACCCCAGAAATCAGCCATCCTTAAGGTAAGTTGAAACAATTTCATTGTTAACTTTCAGGGTTTTTTTCCCCTTCTTTATCAATAGTCGTTTATAGGCATCTTCCACTCTGAAATGTCTTTAATTAATGCAGTTTTCCCCCAAACTTGCTACATACTCTAGGATTTTGTACCAGTCTGTCAAGCTTTTCTTGCATCAATAAGTTAGTTTGATTATCCTCTTTATGGATAGATTTTACAGCTGTTAAGATTCAAAATATTACATCATTTATAAATGATGACTTCAAAGTTTAGTGATAGACAAACAGTTGCAGATTCAGAAGACCTCTGTTCTGTCACTTTTATACATGAGTATACAGCTAGGGTATGTGTTAAATAAACTTGATAGAAATCATTTTCCTTGTTCTATGAGTTAGTCTACAACATCATTTCCCAAAATCTACTTATAACCCCTGTTCGGTAAGTTACGTTATCATCTATAGTTTATGAGTCGTTTAATTCCCTGAAGCGTCATAACAAAGTTGTTCAAATGGTACTTGTATATCTTTCTGTGCACCCAGCACATAGAGTTGTTCCAGAACTGGTTAGCCCAGTGTCTATGTTATCATGCCATTTGTCTATGATGAAGTAATTTAGTAGGGCAGCATTACATGTCTCATGTAGGCAATGTCCTTCATTGACTGAAATATTGTTGGTGGGATGTTAAACTCAAGCAAACCAACAAATATAACCTCTGGTCTATGTGCTATATTTTGACTTGTGTTATGTGAGCTACATTGTGCATTGTGACCCCTGATGAATGAGCTACATTATGACCCATTTTCAGTGAGCTACATTATGACTCATTTTTTTGAGCTACATGACTCATTTTCTGTGAGCTACATTATGACTCATTTTTTGAGCTACATGACTCATTTTCTGTGAGCTACATTATGACTCATTTTCTGTGAGCTACATGACTCATTTTCTGTGAGCTACATTATGACTCATTTTCTGTGAGCTACATGACTCATTTTCTGTGAGCTACATTATGACTCATTTTCTGTGAGCTATATTATGACTCATTTTCTGTGAGCTACATTATGGCCCATTTTCAGTGAGCTACATTATGATCTATTTTCAGTGAGCTACATTATGGCCCATTTTCAGTGAGCTACATTATGACTCATTTTTTGTGAGCTACATTATGACTCATTTTCTGTGAGCTACATTATGACTCATTTTCTGTGAGCTACATTATGACTCATTTTCTGTGAGCTACATTATGACCCATTTTCTGTGAGCTACATTATGACTCATTTTCTGTGAGCTACATTATGACCCATTTTCAGTGAGCTACATTATGACCCATTTTCTGTGAGCTACATTATGACCCATTTTGTGTGGGTTAAGGATATTCTGAGGATTTTTTAAAATGGAAAAAAGTGATCTTCAAAAGTAAATGTTTAAAAATTAATGATTCATGATTTTTAACAAAACCATAATAGGAAGAAAAATGACATACCGGGGTATATATCAATAAATTCTGAATTTTGTATTTTTAGCATTTGTTTATATAGAATCCATATATTGTATTACTCTAAAAATTTTGAGTGTTATAAATTGGAAATTTAAGCTTAACAATATCACAGTCAAAGTCATGTGTAAATCAGATCAGCCATTGACTACCATTTCTCTCAGTGTAGCTGTTGGATAGCCGGTTTGTCAGTTTTACAAACATCACTCTATTTTTACTCTGCAGGTAAGACGTCCACAATTGTAGCACTAGTTAAGGTCCTTCACCAGCTAGGGATGTCTGTATTGCTGACCAGTTACACACACTCTGCTGTGGACAACATTCTGATAAAGCTGAAAAAGGTGGAGTAACCTGACTTAAATATCAGATTCATATCCCACCTACAATACAATGTTCAAGTAATACTTAAACCCTTAACCCTTTCCTCATATAGACTCATTTTGACGCACTCAATAGGTACCACATAAAGCCTGATCTGCAGAAAACCACAGTTAAACCATACCAAATTTAATTACAAAATACCCATTTCCAGACCACTGAGGAGCAGCGAACAGCATAAAACCTGATCAGCCTGCGAGTTACTTGCAGGCTGATCTGGTTTTATGCTGTTCGCATAGGTCTTTTCATGGTGTCCTCTATGAGGGAAAGGGTTAAGTTTGGTAGGGACACATTCAACCATTCTTGTTTTACTAAATATTGAAGCAAATTACAGTGACATGAATAATTACAGTACAATTTAGTAATTTTTGTCCAGAATTGAAATACTTAAGTGTTTTATTACAAAAAAAATACAATGAAATAAGCTTCTATGTGGTTTAAGTATTTCATAGAGGGAAGTATTGTAGGTGGAATTCAAGCCAGATCCCATTGAGTGTGAGAGCATGGAATGTTACAACTTTCCAGGAGTTGACATGTAATGCTTTATGGCATTTGATATTTATTTTATTTTGCTGAGCAATATATTCATAAATCATGAACAGATGGACATAGAAAACAGTTTGTTGTCTGTTTGATTAGCGTGTATATGGAGGCATAGT
This sequence comes from Solen grandis, assembly GCA_021229015.1. NCBI lineage: Eukaryota > Metazoa > Mollusca > Bivalvia > Adapedonta > Solenidae > Solen > Solen grandis. The sequence goes on along the minus strand of CM037784.1, from coordinate 11,495,885 downwards.
TGCATATATTTCAGTGTGAGATACAGGGGATGGGAAATCAAATATTTATTTTAAGATAATGTGCCTATTTATTCTCATATAATAAAATAACAAATGGATTTCCTCATGTTGGGTGTATTTTTAACATGGGTAAGTTACTTGATGTTTGATGGATAGAAAGATAACCTGGAGGTCATTAGTTCAAGTTGTTAAAGATGGCTATGGTATATATCCCTGCTTTTTACTCGGCATATAAGGCTAGAACCTGGACAGGTTGGCCTTGTTTCCGGATAATAGGACTGGACAAGGTATCCTGCCACTTGACTATCAGAGCTCGAGTTTAACTTTTCTTGCCACTCACAAATGTTTGCAAATACCTGAAATTTCAACTTCCATAATTCACTTGCAATTAAATGAATGGTATATATTTTATGAAGGCACACTGACAAATGATTTTCTTCTCAGAGTGAGACACCAGAGTTAAATTATTAACAAATAATAATTTATTTTAATTAAGTATAATTATTGTCAATATATCAACAATGACTGATTATTTGATTATTACTGTCGTTCTTTTTATTTACTTAAAGAGGTAAAAAACTTGTGTTAAGCTTTGACATTTTATTTGTTACATATCAGCTGCAAAAAATGATAAATGTAAACAGTCAGACTGTGTTCACTATGTAGTTACATGTATAATGACCAGTTGTAATGACTAGTTTACAAAAATATTGGGTGTCAGTCTAGCAATTTGTGTATGTTTAAATTACAGCTCCATGTTATAGATTAAAGGAAGCACAATGTCGATTTTGATAGGATTCAAAACTTTGCACTGCAAAAATATACGAGCAGCTAGAAAATGAACTCACAAATTTCATTTCTCACTCGCATTTTGCGAGCTTGCTAGTTAAAGTCGAGCTTCTGGTCTATGCCAGTATGGTGTAATTTCACAGTGAGGCAACACCATCTGTCCCAAAATGATTGAAATACTGTTGATAGGATGTTCAACCCAGACAAGCTGAACAACTATTGATATTGCATGAATGATTGCACTACAAGCATGAAAAATAGAAAATGTATTAAAATCATGATATTAAAATCATGATTGATTTTATTTAAAACAATGTAATAACATCTGAAAATCAGGAATTAGATCTCCACAGAAACATCCCATCTTGTACTGATAACAGTTATAAAAATGTCTTATTTTTATCTATTTAGGATGGTGTCAAGTTTTTAAGGTTGGGACGCATCTCAAAGATTCACAGGGATATTCAGGAGTTTTCTGCTGAGAAACAGTGCCGGAAGTTCCAGTCTAAAGCTGACCTTGAAAAGTTCCTACATTCTCAGGTTTGTAAATATGAAGTGTTGAGTTTAGATACATAATTTACTGTTATTCATTAACAAAACTATTATCCAATGAATTAGAATTGTTTGTTGAGTTATTACAAAGTGATAGCCGGATATGATATAGATAAGCAAATGTCACACAAAACCATTGGAGATTATGAGAAAATAACACAAAAAAGAAAGGCATGTATAGCATTAAAATGCATAAAATATATAAAATATTTGTTGAAGATTTTACATATTTATATCGTTTCAAATAAAACCTGCTTTGAATGAGAATTTTCTGGACTTAATATGGATTGATTATGATTTTACATGGTGTAGATTGACTGGTTATTGGATTAAAAAAGTAAGATAAAACTCAAAACACTCTAAATAGGGTTCAATCCTAGGTGGGTCCAACAATGTATGTGAAAGATTATTTGTTGGCTGGTTCAGATATACAGGTTCTCTCTGGGTATTTTGGTTTTCCTCACACATCAGCAACCGTGCAAAACCCACCATCAGTGCCTCTAAGAACATTTTTATGAGCAATATTTCTTTCTTTTCCATATAAAGATTTATTTTTTTCAGCCAATCGTAGCAACCAGTTGTCTGGGCACCACACACCCCCTTTTCTCCCAGCGACAGTTTGACGTTTGTATCATAGACGAGGCCTCCCAAGTTCTCCAGCCTGCCTGCCTGGGGCCCCTGTTTGCCTCCCGGAAGTTTGTCCTGGTTGGGGACCCTAAACAGCTTCCCCCTGTGGTTCAGAGCAAGGAGGCAAGGTTAGTGTGTAGAGCATTTTGTACATGTTACTGAAATATTTATACAACTATATTCCCCATCCCTCCAACAAAAAAAAGTTGATAAATGAACATGAGGGTATGTGAATGGGTTAAGGTGGGGGTATAAATTGTATTCAGAATATTTTTTTCAACCATTTGAAGATGAGCCATAGGCTTGAATTTGGGTATTTTCATCCATATATATGTTAAAATTGGGAAACATAATCAAGGAATTACAGCAACT
>CM037784.1:11443445-11493445 GCA_021229015.1 Solen grandis | reverse complement strand
ATACATTAATTCTAAAATGAGCGGGCAATGATCCGAGAACTCAGTTATATCATTTACACGAAAATAAGAAATATGATCAAAATCATTTACATATGTAACAACATACAATGTAGTATACCACGCTCGTTCACCCATTACGAAGATCTGTAGAACAACAAGTGAAAACTACCTGGCTCTAGCCTACCGTTTACTATAAACATATCGTTGTTTTTGCATAAATCTAATAACCTAATTATAGCCAAAATAATCGTGATATGAGGCTGTTCTGAGAGAGTGCCTAGTCTGCATCTTACATACTGTGGAGCAAAGAGGGGAATTGACATCGACCAAGCTTCACGTTCCTGAAAAATGTATAAAATATTGGTAGAAACTTACTTTCTTTACGCGGTTGTAATGTTTTAATTATCATTATCATATATAAAATCCATGGAATTCCAAGTCACATCAAATACACCACAGTTTATGTTTTCTGCTGCAATGTTCCGTATCTGTAAATATGAAATACAGATCAGACCTAACCCTACCACGTGATCCTAGCTATTCTTTTGAAAATAATTTGACCCCTACAAATGCGTTGTTAGGTGAGTCATGAGTCAGTGTTTGTATTCTTGAAGCAGGGTGTCGGTAGTTGTTCATGTCTAAACTGGATACAGCATTTTTTTTAGTGGGCGGAGTTTCCCCGCTCATACAAAAACATATACACAACCATGCAATGTTCCAGATAACCGCACACGAACGGCGGTCCCTGCAATTATCCAGATAACCTCTCAGTAGCATTGTGTCCATACCACTTGGTATATGACCTTATTTTAAGCTAACGCGTAAAGCATATGTTGCATCGATTCGAAAATAAATACTGCTGTAAGTATTATATTCCTACACAAATTTAATGGGATATAGCGCATGCTAAACGGAAAAGTGTGCACTACATAAGAGTCCTAATGATTCTTTTGTCAGATGTTTAGTATTTTCAAAGAGTGTGAAGTAAAAACAGCTATACAGTTATGACATTGTCTTACACAATGCATATTCCCTGTTTGATATTTGTGCTGCCACATATCCGTAAACCCTTCGGTCAGTTTTTTAGACCATTCCCATTTTGGTTTTGTTTATAGAGTTACTTCCCTTTCATCATGTTTAGTTTTTACATGCGTGAAGCACGAGGTTGTGCAGGTTTTCATTTTGTGGCCCCATGGTGTAAGTAATAAAGTAAAATAATATTGAATATTATATTCCATTTGGTTCTTTTGAAGTATAAAGCATTGTCATGTAATGTCATTTGATAGTAATCCAAGTTAAGCAGTAAATAAAAGGTGTTATTGCTTGTGACGTCATGCTCCTGGCCTTTTCTTAGCATTGAATAGATGTTTATTCAGTCTTATGTCCTTAAAAGTAGTTTTAGTTGTTCGAATATGTCATTTTATATGTTTCTAGAATTCCTTCTTTATTAAATAGTCGTGGTTCAGTGTATAAAGATGTTTTAAGCATTTTCTAAGAAATCAGGGGAGATAATAAGAGCAGCATTATATGTAACTTTTTATATTTGATGATATTAATGTTTTGACAGAATAGTAAGGTCTGAAAATGTATTGAACTATTTTAGTATCATCTGGTGTGGAAGGCAGCAGTGAATTTATCTAACTCTAGAAATGGTCATTATTCTATATGCATTATAAATTTATGAATGTCAAGTGTTTTAAGTATTTAAATATTTTGAATTAAATACCATAAGCCCAAGTTAGTGGATTAGCAGAAAAACAATTTATCACACTGCATATTATTACGGTTAATATATAAACCTGTTAATGGTGGTCATGTAAGAATGTCCTTTTATGAAAGGTGTCTCTGTAGAAAGGTGGTCTTTATAGAGAGAGAGAGAGAGAGAGAGATGGTCTCTGTAGAGACATGGTCAATATCTTGGGTACATTTTTACATATAATGTAATTAATTGGTTATCCTTTTTCATAGTGAGATTGATGTGAGGTAGTAATTGATATGTATTTTGTATGAATTTCTAGTCAGAACATTTGCTGTATTTTTGTTTTATTAGTATGAGAGTATAAGAATGTTTTAATTATATTTTCAGCTTTTTACTATGTTCATCGGGAATAAAGTTTGAAGACTTTACAGTAAAAAGACCCTGATTTCCCCACAAGATGGCATCCAGCGAGGTTCTTGAGGGCCCAGGCAGTCCATCCCATCCAGTGGATCGAGGCAATCCATTGGTGGATCAAGATCTCCAGCAGCAAATGGATTCAGTTGAACAAGAAAGGGGACGTCGCATAAGAACCTTGACAGAATTAGGTTCTGAACTGTATGAAAACAAAGTGTCCAAATTCGCAGACAAGTTAATTTCATATAGAAAAGACATTCAACAAGTGGTATCAGAAATACAAACAGACTCACAAACAAATTCTCAAAATTTGAAGGTGAAACAAAGACATTTCTGAACTTTTTATCAGAGACAAACACTGAAATAAGTTTAAAGGAGAAACAATCTCAGGAAGTAATATTTAGAACTGTAACAGATAGTGTTGTCAGTGCAATAGAAAAAATCAAAACATCTATGGAACAACATAGTGTTAAGCATGCACCTTCACACTCAAATAGGTCTAGTGTCAGATCTTCAAAACATAGCAGCAGTCATTCGAAGAGTAGTCATAGGTCGAATGCTACTTCAGAATTAGCAAGACAGAGAGCGAAAGCGGAAGCTGCTAAGGCAAGGCTGTTATTTGAAAAGCGCCAATTAGATTTGAAAAAAGAAAAGGCAAGATTGGAAGAAGAACATTTAAGGTCAAAGGCCAATGTTGAAAGGAAAAAACTTGAAATAGATGCAGATATGGAATATTTAGAAAGGGAAAGGGATGCTGCTGTTGCTCAGACAGAATATGAGGCATATCGTGATGAATTAGAAGGCGAATGTAGTGAACATAACGGAACTGAAATAGGCATTCAAACTTTTAAAGAGAGTGAACGAACTAGGGAGTATGTGTCGAAGCTGTTAAGTTCTGATGAAAATGTGTCTCATTCACTAGAATCTTCAAGAGAAAATCTATACACAAATGATTGTGCTCCAACTGCAAATATGAATTCTTCGGTCAATGAAGATTTAATGAAAATCTTTATGAAGAAAGATTTATTAATGCAAAGACTGACACATTTCGATGATCGTCCAGAGACCTTTTTTGTTTGGAAGAGTAGCTTTCAAAATATAGTAAATGAACTGAGTCTGTCACCCACAGAAGAGTTTGACTTGTTGTTAAAGTGGCTAGGACCAGAATCCAGAAGGCATGCTGTTAGTCTTCGATCTTCAAATGCGAGCAATCCAGCCAAAGGATTAGAACGCCTATGGGAAAGACTGTATGAGCGTTATGGTTCTCCTGAAATGGTTGAGTATGCACTTAAGAAAAAGCTGGAACAGTTTCCAAAGTTAGGAACCAAAGACAATAAGAAACTCTATGATCTTTCAGACATTCTGGCTGAAATAGAATCAGTTATGGAAAATACAAAGTACAATACTATTCTGAGCTATTTCAATTCATCATCGGGCATATTACCAATAGTGTGTAAATTACCATACCACATACAGGGAAAATGGACAGTTAGAGCTACAAAGTACAAGAAAGCAAACAATGTGGCTTTCCCCCCTTTCACAGAATTCTGCAATTTCATCAGAGATATGAGTTCTATGTTGAATGATCCAGGATTTGCATATTTTGGGGACACTAAAGACACTGTGGAGAGAACAAGTGAAAAATCTAGTAGTACAAAGATAAAGAGTTACAAGCAATTTCCAGTGAGTGTAAGAAAGACTGATGTCAATCATAAATCTGTTGAGAAAGGAGGCACTTTGGAAAGCTGCCCATTACATGACAACTCCAAGCATTCCCTCAATCAGTGCAGAACATTTAAAGGCAAAAGTATGGCAGACCGAAAGCGTCTTCTTCGTGAACACAGAATATGTTATAGGTGCTGTGAAGACAACACTCATATCTTTAAGAACTGCAATGCGAAAATTAAGTGTCATGAGTGTGGTAGTAATCGTCATCCGACAGCAATGCACCCTAATGAAGGTCAAGGAGAAAATTGGCAATTTCCAAGAATCAAGGCAGGGAGGGGTCATCTGTAAACAATGATACTATCTGTGGTAGTCAGGCTTACAAGGCTGTGGATACCAAATGTACTAAAGTATGTGGTCCAGAATTTGCTGGGAGATCTTGTGCTAAAATTGTACCAGTGAAAGTCTACCCAGGACATGATTATGAGAAAGCAATAAAACTGTATGCAATACTTGATGACCAGAGTAATCGTACACTGGGCCGACCTGAATTCTTTGACATAATGAAAATTTCCGCCAATAATGCTGAACAGTATACATTGGTCTCATGTGCCGGAACATACCAAACTCATGGGAGGCTCGCTCAAGGATTTACTATCTCAGCCTTGGATGACAGCTTCACTCTGACATTACCAGTTATATTGGTATGTAATGAGATACCCAGCGCACGATCTGAGATTCCCACCCCAGAAATTGTTCAGTATCATCAGCATCTGAAAGACATTCCAATTTCACAATTAGACCCTGAAGCTGGTATACTCCTCCTTATTGGTCGTGATCTTCCGGAGGCACATCATGTGTTTGAGCAACGTGTAGGTCCCAGGAACTCACCATTTGCACAAAAGTTAGGTTTTGGTTGGGTCATTATTGGTGATGTGTGTACAGGGAAGCACCATAAACCAGACAATGTCAATGTTTTAAAGACTCGCATTCTTGAAGATGGACGACCAACAATATTTCCACAGTGTGATTATAAGTTTGTAGTAAAAGACCTCAAGCAATGACACGTCTCATCTTGATGCAGATGTGTTTAGTGTGACAAAATATGACAATAAGCAAGGCCTCTCGATTGAAGACAAAGCCTTCATCAAAATCATGGACACAGAATTTGAGAAGAATCAGAAGGGTTATTGGTCAGCACCATTGCCATTTCGTACCTCTCGACCAAAGTTACCAAATAACAGATCTCAAGCCCTTAAGCGAGCAAATATGTTGGATATGACATTGAAGAAAAATGCAGAAAAGAGACAGCATTTCAAGGAATTTATGGAGCGCATATTCCAAAATGGACATGCTGAAGTAGCACCTCAACTAAAAACTGATGAAGAATGCTGGTATCTCCCAGTGTTTGGCGTGTATCATCCCAAAAAGAAGGATCAGATTCGAGCAGTTTTTGACTCTTCAGCTAAGTTTGAAGGCCTCTCCTTGAATAGTGTGTTACTAAGTGGACCAGATCTTACGAACAATCTAGTAGGCATCTTAATGAGGTTTCGAGAAAATTCCATTGGTATTACTGGAGACATACAACAGATGTTTTACCAATTTCATGTTCATGAGAAAGACAGAAACTTTCTTCGCTTCTTCTGGTATAGAGACAATGACATGAATAATGAGCTTATAGAATACAGAATGTGCGTGCATGTTTTTGGTAACTCTCCATCGCCAGCAGTCGCAAATTATGGACTTCGTAAAATAGCCCAGAACACAGCTCATTCTCATGGTGTTGATGTCAAGAATTTCATTGAAAGAGACTTTTACGTTGATGATGGGTTAGCGTCTCTACAGTCAGTTGATGAAGCCATAAGCTTGATGAAAAGAACTCAGGAGGCTCTCTATACTGATGGCCAGCTTAAACTTCACAAAATTGTCTCAAATGAAAAGGCTGTGTTAAGTGGCTTTCCAGAAGAAGACCTTGACAAAAGTTTAAAAACATTGGATATTGTCCAAGACATACTGCCAGTTCAGCGAAGCTTAGGCCTTAGTTGGGACTTAGAGAGTGATAGTTTTGTCTTTCCAGTCATTGAACAGAAAAAGACACCACCCACAAAAAGAAGTGTTCTATCAACAGTAAACAGCCTATTTGATCCGCTTGGATTCCTTGCACCAGTATCTATTGGAGGAAAGCTTTTAATGCGTGAAGTAACGGCTAATGTCTGTGACTGGGATGAACCTCTTCCTCAAGACATGCTTGTCAAATGGCAACAGTGGGTTCAGTCATTGCAAGACCTGAAAAAGGTGAAAATCTGTCGGACATATTTTCCTCAAGGTGAATTCAGCATGTCAAATGCAGAATTACATGTTTTTTCAGATGCGTCCGAGAAAGCCATCGCAGCTGTAGCCTTTATTAAAAATGAAAATTCAAGGGGAGAAGAATATGTTGGGTTTGTTATTGGCAAATCAAAAGTTGCTCCCAAACACGGACATACAATTCCCAGATTGGAACTCTGCGCTTCAGTGTTAGCAGTGGAAATAGCGGAAGTGGTGTCCGAAGAGTTGTCCCTTCCTACTAACAACATTACCTTCTATACAGACAGCAAGGTTGTCCTTGGATACCTGAAGAACAATACAAGGCGTTTCTACATATATGTTACTAACCGTATAAGTCGGATACTGCAATTTTCAAGTGCAGACCAGTGGCATTACATTTCAACTGACAAAAATCCGGCAGACGCAGGAACTCGTCATGTTCATCCAAATGACTTAAAGGGATCCCATTGGTTAACTGGTCACACAGTATTAGAAATTCTCAAAAATGATGCAACCAATAATCAGAATTTCCCTTTAATTCATCCCAATGATGACGATGAAATTAGGCCTGAAATCAAATCTTGCAAAACTGTAGTCGAAGGTGATTGCTTCATTGGAACATCGCGATTCAAGAGGTTTTCGTGCTGGGAAAGGCTTTTAAGGACTGTTTCATTCCTTACACATATAGCAGATTCTTTTAAGCTGGAAAATAAAGATGAAAACCTCTGTAATGGCTGGCACTTGTGTGAAACTTACAAGTCGGTGAAATCCAAAAACCAAGCAAGAAATTTCATCATCAAACAATACCAGAAGGAATTCTTTGGTGGAGAGATAATTTGCTTTACTGAAAGCAAACCAATCCCACGCAATAGCAGCATTCTAACATTGTCACCTTTCTTAGATGAAGAAGGCATCTTAAGGGTTGGTGGGAGGTTAAAAAAGGCAGAGTTACCTTGGCATGAAAAACATCCCATTTTGATACCTAGACAAAGCCATTTAGCAACTTTGCTTGTGACGCATTATCACCAATTAGTATGCCATCAAGGTAGACATTTTACTGAAGGAGCTGTGAGAAATGCTGGTTACTGGATCATTGGAGGGAAACGACTAATCAGTCTCTTTATCCATAAATGTGTGAAGTGCAGGAAGCTACGCGGCAATGTTGGCCATCAGAAGATGTCAGACTTACCAGAGGATCGTGTCTTGCCGGCTCCTCCTTTCAGTTTTGTAGGTGTTGATGTTTTTGGTCCCTGGAATGTTATCGCACGGAAAACCAGGGGAGGTGTGGCATGTGCAAAACGTTGGGCTGTGTTGTTTGGATGTCAGACAACAAGAGCAATTCATTTGGAGCTTATTGAAGAAATGAGCAGTTCATCATTTATCAACGCCTTAAGGAGGTTCTATGCAATTAGAGGGAAAGTGCAAGAGTTTCGATCTGACTGTGGCACAAATTTTGTAGGAGCTACAAATGATCTCAAAATTGACACCATCAATATTGAGGATGACCCTGTCAAAAATCTTCTCTTTAAATCAGGAACTGTATGGAAGTTTAACTCTCCTCATTCATCTCACATGGGAGGTTCCTGGGAACGCTTGATTGGTGTGTCAAGACGAGTATTGGATTCAGTGTTAATGGACAATAAAAACATTAAATTGACTCATGAAGTTCTATCAACCTTTATGGCCGAGGTGATGGCTATAGTTAACTCACGTCCGCTTGTTCCAGTTTCAACAGACGTAGAGGATCCATTTATCCTCACCCCATCAGTATTACTTACTCAGAAGACAGGCACTGTTGTGGAGACCTTCGATCATATCAACATCCAGGACACTTACCGAGCCCAGTGGAAGCAAGTTCAGTTTCTCTCAGACGCATTCTGGAATCGTTGGAGACGCGAATATATACAAACTTTGCAATCGCGACAGAAGTGGCAAACAAAACTGTGTAACATAAAGGAAGGAGATGTTGTTTTAATGAGAGACAAAACTGTTTCCAGAAACGAATGGCCACTTGGGCGTGTGATTCGTGTTTTCCCGAGTGAAGATGACTTAGTGCGAAAAGTGCAACTTCGTGTTGTCGTAAATGAGAAGTCAGTTATATATGTTAGGCCGATTACAGAAGTTGTTAAACTTTGTGAGTGAGTCAAAGTTAGGTAGTTGAAAACTTTGCGAGTGAATCAAAGGTTGGGTAGTGAAACGGTGACATAATAAACAATTGATGTTTCTTGTTCAATTTATTCTTAGAATAATTTTCATTTTTCTATATTAACAGTTTAAGTGATATATTATGTAAAGTAAATATATCAGGCAGGGAGTGTGCTGCCACATATCCGTAAACCCTTCGGTCAGTTTTTTAGACCATTCCCATTTTGGTTTTGTTTATAGAGTTACTTCCCTTTCATCATGTTTAGTTTTTACATGCGTGAAGCACGAGGTTGTGCAGGTTTTCATTTTGTGGCCCCATGGTGTAAGTAATAAAGTAAAATAATATTGAATATTATATTCCATTTGGTTCTTTTGAAGTATAAAGCATTGTCATGTAATGTCATTTGATAGTAATCCAAGTTAAGCAGTAAATAAAAGGTGTTATTGCTTGTGACGTCATGCTCCTGGCCTTTTCTTAGCATTGAATAGATGTTTATTCAGTCTTATGTCCTTAAAAGTAGTTTTAGTTGTTCGAATATGTCATTTTATATGTTTCTAGAATTCCTTCTTTATTAAATAGTCGTGGTTCAGTGTATAAAGATGTTTTAAGCATTTTCTAAGAAATCAGGGGAGATAATAAGAGCAGCATTATATGTAACTTTTTATATTTGATGATATTAATGTTTTGACAGAATAGTAAGGTCTGAAAATGTATTGAACTATTTTAGTATCATCTGGTGTGGAAGGCAGCAGTGAATTTATCTAACTCTAGAAATGGTCATTATTCTATATGCATTATAAATTTATGAATGTCAAGTGTTTTAAGTATTTAAATATTTTGAATTAAATACCATAAGCCCAAGTTAGTGGATTAGCAGAAAAACAATTTATCACACTGCATATTATTACGGTTAATATATAAACCTGTTAATGGTGGTCATGTAAGAATGTCCTTTTATGAAAGGTGTCTCTGTAGAAAGGTGGTCTTTATAGAGAGAGAGAGAGAGAGAGAGATGGTCTCTGTAGAGACATGGTCAATATCTTGGGTACATTTTTACATATAATGTAATTAATTGGTTATCCTTTTTCATAGTGAGATTGATGTGAGGTAGTAATTGATATGTATTTTGTATGAATTTCTAGTCAGAACATTTGCTGTATTTTTGTTTTATTAGTATGAGAGTATAAGAATGTTTTAATTATATTTTCAGCTTTTTACTATGTTCATCGGGAATAAAGTTTGAAGACTTTACAATATTCATAGAAAACTTTATCATTATTCAGTACATGTATGCATCTAGAAAGAACTTTTGAAAGTCACTGATCTTAGTTTGCTTTGTGGCTCGTGTTTGCAGAGTGTTTTGCATTTTACTTTTCCCGGCGGACTATCAATTCTGATATGGCCTGAGCAATATCAAGAACAGAACAGAACAGAAGTTTATTGATTGTAACAAGCACATTTAGCTCATTCACATAAACATATAAATTCAATATACATGCACAATAACACAGACAAATAAATAGATGTTACAAAGAAGGTTATCTTGTATACATTTTCAAGTGAGAATGTTTGATAAAGGAATGTACGGTGGCATATTTCTGCCAGCCAAATATCCGCGTAGCTATGTCGAAACTTTTCTGAAAAATTGTCACATATTCAGTTATTATCTAGCAAGTAGAAAACTTTCGTGTTATCCTTTTAGGTATCATAACAGGACAAAATTTCCTTGTTGTTGTTGTTGTTTTGTTTTTGTTGTTGTTTTGTTTGTTTGGTGTTTGTTTGTTTGTTGGTGTTTTTTGGTCCGAGTTCGTTATAAGTGAGCTTTACTGTAATGGCGGACACTCGGTTTATCCAATATGATAATGGCGGCACGACTAATTTTGATGACCACACAAAAATAAGTGTATTACCGATACGATTCCTTTACTAGATGGCCCTTAGTATTCAACCCTACAGAGTGGGCATATTAACTTTCCCCCCACAGGTATTTTTTTGTTTTTTGTTTCAAATCATGAAATTATTTCCTATACAAATGTATTTAAACCAAAAAATAAAATGAAGTAGAAATTAGCAGCGTGGCCCAACTACGTGGTACACGCCATCATTTTAAGCTGTCACAAGTAGCATATTTTGCCTCAGTTTGGATAAGAAAAGTGCTTAAAGTTATTTTTCTTCATCAGTTTTAATGGGATATAGCGGAGAGATGTTCTCTACACATACGTAGGCCCCAATGATATTTTTGTCAGATGTTAAGGATTTCCATCATTCGGAAAACACTTCAGAGTTTTATGAGTAAATTTGTTATGAGTCACGAAATGCACACACTAAAAGCTTTTCCAAAATGTCAGAAGCGCAATTGTAACACTGATTCAACCTTTAAAATTTCTGAAGTTATTGAACAGTCAACTGTTGTACAGAGTTCGTTTTATTTATTCGAACAAGTCAAAACTTTCACACTGCTATCTAGCACTAGTTTAACTTTTACCGATTCAGCACATATCTGTACAGAATTGACAAATTACAATGTATTTAAGATACTGCGTGGAGTTTGCTACACGAAGGCGCCAAATAGTGAGAGCTTGTTTGGAAAGAGTTATTTGATTAGTTAAGAGGAAAGGTTCCTTTCACTGAATGGTCATGATTGTTTTTCATCCGCTAGCCGTTTACCAATCGAAAAAGGTGATATGTCTTTTTTTCTAAGCTGACGAAACGATCTTAAAAATCCTTAATATCCTTGTACATATGTATTACGTTTGTGTGTTGATATTTTTTTTTCGGTGTAGCTGCCTAATTTTTTTTTACTTCCTTTAGAAGATAACGTAAGACAGTGCCGAATGAATATCTTTACAATTTTCCTATACTTAAAGAAAATCAAAGCGCTCAATGCGCTGAGAAACGGCGGCGGAATTAACATGAAAAGCTATAATTCTAAACCTAACGTTTCAGTAGAGATTGAAACAATAGAGACAAGGGTCATTTGACGCCAAAACCTCCACACGCTTTCCTGCAACTATAGTTGCTAGTAAATCTGTTGAACTCGCTCTCTGCTTGTTACATAATAATCCAGGCTTGATTTCATTCATAAGTTACATACCTATGAAGGTCATTTCCTTTCTTCAGTACTAGTGAAACTGGTGTATACATTATATCTGTTGTTGAGTATGTGTAGAAATTGACAAGGTATCCGATTATTTAAGATACGCATATCTTTTAATTGCAAAATTACTCGTATGTAAAATGAGTTGCTGTCCTTATTTATAAATGCCAAATATATGTTATTCGTGCTTAAAATGGATGCTACCAGTGCAAAATAATGGTACAAAAACACTTGCAAATTAGCAAGGTCAGCAAAGCCTGTTTTGGATTTTCATTAAACACGGCGCACCATGACAACTACCTTATACATAAATTACTATCTTCAGTTTATTATGGTCTGCTTTTCATCGGTACGCTTCATCACAATCGCGCATTTTAAGTTAGCGAGTTTCGACTTAGATTAAATTACATGTTTTTGTATGCGTGCGTTATTTCCGTTGTTTATTCATTAACTATTCCATGGTTAGCAGGGTGTCTTGGGTGTCAGTGGACAGTTTTGCTTTTATTTCCTAAACATAAGTGAGGGTTAATGAGAGGGAAAAGAAAAACGCAGTGGCAACTTTGAATAAACATATACTAAATTCACTCAGTGGTTTCTCCAATTTAAGTTTTTTTTTTGTTTTGTTTTTTTGTGAAATGTGCTGCACTTGCATTCCCATGCAAAGTAGGGTAATTCTTACCCCTGCGCGCGTTTCATCGTCATATAGCGCATACCTGACTAGAAAGATAGCTATTAAATGTACTGGAAAGCCGTGTCATGCTTTTCAATCGTAGCGTGAAACTGTCACAGATTATGTAATTTTATATTTCAAAGATACTCACGGTTTAAGATTTGAAATATTAAGCAAAGGTCAAGGTAGTGGTTATTGGTTTTCTTCGGCCTTAAATAACTCAAAATCTAAATATATTTTAGCATATAAATTAAAGTCCTTAAAGAGACCTCTCTAGTGAAATATGTTTTTTTTTTTTTTTTTTTTTTTTTTTTTGAAGATTGGGTAAGATTTGGTGATCTAACAACAGGTCAAAGTTTGATCCTTGGTTTAATCAATTCCTTATCATTTTATAGCAGGATTTGTTTAATATTTTGTTATAATGTTGAAGTGTAAACCTTTCAACAAAAAAAAAAGATTTTCAAAATCGGTTAAGAAATGTAGCATCTATGCCATTTCAAAATGGACGTCTCCATGAAAATTTTGACCGTTTCGCCAGACATGGAGACCTTTACTAACAAAGGCTGATAGCTATGCTGACAGGCAGACTGATTTATCTCAGCTACTAGTGTAGTATAGTTATGCCTTTACACAGCTGTGTGTAATAGGACTGAAAGATGCAATATGAAGACAAGCCGTATGAACTTGTACACGGTTATTTCTCATCCTTTCAACAAACTCATGTAAACTAACTCACTTCAATAATAAGTGGTAAATTTATCAATTTTTTATTTATCTCTCTCTCTCTCTCTCTCTCTCTCATTGACATAAACGTATGACTCATAATGTTCCACAATAGTATGGTTATAATACTGGTGTATTTCGTTGTCTGCTCTTATTATCCTCGAGTGACTAAACTACGTCCCTTTAATATTTAATTAGTAAATGCGACATAAATACAATACAAAGAATAGAAACTGTTCACGCACCAATTAATTCTGCGGTGACCGTGCGGTCTCCATAGGGCGTGCTATATTTTTTCAGGCAATGGGGGTCGCCGTAGAATTTTAACGCGGAGTTATAACATTTTTTTTTCATTTCTACGGTCGCCGTAGCAGTTCGACAGGTAGCCATGCCGTAGAGCGACCCATGGTGACCATACTTCGAGCGTACGGTAGCCGTGCGTTCACCACTGTCCTTATGGATTCTATTTGATCTATGCGGACAACAAAATTTCTTCTACGGGCTCCGTGTTACAAAAGTACGGTCACCCTACGCCTGTCGTAGGTTTGCCGTACGGCGATCATGCGTCATCACTTTAATTCCCGGAAGCCGCAGGATTTTTGTCGGTACTACCTTAAAATACGTTGTACGGCTACCCGAAGTCGCTGACTTTAACACTCACTCAGCCCCTCACCGCGTGGGTTCGAATCCCGACAGGGTCATTCGGATTTTCTTGTGAGGAAGCCTTCCAGCTGGCTTGCGGTAGGTCGGTGGTTCTACCCGGATGCCTCCGTGCATTCGGGGTCTTCCTCCACCTGTAATTAGCTGGGCGTAAGCGACGGTAAACTCAAATAGTCAAGTCAAGTCATAGGATGCGACCGTAGAAATTCTGCCGTGGCAAATATGACTGAGGTATTACTATACTTCCCGTATAGTAAGTACTTTGTACCTTTACATACACGTTGGTAAATTGAAATTCGCCCTCAAATTTCGAAAAGAGTTTATAATAGGACAAGGTGAACATGATTTCGGAGCACATCATAGCGCAAGAAAAAATCTGCAGCATGACTGGGACACACCTCTGCTGTATTTTGTGAAAGAAAAAGTAGCACATTATCACAAAGTAAGGGTACACAAATGTGGACTATTTACCGACTAAGCTAACCGAATACTTAGACACCTTTCTCCCATAAAGTTAGAAACGGGTAGTGTGACGTATGCCATACATTATAACTTTCTTCAGGTCATATAATAAAATATTAATGATATAATAAACATAACCTAATCTCTAATTGAATATGTAGACACATACATCCAGTAACACAAAAATAGTATATCATCATCATCATCATCATTAACATCATAATTCAGAAAGCTGGACTTTAAAACGGAAGAGCATTTTCCTTTATTTTTTTTTTTTTTTTTTTTTTTTTTTTTTTTTTTTTTTTTGCATATTTGTTGTCGCTTCAGCCATGTACCCACTTTAAGGCATCTGTAAGAAGGGGCCTAAAAGTTGGTAAAGGAAATGATATTTAAAAAAGCCCCAAAAAAGCAAAAACACATGAGCAGCCAAGACATGAAGTGCTAAAAGGTCTGACGCGATTACCTTCGCAAGTACCCATTTATACACCTGGTTCGAGTGAAACAATTCAACGTTAAAAATTACTGGACACCTCGACCGAAACTCGAACCACGGACTCAGTGCCATAATTATTCTGCTCCTCTGTGGTGTCGCATCGCAGAAAACTGATTCATCAAAAAGTAAATTGAAATGTGACTTGATATCAAATGGGTAATCAGTCTAACAGATAGTATTTCACAACATACAACTGTAAATCATGAAAGTGCTTTTCAGTTATATTTTCCTGGCATTTGGTTAACTGGGTACTAAAGAGGACCTTTATAAGTATTACATTTAGATATTTGGTATTCAACTTTAAAAAGTACACTTGAGTTTAGGTTGACTTTCAAAGCTTTAGAAGGTTTAAAAGCTTTAAAAGGGCGCCGTGGTCCAGTGGTTAAGTATCCGAAGGTTGTGGGTTCGAACGCCTTTGGAGGCAAGAATTCTTCACGGCCTTCCCAGACGTAGAGTACTTGTCCAACCCAGGAACCGTCGAAAGGGATTAGTATAAGTTGTAAGACTTTGTTTCCCAGTCAACGTAAAATAAATAAGTTTAAGCTAAACTAAAGCTTTAATCCATCTTGAAATGATATTCTCTTAAGGACCCATTATCCCTCAACAAACAGTGTATATTCTTTGGACAAAAACGCATAAAATCGTTAAGAAGTGCAATTTATACATACGCATTATTGACGACTACATTACCACAACGCATAGATGAAGAATCTTTTACCAAAGCTCGTTCACTTGTTTACAAGAAATATGTTATTGCATACATGTATTTCGCATATCTTCGTCAAATATCTGAAGCTTTCCATACACCTTACATATGTCTTCGTTAATTAATCGCGAGTACATGCACATAAATTGATCAAGTAGCAGAAAAACAATTTGTGCTTCGTCAGCGTTTTTTTTTTTTTTTTTTTTTTTTTTTTCAAATTCAAATTATTTCTGATTAATACGGACCGCCTTCAAGAATTCTCGCCCATGCATTAAGTAAACAAAGAGAGTATTTTGACATCCATATAAAATACTAAATGACACAATCGATTAACATTTCCAAAGCTTATCACTGTAATATCACCATTATGTACCATGTGCATTAGCCTACAATATCTCAATGTCATTTTATACTTTATTTTTTATGAATAGTGTTCGTCAAGAAATATAATAGGCCTTTATAATCCTCCAAATTACAAATATTATTTTAACAAATTTTTTTTAATCCTGCGTATTATTTTAACTAACATGTTTCTAGGTAGGACGATCAAATCAGTACAAAGATTTTCTCCTAGCAAACGTTTGTTGTCTTTGTTTGTTGGGTTTATCGCCCCACCTGCAGTAATTTTCAGTCATTTGGAGACGATGTCTACTTGAGACAGATATAGTGCCGCCACACTGCAGTATCACGCTGTGGACATGTGGCATGATACCACACCCAGTCACATCATCCTGACACTGGGCCAACCAGTCCTGCAACTACACTTATATGCTAAGTGTCAAGCAAGGGAGCTATAACAGTACCATTTTTTACGACTTTGGTATGTCCCGGCCGGGGATCGAACCCACGACCTCCCGCTCCCGAGGCGGACGCTCTAACCACTCGGCCACCAGGGACGGTCTAGCAAATGTCAGAGATAAATTTGCTTTATTGTTTTAAAAGTCTCATCAACAGCATATCAGTTATTTTATTTAGCTACGACATGATGAGTCAGATAATTGCGCTACCTCACTGCAATATAACACCAAATGAACAAGTGGTATAGCCAGTATACCACAACTAATCATTTAATTATCCGGAGTGTCAGGCTTGGATGCCACACAAGTTCCATTTTAAAGAACTTTGGATTGACCAGGGGATTGTACCCAAAATCTCTGGTTTAGGCAGCAAATGCTATAGACACATGACCAACTTGACCATTGTTACAGATGTTTGTAGGAAATCGTACGTTCCAACAGTTGTCATAAGAAACATATTGTTTAACAGGTAAAGATCTTAAGCCTTCCAGCAGATGCCCCTCAGATTTCCCTCATTCAGTTATTTCAAGTTTGTTTATTTATCGGGTTTACTGTTTCATTCTTTTGGTGACAATGAATAAAATGCTGCCATATTAGTATCACGCAGTAGACATGGCGCATGATACCACACCCAGTCACATTACACTGACACCAGGCAAATCTGTCCTGGAACTTATTCAACTTACCCTTATATGCTGAGCACCATTAGCAATTGCGCTAAACAAGTACATTAATATGACTCTGGTATGCTGTGGCCAAGGTTTGAACACATGTCCGCTTCAAGATGGACGCTCTAACCACTTGGACACTAGGTCTGGTAAGTTCATTCAAGTAGTTTATAAATGTGATGGAACTATCCTTAAATACTGAGCGCGAAGCAAGTACCACTTTTATTGATTAGTTTGTCGCGACCAGGGATAAAACCCATGACCTCTTGATTTTGATTGGCCGCTCTAACCACTTAGACGCTAGAACTGGCCAGTCACTTTAAGTGATACTGTAACTCAGATGGTAGAGCACCGATCATGTAAGCACTGGGTTTTGGATTCAAATTTTGATCTATCTGCACTTCATTTCACTTGGCTATGTAACGGCCAATTAGTTACTCTGATTAGTGTGAAATCTGTGCATAAGCATTCCTAGAACTCAATTTGTATGGCATTTTTTCTGTAAGAGACGGGTCCTTGGGTCTAACCTAGTCTGGCTTTTCATTTTTCTTACCTTGTTACATTGGGTGGTATATCTCCAGTAGATTCACCCTTGGGTTTGTCAAGAACATATCAATTTGTTCGGTTCTGTGAAGTTGGGACAAATTCAAAATAAGAGGGGGGTATGATAAGGCCTTTATAAGTAACATTTACTGGTGTCAGCTTTGTGTAAATTTTCCAGTAGTTCAGTCTGTATAGCACTTGTATTGTAATCAAGGGGTCCCGAACCATGGTCTTCTTTCACCTGGTTACAATTTGAACTAAATGTTAGACTGTTACATTAAAGTTCTGTAGTATAGTCCTTGTCAAGGAAATTTTCATTACGCAAGATATGAAGTATTTGGGGACCATATTGGAGTCACGCTTGTCGGTCGGTCCGTCAGTCTGTAGACGATATTAGTCCGCCCTATTTCTAGGCTATCTTTGCATGGATTTTTATCAAACTTGACAAGACTAATAAGTACCAAGCCTAGTTGTGCATATCGTTGACACGTCTTCATTTGTTGGATTTTAAATGAGTTATGGCCCTTTGTTTTATTTACTGAATATATTTTTCTCACTATATATAGGCTACCGTTATGGTGGGATTTTAATTTAAATTCACAGCGCTAATATGTACCAAGTCAAGTTGTGCATATCATTTGCACGTCTTCATCAGCTGGATTTTAATGAGTAATGACCCTTTGTTGTATTTTTTTAAATATAATTTGTTCATAGATTTATTTTTGAAATTCTTGAAGTGGTTTTAAAGCTTTTTATCCCCCTCCCCCACGTGGATCTACATATTTATTCTAGTTCTGACTGACTGATATCCTGTTTAATTAGGGTCCGGCTTCCTGTCAAGCTATGTGCGCAGAACCCGGAGTGTGACCCCTCACTCCTGAAAAGTTTGTTTTAGAAGCCGAAATAGGGTCAAATTTTAAAGTAACCTTAATTTACAAGTTTGTTTATTTACGCCAAATATTGTTATTTTAGTGTTTTATTAACTGAGCTAATTTGAGCTAAGGATGTCAATTACCACTATGAGCATGTCTGGATTTGGGTGGGTTTGCATGTTGCTCATGTGTTCTGTGTATTTAGTCGGCATGTAGGTGGGTGGTGAACTGTACCCTCCTTCTTCTTCTGTCTCGCCGGGACATACCGCGTTTGAGACCGCAGATCCGTCTCATCAGTGCCGACTAAATTAGACAATGGGACATGAGTTGATCCAGTTTGTTAGGCCGGGTGAGACCACGATATGGCTAGCAAACAAATCGCCCCGTCACTCAATCAAGCACAAAACAACGGCCCCTGTTAGGATAAAATTTTGAATATTGATAGCTAATAGATAACACTAGTTATTATCCTGAGACTGTTTGTGAGTTTCATGGCCTTTGGTGACACTAATTGAGAAATGATGAAGGGTGACACTAGTTATTTATTATCCTGAGATTGAATTTCATGGCTTGTATTATACCCACATGAGATTATTCTCTTGTGTATATAAGTAGATTTCTATCAATGGAGAGAGCACGATTTGAAATACAGCAATTGTATTGGCAGATCTATGTTCGGGCCTGCCAGGGGCTCCCAGCTGACATGGGGGTGAGACCCTCTTTCAAACCCTGTCAGCTGGTGTCGGGGTACCACGGTACCAGCTTGCTGGCGTGGCAGACCATTTGTTGGGAAGGTCTTTCCCCAATGGGCCGGAGCCACATCCACATGGTCCCTAGCCCCACCTCTAGATCCGGGCTTAGGGCCGGGTTGTGATACAGGTGAACCTGTGCTCCGTGCGGGAACGCGGTTCATTTGTGGGGTCCATCACGAACGGAGTAATTTTGGGTCCGATCGCATCTGTCCCTGTCACTTCTATGGTGCCTGGGACAGATCCGACCAGGCACTGAGATTCTCCAGTTCCATGCACTAAGTATTTTCTAAGGGCGATCATGTGGGAGTCCTTTTGAGGGGTACCTTAAGTGGAGGGGTATTACTTTAACAATTGTCAAAACCAGTTTCATGGTGAGTACCTTACAGTTTAAAAGCTCAAAACTCAAACTCAGACTCACTTTATTTGGCATATCGGCAAATTACAATGCCATTCACCCAAACTCATACATCATACAATGTTTGCGTATGAAACCAAACAGACAATACATATATAGCGAATCAGTTGATAAGATTCAACAAGAATAATACGACAGTGCCGAATTGAAATACAATGTATTGCAAAACAGTGTATTCATAAAATATACTGTTAATCTGAAATAAATTTATTTTAAGAGATACTCTCAAATCCATTGGTGTTTTTTTTTTACATATTTTACAAGATTTAAACATTTTTTTCTAGAACTACATGACATAATATTGATAAAACATTGGACTGTTGGAAAAGATCTGTTTCTAGCTAAAAATGAATTTCTTATATCCTTATATTAAGGACAGACTAATAAAAAATGATATTCTGACTCTAACTGTCTTTGATTACATAATAAACAAATTCTATCTTCCCTATTCATATTGGTAAATCTAACAGACTCAATAACTAAAATATAGGAACTTAATCGAAAACGTGTAAGTGATATTCTCAATAAATCATTCTTAATGTTATACAGATAGGGCTCAAATTCAAAATCTCTTTTAAATATAACGTAATATTCTAATTTTCTACAAGTAGATACTTGCGTTCTCCACGGTTGTCAAAATTGGTCTCTAACACGATCAAAAAGTTTTGGATAGAATTTAACATTAAGATTTTCACTAAACAAAAGATTTGGAAAAAAAAACAAGGTTATCCAATGAACTTTTGATTTTACTCATCCAGCAACTATTATTTATTGGAAAATAATTATTCGACTGGCTGTTAAATGCTGCATGGAATAGGTTGTTATTGGAAGTAGAATTTTTTGACCAGTACCTTAATGATCTCAGTAATTCTATTGTACATAATGGTAGCCTACCCAATTCCCCATACACAGCGTTATTAACAGTTTGTTTGCGTACCCCTAAAATACGTTTCAAAAATTTAAGATATAGTCTGTCAACATCAGCATAATTATATACATCCCATACCTCAGAACCATATAATAAAATGGGTGTAATTTGTTTGTCAAATAATGATAATTTCATCTTTACATCACATGATACCTTTTTGAATAACAGAAGCTCTTGATGCTTGATCCGACAATGCCATTACTGCAAAGCTAAGATGTCAAGACTTTACAAATTTGATCCCAAGATAACAAAAATTATCAACTACTTCAATTTTTTCATGATTTATACACCATTCAAAATTATGGTTAGATTTCTTTCTTTTTTTTCAAAAATACATATATTAGTCTTATCCACATTTATTGTAAGACCCCATTTTTGAGAGTATACATGTAAGTATACGTTATCTATTTGTAGTTGCAGACTTACTTTATCCGTAGTAAATAACACTATATCATCAGCAAACAACATTAAATATGACGTTAGAAGCTGGAGATCTGTATCTGTGAGATTATCAAAATCTGAACATTCATTTATGTCATTCACGAAAAGGAGAAATGATATTGGGGAGAGGGACTCCCCTTGCTTCAACCCGATCATGATATTAAAGCAATCTGAAAGTTTACTTTGAGACGATCTAACACATGCAGACACCATAGAATATAAAGATTTTATCGGGGCCTCCGTGGCCGAGAGGGTAAAGTCGCTGACTTTAACACTCACTCAGCCCCTCACCGCGTGGGTTCGAATCCCGGCAGGGTCATTCGGATTATCATGTGAGGAAGCCTTCCAGCTGGCTTGCGGTAGGTCGGTGGTTCTACCAGTTTCTACCGTGCATTCGGGGTCTTCCTCCACCTGTAATTAGCTGGACGTCGCTATATGACTGAAATACTGTCGAAGCGACGGTAAACTCAAATAGTCAAGTCAAGTCAAGTCAAAGATTTTAACATGTTCAAGAACTTACAGCTAATACCACACTGTACTAACTTTATCCATAAGTTATCAATAGATATTGTATCGAAGCATGATTTATAGCCTATGAAAACACAATATAGTTTCTTACCTTTAGATAATATATTTTGAATTATTGTGTGTAAAATAAAAATGCAGTCAATTGTACTACGGTTATCTCAAAAACCAAACTGATTTTCTTCACACCATTTATTTAATATATTTCTAAAACATATAGAGAAAAGTGAGCCATTAAATTTATTAATGTAATACCCCTATTATTAGTAGGATTTGATTTATCACCTTTTTTAAAACATGGTATTTTAATACCTTTGGTCCACATTTCAGGATAGACACCTGTTTCGAAAACTTTATTGAATATTTTTACCAAGAGTTATGAATATTTTAGAATCAATAAAAAAGGTCAGGCACAATATCATCACAACCACTACTTTTATTTCTATTTAATGATGAAATTGTTTCAATGATTTCTTTCTCAGAAAATGGTTTATCTAGTTGATCAATATCAGTATTACTCTCCGATGGTAAATCCCTATGAATAAAGGAACCTTCACTACTTCTAAACAGACTGGAGAAATGTTGCACAAATTCTTTTGCATTGACAGAATTATTAATATTTGTTCTTTTATCCTGTTAATGAATTTCCAAAACTGCCTATGTGATTTTTTGCTTAAACAATTTACGTCACTTCGTTGTTTTTTATTATAGTTATACTTGCTTTTACCATCCCAAACAATTTTATCAATAAAAACATTATGATCACTTCCCTTATCTTCCAATTGTATAATGAAATTCGTCTCAAAACTGACTGGACAATGGTCAGAAAATTCACATAAGTCTTCAACATTTCTGTTCATCGTATAACACGTGTGTAACCCAGCCTCAAGTCTACCGTTTACTATGAAAAGGTCATTTTCTTTGCATATATTTAATAATTTATGGCCACATGCATTTGTAATTTTATCAGGTAACCTAGCATGTTCCTCCACTTCCGGTAAATCAACGTGTCTGTCTATCCCAGTGTTGATGATATAGTCTAGTTTTTCCCCCACTCTCCCATTCATATCACCACATATAAAAATTTCAAATAGATCACAATCGAAAAAAAAACTGAATTTATATTACGATACACAGGTGAGTGTTCAGGTGATATATAACATAGTAAATATCTTTATCCATATTAAAACCCGCCTTGTCTAATTTAAACCATATCATTCCTCTATTATCTTTTTTAAATATCTGGATTTTATTTTGCAATTATTCCTTAAAGTATACGATGATTCCACCACTAAACCACTTTACATTCTTATTAGTCTTTGGTCTATTATATGCAAAATTATTAAACCCTTTTAAAAGGATATTTGATAACTTTGAACACCATGTTTCATAGAATGGCAAATTGTCATAATCCAATATCTTGGTCACAAAATCATTATCAGATAATTTATTGCTCAGTCAGCGCACATTCCACAGTAGAAATTTCAAAGCCCGACTGCCCACACCTTCAACACCACGTGATTTCACCTCGCTGGCGGTGACCGTTCTCCCGTCGATATATAATTTATCCTTTGATAAAGTGGTTCGTCTGCCCTGTTCCCGTGCTTTCTGCATGACTGGGTAGAGAATTTTACGTCGGTCCTTAATCTCTCGCGGAAATTGATCGGCCACCCGAAACTTAATGTTTTTCAGTTCAGACCTAGCCTTTTATTTAATATTTCGCTTATCCTGGTGATAATTAAACTTGGCTACAATAGGTCTGGTCTGGTAGCTTTGTACTTAGTAGCTCTGTAATAGATCCCCTTGTTTTCTATTAGGTGCGTTTCTTTTGATTTGATTAATTGTTCTGTCAAGGCGGTATTCCTTTGAAAGTATAATTAGTGTATCAGTTTCATTTGTGTTTTTTGTCAGCAGTTTTCAATGAGAAGTCAATTGCTATCTCAAATTTAGCACCTTTTTGTGCCTTTACTCTATAAGTTACATTGAAATCTTGTGAAATTGTCATTTTTTTCATAATGACTTATATCACCGTCTTCGGCGATAGTTTCGTGAGGCGCCTTGGTGATGAATTAGTCTGTTTGAGCAAGGATCAGCTACAATGGGTGTTGTACTTTTTTTTTTTTGTACTTTATACATGTTATTATGTTTAAACATATGAGAAGATTAAGAGCATTAAATTGGCACTGATACAACAACTTATTTGTATTATAAATGAAATATTGACTGATATACCATAAATGCTCCCAGGCGCAGCAACCTAGTTTAACCCCTTCCCTCATAGAGGACACCATGAAAAAACCTATGCGAACAGCATAAAACCAGATCAGCCTGCGAGTAACTCGCAGGCTGATCAGGTTTTATGCTGTTCGCTGCTCCTCAGTGGTATGGGAATGAGGATTTTGTAATTTAATTTGGTAAGGTTTAACTGTGGTTTTCTGCAAATCAGGCTTTATGTGGTACCTACTGAGTGCGTCAAAATGAGTCTATATGAGGGAAAGGGTTAACAGCACTTATACAGTCACGTGTATAGCACACGGTCGTTGCAGTTGAGTGACCGTTAGAAATTTTATCACGTGATTGACATAGCTGTTGTAAAAACATTGTATTGTTTGTAATGACAAGGATTGCATAAAATATACAAATTGTTACATGTCTATAATAATATTTTCAGCCACGCTTTTCTCTTTTTATGCATACAGAGTCGAGGTGTTTATACTTAATGTTTGTACAGTCATATTTATTTATATATATGTCTATAATTGCAAAACAATGATTTTTGTTATGCAAATAAAGTATTGAATTTGAATTTGAATTGAATTGAATTGAATTGAATTGAATTGAATTGAATTGAATTGAATTGAATTGAATTGAATTGAACTGAACTGAACTGAACTGAACTGAACTGAACTGAACTGAATTGAATTGAATTGAATTGAATTGAATTGAATTGAATTGAATTGATGATTATCATAGCAAAGGTTATCACATTGGGTCATCCCATGTCAATTTCTTGGGCAAGGGTGGGCTCCAGGTTCGGAGCATCCCCGACGCCATGTTAACTAGGCCGCCTGACCCGTAATTGTTGTTATTATTTTAGGGGGAAATGACATTTCACTGTCATGTTCCTGGCGTGAGATATTGGAAGGTCTCCTGGGTTTGCTTAGCTGGGTACAGGCCAGGGGGGGTGTCTCGGGTCAGGTCTGACCCGGAAGAAATATGATTTGATTCGTTGGCGGGTCAACCAGGGTTTGATGGCAGCCCTCGGGGAAACCTGTGTCAGGCTGCGTGATTTGAAAAGTCGCAGTTTGTTTCTGTCCGATGGGGTTCATTTGCACCCCAAAGGAGAACGCAAACCGTGGCATCGGGTCCGCGGTTATGTACAGGAAGTTTTTTGGGTGGCAGAGGTACTGAGTTGCCTTATTTTTTTTTTCTAACAGATATTACTATTGTGCCCTTTTCCCTATATTGTTAAAATCTAGTAGGGTCTATAGGCAAAAAAAAAAAGAATTTTCTCTCCTGTTTATTATGGAACGTAACCTTTTTTTCAGTGGTTTCTATCAGGGTTTTTGAGAGACACCAAGCATTATTTTGGGTTTTGTGGTACATCTTGACTTCCGTTAAGATAGCTTGGTTCGACTCCAAAGAGACCTTTTTTTTTTTTTTTTTTTTTTTTTGCTTTGGTTATCTTTTAGATCCAGTGACAGCGTAATACATATGATTGATATTGGAAGTTAAGGTTAGTTCAGGGAGTATAAGATATAACTTTGTTGTTTTGTGCATAGCTTATTTCTCCAACTGAGTGTCCCCTCTCCCTTTATCATTGAGAAACTCTGAGCGATATTTGCTAAGAAAAAGAAAAAAGAAAAAAATCCGCCGAAATTCGTCTTAGATTGCGACCTACGAATATGCCATTGTGTGATTAAAAAAATGAAGGTGGAAATTTGTTCCATATTTATTATGATTATACTAAATAATGAAAAAAATCCTATTTGGCCTGAAAAGTCGATTCTGCTCTTTGGCTCAGGAAGCTGCATTTCGTGTTTTTTAGGGTGCCTTATTAACCTTATATGGTGAATTTATAATATATATTTTTACAGATAGTTTGATTGCGATTTTTTAGAGTATATTTCTATTTAGGACCAAAGGAGGATCTTTCTCTCACTTTTTTATAGTTGGGCTTATTGATTAGTGATTTTTGTGTACATATCTATATTGAACTTCTGCTTTATTGTGTATGTAGCAATTGGTAGAGTTTACCCTAACTTGCCGGAAGGTGTCCGCCATTTGTATGGAGTTGCATTTTTGTCGAGCCCGCTTGCGGTGAGCTGGACTTGTCACAATGGCGGTTCGGTGTATGTTAGTGCGTGCGTGCGTCCGTCCGGCTTTGGTCTTGTCTGGGCTATAACTTCATCATGGATGGAATCAAGGATTCACAAATAATTTGGCACAAATGTCAAGCTCAGTGAGACAGAATGTCATTCACAAGAACCAGATTCGTAGCTCAAAGGTCAACGTCACAGATGGAGGTCAAAAGTCAAAAACATGTACTTTTTTGCTTGTCCGGGTTGTAACTTCATCATGGATTGAAGGATTCTCAAATAATTTGGCACAAATGTCAAGCTCAGTGAGACGGGGTGTCATGCACAATAACCAGATTCATAGCTCAAAGGTCAAGGTCACAGTTGGAGGTCAAAGTTCTAAAACATAGATATTCTAAATAGTAAACATCATAACAGATATACTTATATTAATTTATCTATCTTAAGACACTTTCATTTCTTATATTCGAGCTAATATATGATAAATATCTCTGTTAGTAACAGAATAGAATTAAATTTAATAATGAAATAAAGCTAATGATAAAATCAGTAAATTCTTTTGAATTATTAAAAAAAAAAAAAGGCAAAGCATCACATGAATTGTGAAATATTTACACATTTGTTTTTCTGACATGGCAAGATTTTTTTAATTCATCTGAAGGTGTGCAACCATGAAAAATGATGTCCTTAAATTATTTAAACACATCATACTGTACTCCGGGCATACATTTCCTTCTTCTTGTTCCACATTAAGTTGAAACCATTTACCCTTTCTCTCATACAGAACACCATAAAAAGCTTATGCGAACAGCATAAAACGAGATCAGCATGTGAGTAACTCGCATGTTTATCAGGTTTTATGCTGTTCGCTGCTCCTCAGTCATTTGGAAATGAGGTTTTTACCATTAAATTTGGTAAGTTTTAACTGTTGCTATTTGCAGATCAGGCTTTATAAGTTACATATTAGGGGCGTCAAAAAGCATATGTATGAGGTAAACGGTTAATGAAACTCTACATCCTGATTTATACCCACCTTAAGTGCACGGATGTTGGACATCTTCTGCTAGATTTTTTGCAGCCTCTTTCTGTGTAGTGCAAACTATTAGTTTGTATTTATATGGTTTTGTTTTGGTGACAGTTTTGTAGAAAGGGGCGTAAGATTATTCCTACTTATTATATACGGGTGAAGTAATAATTAGCTAGTCGAAAACGAAATCCTAGCCTCTTTTTCTTCACAGTAGTTTCATTTTGTGGGAGGTAGATCATTTCATTAAGAAAATAAGGGTGTTCTACTGGCATGTCCACTACAGTACAAGTTCCTGATTCAGAGAAATGGGGTGGGGGAGTCAATTTGTTGAGTTTGTTAATGGAATTTGACTAGGTGTGGGGGCCACTGTTGGGAAACAAGGGTTAGTGACCATCATTCTACCATGTGTTAGCAAGGGTAAGAACATTTGAACAGACGTTTATATACAAAATGGTGACAAACAAAAAATATGGGTATGAAGAACCGAAGTTATTCAAACCAAATTGGGTCTTTGATGTGACCCTGTTCTACATAGAGGGTCTGGGATTCTCCCTTCTGTCAGGACTTCAGCCGACCCTGTTTTCGGTTAGGCTGGTTTCAAAGTTTTGAGTTGGGGTGGGATTTTGGGTTTTCGGAATGCCGATGTTGAGTTTTCTAGGTAAGTATGCTCGGGTGTAGGGGGGCCGCCGTGGCCGAGTGTGTAGGGCTTCACTGGTTGCAACAGTGCACACGGGAGAGGTGGGTCTTGAATTTTATTCTAGCTCAACACAGATTATCCATTTATTGCCAATGGCATTGTGTGTTGAGAGTTGGACACCGTGTAGATCTTATCACGTGACTACTCAGGTGTAACACGTCAAGCATGGTGTAAGTGACCTATTGTCTTTGGCTGCTGTTGTCTGAGTGTGTACATTGTGTAGCAGAAATCATTTGTCGTAATAAAAGAAACAAAACGTCGTAATCAATTGAAAGCCAAAACGGGATAATATGCATGCAAACAGTTCTTACTATAACGGAATTACTTATTAATTTCCCATAATTCAGAAATCTATTGACTAAGTTAACAGAGAAATCGCAATAAATTTCAGGGCAGATCCTCAAAATGAATCTCTCATTGTCAACAACACACAAACGGCATATAAAAAAATACACATATTTAAGTGAGAATTCGAGGTAAAAATGAACATCTTTATTATCCATTTTAAGACGGGCTAAGGGGGACGTCACAATGATCAAGAGGCATTCCACATACGCGTGTTCGTATATACACAGATCATTCAGTGGGTTTTAGCCCTCGAGTATGGCCGGGGAATGCCGAGTAGATACGATTTGCTCCAAATTCCTCACAATTGATTACGTCACGATGCGCTACATACCGGGTATTGTCAATAGATGTTTGCCATAGCTAAACAAGCATTTACTTGACCAGATCAGTACCCTGATCTTGATCATATGAAACGCTTGAATCATGTGGTGTATGACTAACGATGGTAGCAGAGCTCAACATTACGTAATAAAAACAAAAACATTAAATATTCATGATACTCCCTGTTCTCTCACAAGGGATTATAAATCACTCTGGTTGTGGATAAATTTGGAGGAAAAAAATTGAACCAACCATTGATAATATGACTTACTGACCTGACTCCAGAAGACGTCTAAACCTGTTCTTCATAAAATTTCTTTTCAAACAGCTTAAGTCAAAAAAGAAAAAAGTACATAATTATAATTTTATTATTCCTTAGATTCACTAAAAAATTCACCTGAGTGACCAGACATAAATCTAAAAAAAAATTGGAAAATTATATCCAAGTTGGACATCTAAACTAAACTTTATACCTCAAATCTAGACCTTTTTGAAGACAAAGGCTCAAAATTTAATTTGATCATACACAATACAGATTTGCAACTTATATGATTTATTTTAGAAAATCTGCAGTAAAGCACAAATTTACTTCAAAGGGGACTAGCTGTGTTTACTGTTAAAATACATGTATTGTGCTTCTAACCTACTTAAAAGTTAATCAAAGTGGTGTTCCACAAGGAAGGAAACTATCACTGACCATCTTCACATTCATTAAACATAATATATCACAACAGCTCATTTCACTGTGACAGCTTTGTTTTTTGTACAATTATAATACAGAAATAAATGACTTGACTATTGAGTCTGTCCATTTTTCACTTATGTTGGTCACAAAGTAATGCAAAGGCTTATTATCCTCCTGTATAGAACTTACCGGTAGTTTGCTTTGGTCTAAATTCATAAGTAAGGAATCCACGAAAAACAAAAACTACCATTTTTGAACCTTATCATATTATAATGATCAACTGAAAAGTTGTCAGAACAGAATAAGTGAGATTGTATGTGTATGAGTTAGAGATCACCAAGAATGTTTCATGAAAACTCGTCCAATTTCACTACCTCATGAGTATTCATGAACAAGACTTTAAAATCTCCTAGGGTCAGGTATTGTAATTTTAAATTTGAGCTCAAGGGAAGTTGTGTATACCTATATGGAAAAATAAACACATAGCTTGAATTCAATATGATATTTATGAGGAATTCTATTTTATCAATATAGGGTCCAGTGTTATGCTAATGTTCTTCAAAGATCCTCGTCTTATGTGTTTTCGACATGCATAATGTGCTCGGAGATATATCGGAAATTATGTATCTAGGTGTGTGCGCATTTTTGTTTACGAAAATAATTTATTTACTTATAAAAAGAGCAACTGTCTGTAATGCGCTACGCTGAGTCAATTACATAAAAAAGGTCTGTTTTGTTTTAGCTGAAAGAGACAAATCGAAGGAGAGTTCTGCGGAACTGCTCTCCGTCACGTCAACCACCAAATCTGTGTATGCAGCAGCAAAGAAATATGGTGTTCCCACCACAATATTTAGGGGTAATTTATCCCTAGATACCATCAAATCCGGTCCTGATTCTGTCGTAAGGCTGGAGGAAGACACTAAAATGTGTGTCTATGTTAAAGAGATGACAGAGGTTGGATGTGGGTATACGCGACCCGACTTGGTCTTTCTTCTGATTATGCAGTTTCACTGGAGAAAAGGTCCACTGACAGGTCATTTAGTCTTCAATAGTACTATAATTTTAATAGAAGATGGCCAGAATTAAACGTAATCAAACCATATAGTCTGTCTGTCAGCAAAGTGTGCGAGTGAGGCAACTCCCGGGACTGCATCATGATCAAATATAACTTTCTAGCCAAATCCCAAACGTATACAGTATAACATTGATGACAAGGGACTGAACACTGAATATTGTTGCTGGTACCAGATACAAAGCTCAGACTTCCATGGCTGAGAGATCAAATTTGTCACCATTATTGACGCCGGAAATGCTCTTGGTACCAATATTACCTCTATACGTTGTGGTTCCCGGAGAGCGTTTCCTTGAAAACCTTCTGGATGGTAAAACACAAGGTGCTGATTGTACAATTGACCAAGTCTGGGGGTATTTACTACACTGTTAAATCGGACAACATGACATTAACTGGAGTTGTACTCTCTACATGTAGCGCGACACGCAGTGGATATACAATGTATTAGTCCGTTTTTTTATATTTTCTAATCAATATTGGGTAAAATCAAGTTTACGATTACAAAACCTATTTGAAAAAAAGGCCCTGCTTACGAACTGTTGGCTCATTTAACGCTTTACTTAACGTGAATTTGAATGAGAAATGACCAACATTTTTGTTGGGATGAGCCATCTGACCAATCAGTCACTTAAACTAACTTTTTCTGGTCAAAGTGAATTATTTCAAGACACGTCATTTACCTAAACATTATATCTCACATTTTTCCAAACCACGGATTCTCATACGTTTTTCGTACAGAGATTTAAGATGGATGTTAAAGTTGTCATGCCTTCGAAATTTGAGTATCGATAACAATCAGTACTATATGTTATTGTATAAATAGGACAATTATAATACACCAGTTAACAAAGGAAAGGGTTCATTTACTAGAGTTTCAGTGCAGGCGTGCGCGCGCGTCTACGTGTGTGTGTGTGTGTGTGTGTGTATCTACTAATATTACCGTCTTTGTTCTATTGATTTACATCACAAGTTTACAAATTAGAGAGAGAGAGAGAGAGGCGCATCTTCGATGTAATTACTAATGCTGTTGTATTTGTATGATATATACATGTACTTATAATTCTTCACACCGTGGAAATTAATTGAGAAGGGGGGGGGGGGGTAAAGAGAATGTTTGTTGCAAAATAACATATAAAACCTATATGTACATGCTAACTTGTCATCTCCTAGAGTTTTTAAACTTTTTCAGAAAAATGTAGCAAAATCTACAAGTCTTCAAACCGTGGAAACAAATTGAGCATATATAGCGAGTCTGGTAAAACTGTACTACTTCATAGTCACTCAGCACTGGTCGATGAACCAAGTGAACCGTTACTTGACTTTCTTATCGACTTGAACGCGCCAAGTCTCACTTCTTACATGGAAGTAAGGTCAACCCTATCAAGTTTGCTTCATCAGCAACAGTGTCAGATATTCTTACATCCATAGATCACATTTTGGAAGAGGAAATGCTGTAGAAGATGCGTTCAGACCCATTCTATTCTCTTCTTGCTGACGAATCATCTGATGAAGTTGATCGTAAGATAGAGGCCATTGAGACTGTTCTGCACGTGAAAGAGGTGGACATCAAGAATCTTTGTCGGCTCATGAGTTGAGAGAACACAGGTAATTCTAATCATGTAATTAATTCTGTTTTTAATTCAAACAGGTTATTTAAAAAAATATGTGAAGAGAAATAGTCATGCTCTGAGAATATGAAACTTTATTGTAGCTGTCAATACTAAACAGCTTATACATTGAAACATGACAAGTTCCATACTTTTATTTCTCTGACACACTGTAAAATGTGTAGATCTTAAACAGATTCAATTATTGGCAGACTGTCAACAAATATTTATAAGTTCAAAGACTAAAGCCATATCATTTTCTTCCAATTTCTCACAGAAATGTCTATACTTTTTAATTGCAGGTCTTCAGAGACGATTCAGACATCATATGCACTTCCAGTTGTACATACACTGCAGGAACCATAGGCTGGTGTTGTGTGTGAAGCATATGATGGGCCACTTTTCTGTGTTACAGAACATTGACAGCCTGCTGTTGAGGGTTTGGAAGCTCTTCCACTACAGCCATCAGGTGTACCAGATCTTCATAGTTGTGCAGGGAACCTACGGTTTGAAAAACCTCAGCAACCAGATGTCTGTCTCATGGACATGCTTGTAGACGTCTCATCGACCGCTATGTTCAGGTAGCTACATGCAGCTATGACATGTTAATTAATATATATAATCAGTAAAGAAAAAGAGACAAATGGGCATGCCTCTTTTTCGGCCGTTGGACTTCCTGTCTAAACTTAAAGTTGAAGATCACTAAACAGCTGATGAATACTAAAAATTTTGAATGGTCGACTTAAAAATCGAAAATACCCCTTCGGAAAAGAGATCAGCATGTTCGCTTTGAAAATACATTCAGAAAACCTCACAGAAATATGTCTTCACGGTCAAAATAATTAATTCAACTACACAAAATACATATTAGTATCTAAAGGATGGTTAACACATGTTGGATTTGAAGCCTTCAGACCCTTCGTATCCTGGAAATTGCTCATTCATTCAGACGTTGTGTAGTAGAGCATAACTGCAATGCTATATGGTGGATGCACTCCAAACTTGATTTGTATGAACGTTTTATTTTTGATGTTCAGCCTTTCTGTGACATCTAATGGAATGCAGGTGACTCCAGTGTTCCGAGGAACACTCATCCAGCTGAAACCTGAAAGGAAGTATTATGTTGTGAACTGGTCGTTCGTCTGTCCGATCGTCAGCAATTTCATATCCGTTCTATATATTACGAACGCTTGAAAGACATTCATAATACTTGGGTTAAATATCCTCTCATCAAGATGCAGAATAAACACTAAATATAACAAGAGTTGTCGGAACGACACACATGCCCCCCTTTGCAACCTCCACTCCGATCGAGGTCACTGTGGCCTTGACCTTTGACCAAGTGACCCCAAAATCAATAGGGGTCATCTACCAGTCATGACCAACCACCCTATGAATGTGAGCCCAAACATTTTTCTGGTGATTGAATGGAAACGATTTTCACATTCGAGGTCATTGTGACCTTGACCTTTGACCAAGTGACCCCAAAATGAATAGGGGTCATTTACTAGTCATGACCAATCACCCTATGAAGTATCAGAAATGTGAGAGTCTTTATAAGTAAAGTTTTAAAATTGAAACTTTGTTAAAATTATAAGTTTTTCATGCAAAAACCATCTGTCAAAAAGCCTATGATATGTGATTTTTATTTTGTCTAGATTTGAGGGGGATAAACTGTTTAAGAAATTTGCTTAAAACTTAAATATGTATTCAAGTTGCTTTGGTGGTAGTTCTAATGCTTTTACAGATTGTGGATGCACTATAAATAATGATTGACCAGAAGCTCGACCCTGAGGTGGAGGGAATCCGAAACATGCTGCTGATAAAGTCGAATATGTCTGGAATCTTGGTCCTGTGTGACCTGCTACATCCCACCATTACTTTATGTGACTATTTACAAAGTGCAGCAATAACCTTCTCCAAAGTGAACCAGCGACTGAAGGTAACATAAGTAGTTATTGTAACAATACCCTCAGATTTCCATAAGTTTTCACCAAAACAATTCCCAAAATATTTCAGATATTTTTCAAAGAAATATCGTTCCGATGCATTACAGATGTGGCTTGCTTTAAACTGTTTCTTACTTATTTGAAAGGAACTTATTCTGCACATACCCCTGATCAAAGAGTTTACATAATTCTCTGGTCATGGATAACACTTACAGTGCTTGTTTTTCTAAGTGTTGTTAGCAAAAAAATTAAGATTGAAAATAAGATCATACTTTTATGTTTTTATTATCTACTTCTTTTAACATAAACTATAATAAGTTTTTTTTTATTTTATTTTTATTTGACAGTATGATCTGCCTCCTGAGCTACACTTGCTGATCGAGAGATTCCGATCATGCCTGCAGACGCCAATTCTTTTCCAAGCTGCCAGATCTGTATGCTGAAATTGACTACAAAATAAGCCTGCAGAGGAGGTTAAGGTCCGTCTCATTTATTCTAAAAAATATTTTAATATATGCTATGTCATGTTTAGCTCATTGGCGTATTTGAGAACCAACTATAGCCCTGTCAGCGTCCCGTTTCGAAGTCATTTAAAAGAGTTAAGGTCTGAACATTTCCACTAAAAAATCTGACGAAAAGCGTATAAAATCTTTTTACATCTGTTATCTTTTATTTTTTTATTCAGAGATAATGGAGCCTTCAAACCAGAATCTGTTTTAGAAGAGGTAGCTGTGCCAGTGACCCACTACGTGATTGCAGAACTTGACGACGCCACTGCTCACCAGTTCTCACTGCATTTGATGCCTACAACCCCGAGACAGTGCCAGACAACCTTGATGACCTTAGAGACTACAAAAAGGTTTAACTTGTATCAACTGTTGAACGGTATAGAAGCAAACAATATGCAATCAAAACAGGGATAAACAAAACCTAAGAAATGTCTGATCTGTGTCAATCTGTTTGCAAACACATTTAAAGACACATAATGATTCATAATATAGTCCTCATTATGCAGTTAATGGCTTATTATGTTCAAACCAATTTTAAAGTACATGTATATTACAGCTTGTTAATTTTACAGCTTGTAAATTAATTATTTCATTATGATATCAAATGATCTATTCTCACTTTATTTCCCTTTTCTCTGTTGATATACAGGAAGATATCAAGAATCTTGCCAGCCACTATGGGCGTCAAAGGGCCGACGAATGTAAGTGGCCGTCCCTGTGCACGCAGAGCACCTCATCGTAAAGGAATTCGCACAGTTTAAGAGGCAAATGTACATTCTCAGGTATTTCTTACAGTTGCACAAAGCATGTACTGTTGTTTATATTAATAATTTTTGTAAGTAATTTTGCCAGTTTGTTTACTTGATGAGTTCAATTGTAAAAGTCTCAGACCTTTTAAATTTAAAAGCAAATTCATGGATGCCATATTATTTTTAAATCCACTCAAGACTTACATCATTGCCCTATGTTTGTGAGGATTGAAAATTACGAACATGTTCAACAAAAAATAAGTTTGAGTAAGCTGTTACAGCTCAAGGGTCAGATTTTATTCCCAGTTTGTTTACTTAACCATTTCCCTCACAAGCTATCTAAGATCATAACATCATTTTTATTGTTAGTCTAGACAAACTTTTTAAATCAAAAATCGTGGAACCGTTTTAAAACTCTCTAAATTTGAAATTATTCTGGAAAATAGTGCATTTGTCACATAAATTATCTGATGTTCAAAGTGGCTTATGTGGAGGAGAGGGTTTGCAGTTCTTTGCTCCAGTGTTTGAAAGATCTACTCTGCATTATGTTGTAGAATCTGTTTCAAAATGCATGCATGTTTATTTACTTATACAAAAATTAATAGTTAAATTGTTGCTGTTATTGTTTGGTTTATTGTTCTTGTTCATGTTTTGTTTCAGTGGAATAAAACATAAAAAGTATAGCTCTGGTCTAAGCACTTAAGAATTATGATTCACACCAGGAGTTCATCTCAGTTAGAATCCTACAGTGGGTGACAATCAGCCAAAAGGTAGATTATTTAAGAATAGGTGGCCATAAAAGTAGAACAAGAAACGTTACATACCAAAATGTCCGTCAATGTCTGTCATATATGAAACTGCTTGCATAAATTACCAACGGACTCGAAAATCCAAGATGGCGTCCAAGATGGCCACCATAAATCGCTAGTTCAGTGAAAATATTTTGTCTGTTTGTTACAGAATTATTTACAGAGGTAGTTCAAAGTATTTGCGTGATTATAACTTCTTCCATAATGTACATCAAATTCGTAGACAAAACTTGCAAATTCAAGGTCAATGTCATTTCAGAGTCAAGGTACAAACATACCCCAACATTTGATATCTCCTACCTATTTTTTCTCATTTTATGCATTTTTTATACTCAAATAGATAACTTTCAGTGATAGACATATTGCTAATGTGTGTATTTTTCATTTAAAACTGTTTTGTATGATATCTGTTTTTAGATATGTATAAACTTTGGTAGTTTACACACATACACATTATCCAAGATGGTCGCCATTCAATGGGTATCAATGATCACTGGTGTTTCATTGATAAATATCATATATAAATGTCAATATTAAGTGTTTGAAAGAAATTACTATAATTTTGTATGTATGCAAAAATTATAAATTTGATTTACCTTTCAAAGTCAAGTTCAAGGTCATTCCAAGGTCAAAACACAAAACATTATCCCCAAAATTTGATTTGTCAGTCCTAATTGTCCTCATTTTTTGTTGAATTGATTTATTTAGTAAAGAATATTGTGAAGTTTACGATATAGGCCTTTTATTCTAAATTATTAATTTATTATTGTTTTCATATAATGTAGAAATATGTGTACTTTTATATTCTTATTATCAAAGTCGGTCATCATATGATATTTCAATGTATGTTTCAATGATCACTGGTCACTGGAAGTTAAATTTATGGATGTTAAAAAATCTTTTAATAGATTATCCTCTTTTAGCATCATTCATGTTTGTAAATTTGGAGCTTCGACTATAGCCTCTTAAAGGTCACGTTCAAGGTCAAAATGAGGGATTTGGGGATAATTCCCTAATTTAAATGGATCGAGTTTTATATTTTCCTTTTATATGTTGTTGGTTTGCGGATGATTTTACTTGGTTTTGTGATTCCCTTATCATCGCCATCGTCGTGTTGCATTTGGCAGATAACCTAGATTATCAATTTGTGTACACGTCATTTGCAGGTTTCCCAATGTTTACATATATTGTGGGGAGGAACAAACAGCAAATTAAAAACAAAGTGACTCAAAGTTCCATGATGCGAATCGATTCAACCTATGCAACTTCGAGCCCCTGTGATACTGGTACTCTGCTTTGATTTTTATCAAAATACATAACCGGAAACCACTTATTATACCCCCCCGCAACGAAGTTAGGGGGGGGTATACTGGAATCAGGTTGTCCGTCCGTCCGTCCGTCCGTCTGTCCGTCCGTCTGTAGACACAAAATTCTGCGGACTACTCCTCCTAAACTTCTGGAAGGATTTTGATGAAACTTGCTGGCAATGATCCTTAGACATTGTATTAGCGCGTTATCTATATAGCATTGAGTTACCTCCCCTATTTACCAAGTTATGCCCCTTTGATGATTTTTGCATTACAAACTTCTGCGGACTACTCCGCCTAAACTACTGGAAGGATTTTAATGATACTTGCTGTCAATGATCCTTAGACATTGTAGCAGCGCGTTATCTATATAGCATTGAGTTACCTCCCCTATTTACCAAGTTATGCCCCTTTGATGATTTTTGCATTACAAACTTCTGCGGACTACTCCGCCTAAACTACTGGAAGGATTTTAATGATACTTGCTGTCAATGATCCTTAGACATTGTAGCAGCGCGTTATCTATATAGCATTGAGTTACCTCCCCTATTTACCAAGTTATGCCCCTTTGATGATTTTTGCATTACAAACTTCTGCGGACTACTCCTTCTAAACTACTGGAAGGATTTTGATGAAACTTGCTGGCAATGATCCTTAGACATTGTATAACGCGTTACTATATACATTTGGTTACCTCCCCTTTTTAAGTTATGCCCCTTTGATGATTTTTGCTTACAATTCTGCGACTACTTCCCTAAACTACTGGAAGGATTTTGATGAAACTTGCTGCCATTCATCCTTAGACATTGTAGAAGCATGTGTTAGTTATATAACATTGGATTACCTCCCTTTATTATAGTTATGCCCCTTTGATGATTTTTGCTTTACAATTTTCTGCAGACTACTCCTCCCATTGGATTACCTCCCTTTTTTATAGTTATGCCCCTTTGATGATTTTTGCTTTACAATTTTCTGCAGACTACTCCTCCTAAACTACTGGAGGGATTTCAATGAAACTTGCTGTCATTCAACCTTAGACATTGTAGTAGCGCTTTTTCTATATAACATTGGGTTACCCCCCCCCCCCCCCCCTCCCCCCTGTTTTAAAGATATGTCCCTTTGATGGTATTTGTTTTACAATTTTCTTCCATTGATAGATTTCAGTGAATCTTAATGATATTTATCCATAGACATACATATACCCATATGTATGTAAAACATAGGATAACTAGATTTCTAGGTAGTTGGCACATATGTCCTCTGTATATTAAGATGGAGTGTTGCATACAAGAATTCTGATTTCATGCTCCAAAGCCATGTTTGACAAAAACACTTGCGGGGGGGTATTAGTAAGCCCTTAGGCGACAGTTCTAGTTATTATTAGCCCAATTATTATACTGGCCTTTACAGTTCGGTTTGTAATTTTGCAGATGTAGCAATTAACACATACATCCATACATACATACGTCCATACATACATACATTTCCTCCGATACATCGAAGAGCAAAAATTGCTGTATTCATTTGGCAAACCATGAGGTACACCTACGTCATTGGTACTGTGCAATTTGGTTCAAGTAATTGTTTCATCAATGCTGGAAACAAATTAAAGTCGCAGAGGAAAAGATTAGTGCAATAAGAGTTTTTACCTATTCGCCTTTCACAGAGCGACCTATTACTCTTATTCAGGTTCGTTTTTCTAGTAAAATATTATATTGTTATATTATGTGATGTTATATTATATCTTATTATATTCATTATAGCAAGCATACGTTTAAACAGACCACGTTGCACGATACGCGGGACGGGACATTACTCTTGTTTTTCCTTGGTATTGACTCTACCCGATTGTCTGTCCATGTTTTGATGAATTCAGCCGCTCTGGATTGATGTTGGACTACACTGCATGCGTTTGTGCAAAAATATTTATGATAATTTACGATAATCTAGAACTTTAGACAACAATGTCAACACGTTCCTTGGATACTTTAAACTAGGTAGATGGATGGATGGATGGATGGATTGATGGATGGATTGGCACTTGGACCTCTAACTTACTTATGTGACTGGAAATAGTAACGAAGAAACAAAAACTCACTCAACTGACAGAAAATGAAACTTTATTCAAACTTACAAATTAATAGCAAGTTGATATTTTGAAAATCAAACAAATGTCGCAATTTGGGTAGATATATGAAAATTAAGAACTGATTGTGACTTACATATTTTTTTTTAAAAAAAAGTCATGGTATCATTTTGTTTGTTGTGTTTTGTCCATAAAACATACTGAATAGATTACTTAAATAAATTTCTTTAGATTGCAAATTTTCTATCTGAACCTGCCTCAGATTAAGGGACTAACTGTTTTCAGTTATATTTTCATTTTTCTTTATAATTCCGATTTATCTAATGTTGATAGCATATTCAGGAATTAAACTACTAAACTAGAAACTTCGATGATGATATCATATTGATATAAATGTGGAACGAATACCGACCACCTAGTTGGTAGATCGACTGTCCGGCAATGGTTTGATCCTCGGCCGCGATATACACAAGTCGTAAAAAATGGTACTGCTATAGCACCTTTGCATTTACGGGTAGTACCGGGACTGGTAGACAAAGTCATGTCCGGATAATGTTACTGGGTGTGCTATCATGTTAATTATACACGGTGTGATATCTCCGTGACAACAGTCCCTAAATGACTGAAATACTGTCGGTGGAACAAGCAAACAAATAATCTAACGTGGTGTAAGAAAAATATAAACATTTTTTTAAAATATGGGATTATACATACGACATATTTTCTACTATTATGTTATATTGTGTACTTCACATCTTCATGGGTATACATGATGTACACCCATAAAGATGTGAAGTGCACAATTTATACATGAACAATGACGTATGTTAAACGTACAAATGGCATACATGCACTGTACTTGTACATCTATAAATGACATACGCACTGTACTTGTACATCTATAAATGATATACGCACTGTACTTGTACATCTATAAATGACATACGCACTATACTTGTACATCTATAAATGACATACGCACTGTACTTGTACATCTATAAATGATATATATACGCACTGTATTCGTACATCTATAAATGGCATACATGCACTGTACTTGTACATCTATAAATGACATACGCACTGTACTTGTACATCTATAAATGACATACGCACTACAATAATAATACCTTCAATATATCGCTATATTTCATCACCAAGATACCATATATAGAGTACATATCTAGTAGAATATGTTTAAGATACATACATTTTTCATTATACATGTACAAATAATTACATATATTCTATAATGGTAAAAAAAGTAAAAGCGTTTCACAATGAATGATATTAGCATGGCCAATTTAAACACTATCTTTTTCACATTTAGGCATATTTAATGATAAGCATTTATATACAATGTACCCATCAAACAATGAAATATTGTTATAAACGTCATTTTAAAGTTAGCATATACATGAAAATGTGTATGAAATATACTTGATCGATTTGATCAGCACATTTTATGGTCCATCGATATATGAACTATACTGGGCAATTTTCGGACCCTAACCTCATTAAAATAGTCCCAGTGTAAGTCATAGACCGACGAACCGTCAAAACGTTCAATTGAATTATTAAGTATAATTAATAACTTCGACCTCGTTATTCACATAGTCTGTAGTCACATTATTTACTTTTAATTATTGAAGTCATTTCGGTAGTGACCTCAATGTTGTAAATGGATTTCTCCGCGCACTGACTTATAAAAATATATCAATTTATAAGATTTTAGATTACATTTATATGAATTTGTAATTGTAATTTTACTCATAACTTATTTAGGGAAACTATAGAGTCAAATCGGAAGTAACCTCAAGCATTTCGTTGAGTATTCTCCAAGTATAGAATTTAAAACATTCCATATTTGTAAATCCTCTTTACTCTTTACTTAACATGTTCCAAATGTCGTCAGTTTCATACAATGGCTTAGGCAATCATCGAACAATACTCAAGGACTTTACAAACGCTTAATCTTGGAAAATGTTGAAATTCTATGTTTTATTACGATTTTTTCCCCAAACGATTTTTTTAATTAAGTAATGAAGTATATTTAGCAATTGATTAGTGCATATTTTATATCTTATTTCATCACAGAATGAAATAGTGAAAAAAATGACGTGAAATATCGAAGTTTTATACATGAGGCGTTTTTAAAATCCTCGAGTATATCACTAATAATATTATACACTTATTTTAATAGTATCAGCATGACACTCAGGCCTCATGTTTCAACATGAAGATATGATTTGAGGCCCATTATCAAATACCATAAACAAATTCTAATTGAAACCTGTGTTTGGGCATGACTTTAACACCTGGGTACACGAGGCTAGATCACTTAAATGTAATCATAAAACTATATACATGTACAAAGCAAAATTACATAGATCATTTCTATACTGAAAATACCATTCAAGTCAAAACCGAAGCAACCTCAAGCATTTCGTTGAGTATTCTCCGCGTACAGACTTATTAACAATATTCACATCTATGCAAATATTTCCTTGTCAGGGTTAATCAAATACTTCCCACACTGTCTATATCGTACAATGGCTTCGGTCAATATCGAATATCACTGATAATGTTGCGCCGAATATAAGTTAGAATAATATTCAACAAAAAATATTTACACAGTAAATTGATACTCGTATAATAATTTAACATACATATGAGTAAAACATCTTGAAAAAAATCAACCAAGGAATACAAACAATAATAAATATTGCTTATGAAAGTATGCTCTGTTTCCAATGATTATTTAAATTAGAACGGTACTGTCCCAAATCATTTCGCTGAGTTTACACTTGGATTTGCTTCAGGTCATTATGCTTGTTCAATTAACATGGCGCATATAAATCTAGAACTTATTCTTTAATAACAAAAAGTTCACGCTACTATTGATAACATGATGACTTTTGTAACAATATTAATAAACATGTCACTAAAATACAAATAAAGTGTGAATTTGTTAAAATATATGGCATGTCAAACTTCGTTTGGGAGACTTAATAACGGTCCTATGAAATCCTTTGTTACAAAAATGTAAACAAATCCCATGATTCAATTATAAAACATATATATATACGCCGTTTATACCATAAACATATTTGAAATTATACAACATATATATGACTTTTAACACAGATATATCAAAATATACAATACATATACAAAAGTTATGGAACATATATGGAATTATACAACACATAAATAAGCAATTATACAATGTATATTTGAAATTATACCATAAACATATGCAACTATATACAATATATATCTGATTATAACCATATATAAATGCATTTATACAATATATAATATATATATATATATATATATATATATATACAGTTATACAACAAATACAATGTATATAGTTATTGAATATTGCAACATCTGACATGCCATAAAAATCCCGCATCGAAAAATAATTTCTTTTTCTAAATTCTAGTAACACACACATTGATTACAAAAAGGTAACCATAAAAATAATAAAAAGAAATTACGTAACTCACATATATGTATT
Organism: Solen grandis; assembly: GCA_021229015.1. Classification (NCBI taxonomy): domain Eukaryota; kingdom Metazoa; phylum Mollusca; class Bivalvia; order Adapedonta; family Solenidae; genus Solen; species Solen grandis. The sequence continues at coordinate 11,451,448 of CM037784.1, read as the reverse complement.
TTAATATTCTACTTGCATTGACGTATTAACAGTAATTTACATCATTATATAGACGTTTGTTTCATATAACAATGTTTTTGTATTTATCTATCCCGATTTAAGCAATATATCACACAGAGGCATCGGTGAAAATTATTACCGACAAAATGCTAATAACTTAAATTGGGAGAGAAAAACATCCAGTGACGGTATATATTTACATTATCTCAATATGATATTATAGAAACACACATGCACATACGCACAGACACATCTGATTATATTATTTCACTAAAACATTGATAATTAAAATGCCTTAACCAGAAGGTGTCGACATAGTGAAAGCAATATGACTACAGAGTACTTCGATTTTCTTTGAAATTAATATACCAGTAGTTGAATTTACTACATTGAATTTCTATAATTTACATAATAAAACGTCATGGAAATAAACATGACGTCAGATTTGCTTATATTTTATTGCGGGGACGGTAAAACTTCAAAAAAGTACGAGAGAAATATTATTAAAAGTTTGTCTATTATAGCGACACCATTAAAGACGGAGCAGCAATAATGCGGATTTTACATGTACAGGGACAAGAGAATTCATGACAAGGATGGGAAAATCTGATACATCATCCAGAGCATTTGCTTTTAATTTGCAGAAAGACGAAAGAGGAATGCAGGCGATATGTGATCTAAAGGACCGGTGTGCGATGGGGAAATGAATTCTTTTATACCAGATCAGCGTGCACGCTCACCGTGCAACGCCATCCTTTTCTTGGCTTTGAGTTGGTAGGGCATATTTCGTACTCACCGGAAATCGCCCCAGTTGATTTTGCTTGTTTATTTAACAAATACGTTATAAACATATATTAACTGATGACATGGTGTCTTTAAATAATAAGTATATTCCGAATGTATCCATAGTAATATGGTAAATTAGTACGCACAGCAATAAAAAGAAACGGCTAAATCGGATACTTAAATGATGTAAAATAGGTAAACTAGTAGAACATTTTGTTCTATAGAAATATCTTAATTTACTTACATCTCATTTTACTTTCACCATGAAGATAGTGATTTGATTAATCTTTTTCACATTGATTATATACCTATGGTGTAAACATTCTTTTTTATCCAAAATGCAAAATAATAAGAAAGTAAATACAATATTATACAAAATTTGCACTGTTCATAATAACATATTGCGAGTTATTACATAATACAATGTACGTATTTTCTTTTGCATATGTCTCCTTACAGAGGTAATCACATCATGTTTACATATTAAATAGTTATCAACGTTAATGTTCATATTCCATTTCGCATCCTCCACTTTCCAACAAATTGTCAACTTGAAGTACGCACCGTTCTACCATGTTCGAACGTATGTATAAAGTTAATATTTACACATAAAAAAATATTTTAATCTTTCACTTTTTTTCTTCTTATCCTTTTATTCTTCTTCAATGGGCCACTTGCTTGTGGTTGATCGGGCACAGTTTCCTTATCTAAAATAAATGAATGAATATGCCATGTATGAAACACATATATACAATTATATTTACAATTTCAAAAAAGTAAAAAGTAATTTTCATTTGCTTCCCTAAACAATATTTCAATGTCTAATAGTTTTCTATGTGGTATGTAATTTAATAAAGTATTAACAGACGTTTGCGATATGGAAGCTAACTTGTAGCAAAACCTAATTAAGGATATTATCTGAAGCTGTGTCTTGCTATCAAATGCAGTATTTTGTCATTTACAGAAAAGAAATATATAATTCTGAATGTTAAACAGTATAGATTTTTATGAATTGTTGAGATGCTATATAATTTGATCAAGGTTAATTAGGTTTATTATGTGGTGTATTTATTTATTTCTGGCCACATATATTGCATGTGGCTGGGTTCATAGAGCTTCCGCTATGTATTCGATAGGTAGTGGGAATTATTCCAGACCGCAACACATCAATGATAATTCTATACCTCCATTATGTTTGGCGTTTAGATCATAAAGGTAGATCGATATGTTGGCCTATGTCAGGATAATATAACTGGGTGTGGTTGCATGTCACTGTTTAATGGTGAGATATCACACTGAAGCTGCACTATATCTGCCTTACCCAAAATGACTGGACTAATGAAGTTTTAATGTTAAGTACTGTTTAGGGAATTTATGCAGATAATTTTTTATATTGTTTCCATTATTTAAAACAAACTATCAATACTCACCTTTTGTTCGACTTTCAGCTTCTGCAGCTCCGTAAGTGACACCCCTCTGTTCTGCGTGTTCTAAAAACCATCAAAATTTAAAGATTCATAAATATATATGTACGAATATATATACGAATTATTTACTATACTAGGCTTTATAAGAATAGACCTAGTACAATTTATACTAGCTGTAGCTATTAACCAAGATGGTATAAAAACTGTCAACATATAAACGGGAAAATAGGAAATAATATTAAATACATCTTTATATACATGTACATGTATATATTGAAACATCACATTGTGTGTATATTTGAGTGAATAAACAGAAACATTTTAATAAAAGAAATACCGGTTCTGTTACATTCAGCTTTTATCGAGTCTCCTCTACACTCCACAGAGGGTTTGCTTTCTTCGGCAGCATGATCGGGCCTCTGCACATGTCGCTCTACAATTAATAATTTGGATAATGGCATTGTTCACCCTTAGGCTATATTCTTTATGTTTTAATTAATCGTGCTGGGAACTCATGTTGTGGTTTGCAAACTATATATGAATAACATTTTTTCCTTTTTTAAATGAATTTGTTTCAAACATGACACAAATTATCTTTACGGGACTTAAAAGATGTATGAAATCAATTCCCGAGAGTATTGAATTTAATTAGTAAAGATAATACAAAGCTACAACAGTATGTTACAGAAGGACGATTGGACTGATGGACATATGTTCATTCGATCGGATCAACCAAAAATATCTTTCTTATCATAATTGTAAAAATTTATAATTTATTTAAAAAGGAGATTACAAAAGGGCAAATACAGAATAAATAACAAATAAGTAAACATACTTTTCTCCTCAACGTCAAATGCGATGGGTCCTTTCCATGAAAATCCCAAGACAAATGTGACTGGTCTGTTGACAAACTGATTGCATGGGTAGTACGTATTGATGTTGAACGTGTGAGGACCATTCCTATATGAAGCCTATAAATAAATTGAAATTTCATAAAACACTAATTTAGAACTGATCTTCCACATGTAAAACGATTGCAATAATACTAAATTTAGGTAGAGGTTCTTCTGGTCGCCTACTGCCATCATCGATGTTCGATAGTTTGTTTCGAGATGCTGCAAAAAAGTTTATTTTGCAGTTTGTAACATATTACTTAAGAACCGCGAACGGTGGCCCTTCCATTAACGGTCGGCTTAAGATTGGCTTTCTATCTTTATTATTTAATATTTTCTCCGGTTGTATGAAAAGTACATTGTTGAACGGGGCTAATTGTGGTATAAACGCGAAACAATTTTTATTTCCGAGAAACCTAAAAATAAACAACATTACCCTAGGATTAATGGAGGCAATATTTATATTAAATTCTCTATTTGATACAATATCAATACAACTCTAAGAAAGACCTAAGCTATTAAATAATATGTTAGGGGCGGAGTATGGTTGTCAATGAGTTACAGGTAAGTTTCGATATCAACTTTGAGGAATCGCATAGAAATTATATAGAATATACTGTCTTAGGACTGTCTTGTTTTCGCACATCGTCAATGCTCCAGAGAGAACATAGGTGAATCGTTATATCAACATGGCCATGTAAAACGTATTTTCGCACCTACTGATCATGTAGCAAATAGTGACGGGTCTGCACTCTGCAAGATTAATCATTTATCATTAAAATGAGCCGATTTTGTTTGTGTGACGTTCTTTATCTCTTTAATCAATAATTTGGAAAACCACAGCATAATGTTTAGTGTTTATTAAAAGAATGTACAAAAATACGCAAAGCCGCCATATACACAAATGAAAGCAAAGTTTTTCGATCCTATTATCGGTAAAAATAAATCCTTAATTCTCACAATGAAAGCTATGATCGTGTTATTTGTTTAAATGGTTGAAGATATTTTAGTTTAAAAAGTATTATTAGAGGCTAAATGTAACACGAAATTAATGTAAAGACGACGTTAAGGTATCAACAAAGGTAAATGTATTTTGACATATTAATGATTCCTCGAATATGGCGATTCTTCGAGTATTTTTTTTTTTTTGCAGATTCCGTCCGACCTCGAGAATTCGTGTGACCACTGTATATATATATAAACAGACAAAGTATATACATGTACATGTGTGTGTAAACATTGCTATATTTACATAGTATATACATAGTAAAAGACATTCATTATTCCCTTCTTTTCTTGTTTTAATGGCAATAATTTTTTACCTGTTATTATTTGGAAATAACCAATGTCCCATGATTTGCATGAAAATTTGAAAGTAAATAAATTAGCTGTTACCCGGATTTTTCGATTTGTCACTGTGAGTTATGTATACTGTTTGACCACACATGTTATTCAATGAATGATAGCAAACTGATTGAGTGAATTTTAATAAATGATAGGAGTCAATGATTTTAAGGTGATAATCAATAACTATTTGCGGATCAGTGATCGGTGATGTTAGGAACTGGTTAGCAAAAACAAGTGTTTGATCGAAGACAATTTACTAAAGTTCTGTTAAAAAGAAGAAAAAGAAACAATCACACAACGAGCAACAGGCAATCATTGTGTGACCTTATCTGCTGCTTATCGTTTCTAATTGCTATTTTTTCGTCCTCATCTGCCTAGTGTAACTAGGGTTTACATGTGCTTCACAAAAATACTTTATTTCTCGACACTCACCTCGTACTGTATACAATGCCCAGAATCATCAACTGTTCCTTCAAGCCTTCTTAGGTATTGACGAACAAATGGTTCTGCCCAAAAGCGGTCATTGAAAACTGGAGGTCTATTGCGTCCTTCATCTTTTTTCTTTTGTTTCCATTCCTTTCTTATAGCTTCGAGATCAACGATATCTGTTCCGGGCTGTCCATTGCCAAGAGCAAGAAAATGTTTAGGATTGTTCCTTCTTCTTGAGTCCCTGCTTGAAATAAAATGATTTTTGTCATAAGCTGCACTCCATTCCTCTAAGATGATACAGAATGCATTTGGTGTACATAAGTTATAGTATCCAATTCTGGTAGGCAGTGGCCAGTGTAAAATTGCATGATACAGGAACCCTTCGAGGTATGGTCTGCTATTGTTTTTCCTCCTTTCCCTTTGGGACTCGAGTAACTGCGTGCTTTGATTAAGAAGCTTTTGAAAATCTACATTATCTGCTGCGTTGGCCTCTAATGAGGACAGACATATGATTTTATATCCCAAGGTCACTAGCAAATCTCGAAAGTGAACGTGTGTGTATTCCTTTGCTTCAATTTTGTCTTCAGATTCTTTTACTCTTTTTAGAAGTAACCTATTGTCTTTCTCCTGGGCCTTCATCAAAGGTTTAAGACCTAAACCATATTTGAACTTGTATTCTTTGCGGGAATCACCGTAAAAACTTTCGAATCGTTCTCTTAGCGTTAAGAGCAAAACATCGCCATCCTTGTAAACAATATACAGACTTCTTTTAACCTGATAGTTATTTTCTTCAAGAAATCTTAAAGTTTCTTCAAGATGGACCTGAATGTCACTACCTTTTTGAAACTGTTTCATGGAGTTGTCCAAGTTTCTATTACCATGAAGGAATTCCTGGAAGTCATTTCGATTTTCAAAATAACCAAATTTATTCTCAATTTTGTCTAAAAGCAAAAACGCTGTTTTCAGTTCCATATAGAAACAACTGAGGTTTGTTTCATAATCTTCTGTTTTCGATATTTTCTGTCCATCTGTAAATTTTTGGATAGCTTTTACTGCAAGATCAATGATCTTTTCGGTGTCTATATTATCACCATCTTTGTCTGACTCAAATTCAATTTGTGTTTTAAATATCTGCCCGTAGGTATCTAAAAGATACGAACTTTGTGGTTTTTCTTTAATTGACATTTTTATTGCGTTTTCAGCATCTGAAAATCTTTGAATATGAATATAAAATCTTGCTAGCTGTTGTCCGACCATTGCATCTTTTGTAATTTCAAAACACCGTTGTATTGCGCCTGCTACATCAATAAAAGAATCGTTTCCATTACCATGAATAGAGTCTGCTAAATCTTTTATTAAATCAGAAAACTTGGTTTTTTTATCACCCCTTTCACTTTCAATGACTGGTCTTATTTTGAACAAGTTACACACAATCCTCTCAAACTGTTTTGATTGCGGGTTTTGCTTTTGAGTGTGTGTATCCAGGAATTCTAATACAAAATGAACAATTTCGACAAGAGTTTTGCCTTCTTTGACCATGATATATTCCAGTATTTTTCTAGCCAAGGGTTGGGAAATAACTGAGACACCGTTGATGGCAGAGTCATTCAACTTCCGTCTGGTAACAAGTAAACTCAAAGCTTTAGAAATTCCTACACTAAATACTTCCTTGTCATGTCGTTTCATTTCTTCTCTTTCTTTACGCATTTGCACCAATCCATAACGCAGTACCTTTCCAGATTCAACATGTCCAACAACAATCATATCATCAAAAACACTTACCGGTACAGGATTATCAATGTCATACGTATTGATCAAAGACAGACATTTCAGCAGATTGAATTCCTTTTCTGTTACTTCTTTTTCTTTTAGTATATTTTTTGTTAATTTTTCAATGTATTTTGGGTCAAACGAATGCCGCATAACATTAAATGCAATTAAAGTTTCAACATCTACTCCCTCTGTCTTCTCCAGATGTTTGTATTTTTCTTCAAACCAATGTTTTTCACGTCTAGAAAGCTCATGTTTCAAAATATTAACATCCTTACCAACTAAAGTTGAAATTGGTGTCCTATTCAAAACGATAATTACACTGAACAGTTTTTCAGGTAAAACGTTCTGGTATGCAACTTTATCTAAACTATTTTTTAGTAGCGCCATGTCTTCCTCTTTAATATTATCAACTAAGACAATAACTGGTTTAGCATCAGAATCTTTGAAATTTCTGAATTTTTCAATTTGGTTTGCAGTATCGTCTGTAACGCGATTAACAATACAACATCTGTATGCGTCCTTTGGTCCTGTATGAAACTGACTAAATTCCCATAAGACATGTCTTCCAAAAGTTGTTCCTCCAGCTCCTGTGTTGTGTTTGATAACATGAACCTCGTTTAATTTATCACCATCCTCGGTTAACAGTGATTTTATTTTCTCTTTGTGAAATATGAATACATCGCGTACTCCAACTTGAGATTCAAAGTAAAAATTCCACCATGAAACGAGGTTACCTTTATAAAATTTTTCTTGAACCTCTGCCCTATTTGACTTTGCTTCTTCTTTTGTCATGCGTTCCTCTTCCCAATCACACATTTCGCCACATAAAATTTCAATGTCAACTAACTCTAGGGACTCCTTTTCAGTCGTCGTCATTTTATCAAAGTGACCATTTGAGTTAGGTAGCTTATAAACACGTTCAATTTCCTTTTGGAATACAGAATCTAAAATTTTTGAAATACCACACCATTTTAGATTTGTAAAGAAGATTTGGTTTGCCTTTTTGTCTCCAAACCTTTTTGTAAATATTTGTTTAAGGGTTTCTATATGTGTGCTGCATTCGGCTATAATTATGCATTCATCTCTAAATTTTGAAAAGAGACAGTCTCGAGCAAATTCAAATACTGGGTCATCATCTACTATTTTCTCAAAAATCATAAATATGAAACACGACCTTTTCTCTGGAATACTATTTCGACAATGTTCAAGTATCTTAAGGACCTGCTGATACCTTTTGTCAAACCATTCTCTTGAATCCATAACGCTGCATGACAACTCATCAATTCCATTGCAATAAGCCCATATTTGTTCGCAAGTTTCGATATCAGCCTGCCTCAGTGGGGAATCA
>CM037784.1:11393345-11443345 GCA_021229015.1 Solen grandis | reverse complement strand
ACAAACAATCCTGGCCATGTAATTGAACCACCAAGACAGACTTGATAAGTTACATCATGAAAAAGATATCAAACTGAATAAAATAATGATTATGTAATGATTATAAAGACCGCTCTATGTGGCCGAGGGGTTACAGCATCCGCCCAGAATTCGGGGGTCGGGGGTTCGATACCGAAGTCGTACAAAGTGGTATAGCCTTTGCGTTTAGCAAAGAAGGGTGGTGGTTGGTCCCTGACTACGACATGGTGTACTATATCTGTCCTAAGTAGACATTCTCTCTCCTCTCTCTCTCTCACACACACACACACGAGACAAATCAAAGGACCGATAGTCCTGAGAGCTGCCAATTGAAAATTATTGCTACATTTTCCTAGCTTATAAGTTCGTGCAAGGCAATTCATGGATTTTGAAATCATAGACACGTAATAATTTAATGGAATAAAATCTTTCAGAAAAGATACTATAAATCTCTGCTACTGCCATGATTAAGATTTTGTTTGTTTTGTATGTTGAGTTTAACGTCCCACCGACAGTATTTCAGTCATTTGGAGGCGATAGATTTTTTTTTATTAAAGTTTAAACCGGAGCAGGGTTGATATGTAGGTCAACCTTTACGAACTACTTTCCGAAGTTTTATTCGCAGTACATATAAACAAACAATAGCAATAACGCTCTATTCGGAGTTACAAAGACAAAATATCATAAACATGTTAAAACTAATCTGATTACATTAAATGTAGTAGAACTCTGATATATGCATTGGCTGTTGGGACGGCACACTGTCCAAAAGTGTACAGACGCGGATGCGATATTTTAAGTCCTTATTTTCGATTTAATATGTTTTTATGACATCAATGCATTGTCGACCATTTATGCTATTGTATTCAAGTTGCGTCCTATTTTTCTATAACGTTTTAAGATACGTATGTGTTGATCTAAAATCATTCACGGGTCCGAACATATAACTGTAGACTATAATATTCATCCGCAAATATGAACCAGAATGAAATATTAGTTTCTCGGTCTAGTAGGTGTTATGACCATAAATTATGGTTTAAATACAACACTTTCTGAAACAGTAACTTATACGAGAAATTCAGATACGAATTACTCACGATGTATATAGAAGCAATTTGGCCTATTTCATAGGGAGCATGTATACTGAAATCTGAGTTATCAGGTTCCGGAGACGGAATGAATGCCGCTCAAAAATAGACACATTGTGAAAGTACGGGAGTTAACTCCGATGCACTTGTAGTCCGTATTAAAACGTAATAATCTCCCCTTAGCAGATAAAAAATTCGTTAATGGTGGAAGTTCCATTTGTAAACTGTTTAACCATCAAAATATTTTATCTCTATATTTAACTCTATCTGATGCTGGTTGAATATTTCATCTCTATATTTTGCTCTATCTGATGCGGGTTGAATATTTTATCTCTATATTTTGCTCTATCTGATGCGGATTTGATATTTCATCTCTATATTTTGCTCTATCTGATGCGGGTTGTATATTTTATCTCTATATTTTGCTCTATCTGATGCGGGTTTTATATTTCATCTCTATATTTTGCTCTATCTGATGCGGGTTTGATATTTCATCTCTATATTTTGCTCTATCTGATGCGGGTTGTATATTTCATCTCTATATTTTAGCTCTATCTGACGGGTTTGATATTTCATCTCTATATTTTGCTCTATCTGATGCGGGTTTGATATTTCATCTCTATATTTTGCTCTATCTGATGCGGGTTTGATATTTCATCTCTATATTTTGCTCTATCTGATGCGGGTTTGATATTACATCTCTATATTTTGCTCTATCTGATGCGGTTGTATATTTTATCCTATATTTGCTTATCTGATCGTTGATATTCATCTTATATTTGCTCTATCTGATGCGGGTTTGATATTACATCTCTATATTTTGCTCTATCTGATGCGGGTTGTATATTTTATCTCTATATTTTGCTCTATCTGATGCGGGTTTGATATTTCATCTCTATATTTTGCTCTATCTGATGCGGGTTTGATATTTCATCTCTATATTTTGCTCTATCTGATGCGGGTTTGATATTTCATCTTATATTTGCTCTATCTGATGCGGTTTGATATTTCATCTCTATATTTTGCTCTATCTGATGCGGGTTGTATATTTTATCTCTATATTTTGCTCTATCTCATGCGGGTTTGATATTTCATCTCTATATTTAGCTCTATCTGATGCGGGTTTGATATTTCATCTCTATATTTTGCTCTATCTGATGCGGGTTTGATATTTCATCTCTATATTTTGCTCTATCTGATGCGGGTTTGATATTTCATCTCTATATTTTGCTCTATCTGATGCGGGTTTGATATTTCATCTCTATATTTTGCTCTTTCTGATGCGGGTTGTATATTTTATCTCTATATTTTGCTCTATCTGATGCGGGTTTGATATTTCATCTCTATATTTTGCTCTATCTCATGCGGGTTTGATATTTCATCACTATATTTTGCTCTATCTGATGCGGGTTGTATATTTTATCTCTATATTTTGCTCTATCTGATGCGGGTTTGATATTACATCTCTATATTTTGCTCTATCTCATGCGGGTTGTATATTTCATCTCTATATTTTGCTCTATCTGATGCGGGTTTGATATTTCATCTCTATATTTTGCTCTATCTGATGCGGGTTTGATATTTTATCTCTATATTTTGCTCTATCTGATGCGGGTTGCATATTTTATCTCTATATTTTGCTCTATCTGATGCGGGTTGTATATTTCATCTCTATATTTTGCTCTATCTGAATCGGGTTGTATATTTTATCTCTATATTTTGCTCTATCTGAATGGGGTTTGATATTTCATCTCTATATTTTGCTCTATCTGATGCGGGTTTGATATTTCATCTCTATATTTTGCTCTATCTGATGCGGGTTGTATATTTCATCTCTATATTTTGCTCTATCTGAATGCGGGTTTGATATTTCATCTCTATATTTTGCTCTATCTGATGCGGGTTTGATATTTCATCTCTATATTTTGCTCTATCTGATGCGGGTTTGATATTTCATCTCTATATTTTGCTCTATCTGATGCGGGTTTGATATTTCATCTCTATATTTTGCTCTATCTGAATCGGGTTGTATATTTCATCTCTATATTTTGCTCTATCTCATGCGGGTTTGATATTTCATCTCTATATTTTGCTCTATCTGATGCGGGATTGATATTAATCTCTATGTTTAGCTCTATCTGATGCAATTTTGATATTCCATCTCTATATTTAGATCTATCTGATGCGGGTTTGATATTAATCTCTATATTTTGCTCTATCTGATGCGATTTTGATATTTCATCTCTATATTTAGATCTATCTGATGCGGGTTTGATATTTCAACTCTATATTTAGATTTATCTGATGCGGGTTTGATATTTTATCTCTATATTTTGCTCTATCTGATGCGGGTTTGATATTTCATCTCTATATTTTGCTCTATCTCATGCGGGTTGTATATTTTATCTCTATATTTTGCTCTATCTCATGCGGGTTTGATATTTTATCTCTAATTTTGCTCTATCTGATTCGGGTTTAATATTTTATCTCTATATTTTGCTCTATCTCATGCGGGTTTGATATTTTATCTCTATATTTTGCTCTATCTCATGCGGGTTTGATATTTCATCTCTATATTTTGCTCTATCTGATGCGGGTTTGATATTTTATCTCTATATTTTGCTCTATCTGATGCGGGTTTGATATTTCATCTCTATATTTTGCTCTATCTGATGCGGGTTTGATATTTCATCTCTATATTTTGCTCTATCTGATGCGGGTTTGATATTTCATCTCTATATTTTGCTCTATCTGATGCGGTTTGATATTTATCTCTATATTTTGCTCTATCTGATGCGGGTTTGATATTTCATCTCTATATTTGCTCTATCTGATGCGGGTTTGATATTTCATCTCTATATTTAATTTGTCTATCTGATGCGGGTTTGATATTTCATCTCTATTTTGCTCTATCTGATGCGGGTTGATATTTCATCTCTATATTTGCTCTATCTGATGCGGTTTGATATTTCATCTCTATATTTTGCTCTATCTGATCGGGTTTGATATTTCATCTCTATATTTTGCTCTATCTGATGCGGGTTTGATATTTCATCTCTATATTTTGCTCTATCTGATGCGGGTTTGATATTTTCATCTCTATATTTGCTCTATCTGATGCGGGTTTGATATTTCATCTCTTATTTTGCTCTATCTGATGCGGGTTTGATATTTCATCTCTATATTTGCTCTATCTGATGCGGGTTTGATATTTCATCTCTATATTTTGCTCTATCTGATGCGGTTTGATATTTCCTCTCTATTTGCTCTATCTGATGCGGGTTTGATATTTCATCTCTATATTTTGCTCTATCTGATGCGGGTTTGATATATTCATCTCTATATTTTGCTCTATCTGATGCGGGTTTGATATTTCATCTCTATATTTTGCTCTATCTGATGCGGTTTGATATTTCATCTCTATATTTTGCTCTATCTGATGCGGGTTTGATATTTCATCTCTATATTTTGCTCTATCTGATGCGGGTTTGATATTTCATCTCTATATTTTGCTCTATCTCATGCGGGTTTGATATTTCATCTCTATATTTTGCTCTATCTCATGCGGGTTTGATATTTCATCTCTATATTTTGCTCTATCTGATGCGGTTTTGATATTTCATCTCTATATTTTGCTCTATCTGATGCGGGTTTATTTTCATCTCTATATTTTGCTCTATCTGATGCGGGTTTGATATTTCATCTCTATATTTTGCTCTATCTGATGCGGGTTTGATATTTCATCTCTATATTTTGCTCTATCTGATGCGGGTTTGATATTTCATCTCTATATTTTGCTCTATCTGATGCGGGTTTGATATTTCATCTATTATTTGCTCTATCTGATGCGGGTTTGATATTTCATCTCTATATTTTGCTCTATCTGATGCGGGTTTGATATTTCATCTCTATATTTTGCTCTATCTGATGCGGGTTTGATATTTCATCTCTATATTTTGCTCTATCTGATGCGGGTTTGATATTTCATCTCTATATTTTGCTCTATCTCATGCGGGTTTGATATTTCATCTCTATATTTTTCTCTATCTCATGCGGGTTTGATATTTCATCTTTATATTTTTCTCTATCTGATGCGGGTCTGAGCCCCGATCTGATTTCCTAGTTCATTTTTTATTTCAGGAAAGCACGCCACTCCCTCAACTGATCTGCGGTAGGGGTTGGCGGTTCTACCCATGTTCCTATGACCGTTAATTAGCTGGACGTCGCTAATTGACTGAAATTCTTTCCTTACGATGGTAAACTTGATAGGCATACACAGTAATCTAAAATCAAACATCCCCTTTTTACATTTAAACGTACATTTAATTTGAAATAAAAAAAGTTTGTTTCAACTCTTTCAGTTGTAATTGTAGAAATCAACCTTTGTTTATGTATTGTTTACGAATCATGGTTATCTCCTCCAATAACTAATTTAATCACTCGCGAATTTTTTGGATTAAAGGAGATATTAATATGAACATTTAACATTTTCTTTGCCACGTTAAGGAGGTGGATTAGATGTGAAGTACCGTTAGGACATGTTACCATCAAAATCATTTCTTTATTTTTTCATTTCTTTTTTCTTCTTTCAGTTTTCATGATATGACTGCAATTCAGTTTTCATGATATGATTTTTGATTCCTTTTCGTTTATCCTATGCTCAATTTCATTTTAATCAGATTCCTCCGCGTGGCTTCAAAACATTCCAAACAGGATTCAGCCGTATTTCAACTCAAATCTTTTTTTTATTGTTTCGCATTTCCCAAGTGAAGGCGGGCAAACCGAGTTTATGGTTACCGAAAACTAGAAATCACGCGAGGATTATTGGCACTTTAAACATTCCCTGCCTTGAGACAAGCATGCGCAAATGAAACCTTCTGATTCTTGTTATTTATTTAACTGTCCGGGAAAAATCGCCTGCTTTGGATCACGTGCTGTAAAGTCGCGTGTCTTTTTGAAATCTTTTTATTGAGTGTAGCACTTAGCGTACTGCAAGGGCCAGTTTCACTAAACATAGTACGAAAATAAATCTTCGTATATTTACAGATGTAAAACATTGACGATATTTTTTTTACTGTGCAAATAAGAAATGAGTTGACACTTTTAGGACAGCGTTCTTACGACATATATCAAAATTGTTCGTACGAACAAGCCCCAACTTCGTAAAGATATCACATATAATATGAAAATACTTTTTAACTATCATATCATTTTCGTCACGTTTACACAGTCATATACTGATATTTCATGTTGAAAGCCAGACATTCATTTTTTTCTCTTCATCTGTACAAATCAAATTTCGTCACTTTTATGATGAATTATTTCCAACTAGGAGATTTTACTCAAGATATTTGAATGTCAGGTTTTCAGTCGTCGAAGAGGATGATTATGTACAACATATTTTATCACTATTATTTTTGTTTTTGTCATGTTAAATAGACGCTCACTGGTATATTCAATGTTAAAATATGCGGCTTTTGGCAAAATCTAGCCCAAATTGTTATGATATTCAACAGCTGTTGCAAATGAAAAATCCCTCACTCAATAATTAAAATGGTAAAAAGATCAGTCATTAAATATTATTAAATGTGTAGAAGTATTTTAATGAATATTTACCTTAAATAGCCTATTAGCTACTTGTGGGGATGCATCTAATGAACGATAACTCCTTTGGAAGAATTGTGGCCCCTGAACAAAATTAACAATGTATGTCCTAATGAACTCAGTTAACATCATACAGTTCCACAGTGTTTAAGCTGCATGCCAGACTTTTCTCAGAACAGATCGTTTCGACAATAATATACACCATGCATGTTTTGCGTATGCGCCTTTAAAAATAGAATCTGACTTTAAACCAATTGTTAAGTCGCACAGAACAATCTGCATTTGGTACAATTATTTTTATTAAAGAAGTAACTTAATCACATGCAAGGCATTGGTCATACGCTTCTTAAAGAATGAAATGAAAAACCGCTAAACGATCAATTGTGCTTACAGTTCTATATGTCATCTTATCAACTTATTTTAAGCTCAGTACTAGTCTAATAAAAAAATCCATGAAACAAAAGTACATTATTCTTCTCTTAATAAAAAGTGCATGCTGTATTATCATTACGCAGGGAATGACCTCTCCTTGGCCTCATTTTGACATTTTTTTATAGAAGCCATCTTGTACGCTTATTTGTTTAGCAAATTTTATAGATCTAACGTAAAATGTCTTTTTTTTAAATGACGTAATAATTCTCGTAAATACATACATGTCATGAGAAATAACTTGTTTATTGTCAGTTTTTTTTTTTAATTTTTTTTAATTTTTTTTTTTGTTGATAATGATATATCATCTAGACGACAAATTACACTGACGTGACTCTCAAGGGCATTGCATGTGACCTTGACCGTTTAAACATGGACAACACTCTGTGTCACGTTTCAAGCAGCCGAACTGTTTAAAATGACTTGATTCTTGCATATCATTATATATATTTACAGACGTCAAGCTGACACCAATTTCAAATTTTAATTTAGAACAGGGCCCCAATTCACCAAACCCCAAGGTTTATATTTTTAACCCAGAATCAAGATTTGAAGCATAAACTTCCTTTCTATGTAATAATTAAATTCACAAAATCTCAAAAGCATTTGGTAAGGATCCCCTTTATTAATTAAGAAATAGAGGATATTTGTTGGTTTCGGTGTAAGATCGCATTTTATTTCTCCGAGTGTGCCTAGAAAGTAATATTTAACTTTATAGGCTCGAGAGTAGAAATAAAATACGATCTTACACCGAAATCAACAAATATTCTGTTTCTTTCATGCTTGAATTTTTTTTTATTTACGATTTCCAATAATTACAATCCCCGTGCGGAGCCTCTTTCCGTAGTTTGCCCCCGTTTGGTGACCCAACCAAATAACGCCACGAAGACAAGAAATAGTCCCAACGTTTACTTGCTTATTTTTACAATATTTGCCAATATTTAAACAGCAAATGAATTTGCTTAACAATAAAAGATAAATTTAATTGCAACACAGTTATAAACTTTAACAGTTTCATAAAACCAGAAAATGAAATTTAGCTCAGGAATACATGTATATAAATAGAATGGCAGCCGCATGGCAAAGTAAACATCTAGGTGTTGCTATGAAATTACAGACTGCTGTTATTTTCATTATACAAATAGGTATTTCATCAATAAGCATGAAAGAAATCTATTTTATTTAATGCTTTTCGGTGGAATACAGGGAAATATCAGTGAATTAATAATAGTAATTTCACTGTTTCATGCAGTAAATATTTCCGTTTTTATAATTTTCACTGTTTTGTAATGGGACTACTAAAGGACACTATTGCATTTTTCAAGACATTTCAGTATTGTTTTCTACATTGAAATAAAACTTCTTCAAGAAATACCTGAAAGAAATGTTGATCACACGCTTTCTTTGTGTTCATTTATTGGACTATTTTAGACCGAATTACGATTCATGCGTCTTCGGGAATTTGGGGTAAAATTTATGATGAACTGAAATATTTACAGGATAAGTAAAACACCATGGTATGCACCTCTTGTGTCTGAGTTTAAAATATAGACTTAACATATTGATTGCCCGAAGTACTCGAAAATACTTAATTACAATAACAGGCCCAAATTCAAACACCATACTCGAAATCCCATTGTAGATATTGGGTATACTTTGCCCTTTAACCCTTTCTCTCATATAGACTCATTTTGACGCCCTCAATAGATACCACATAAAGCCTGATCTGCAGAAAACCACAGTTAAACCTTACCAAATTTAATTACAAAATCCTCATTTCCAGACCACCGAGGAGCAGCGAACAGCTCGCAGGCTGATCTGGTTTTATGCTGTTGGCATAGGTCTTTTCATGGTGTCCTCTATGAGGGAAAGGGTTAACATGCTATTAATACTTAAGTTCATTTTTTTCGTGAACTTTGGGCTTGGTCTCAAGTGGTTAGAGAATGCCACAACATACTAGTCTTGTGTAAAATGGTACCAGCGCTCAGCAGTGAAGGATAGCCCCAGGATGTTTTGATTTTGGCTCTGAATCATGTAGAAGTATGCCACTTATCTATATGGGGCGATATCCAAATTATCTTTAATATATTAAAATTGAATGAAACCAGAACTAATGCTAGAGTCCGTCTTGAAAAACTTATCTCGTTTCATTCAATTTTGTTTTGACCCGGTAAAAGGAACATTCGCGCCAGTCCGTTTAAAATTGTCCGTGGCAATCTGATTGCGCTTTTCTGGTGTTTAAGAGCTTCTTTAAATATACATAATGAATATATATATGAGTCTCGAAAAGACCCCGACCTATTATCTAACTCTCGGCAGTAAGATACACAGGCTAGACAATTTAGACAGGGGGTCGTGATGTATCTGTAGGATGACTGGACAGAACTCGCTCGAACATGAACGAAAAAATGTGTAAAATAATCCAAATTGCAATGTCACGTGATCTCATGCTTCATTATAGCAATGAGGAAATGGCCAAGTGTTTTTGTTTAGAGACAACGTGAAATGACGGTCGGCTTGATCTACGCAGTAAATTTTATTTTACCGACAATTCTCCCGTCGGTGAGTTTGTTTATTCAAGACAAACAAGATGTAATATCTCTCTCAGATACAACGTTACTACATTGTTTTCCTGAAACCAGCAAATCTCGAAAGTGACTAAAGCTTTACGAACGTCAAGAAAATTAAAGGGTTAGAGATAACGTAATATGTCTCCAACATATACAAAATAAAGCTTGTTAGAAAAGTACCATTTTTTTTCACATCCTTTTTACTATTATAAGTGGTATAGCTTTCACATATTTTACTCTACTGAAAGTTTTAAGCCTGCGATCAGGGAAACATACACAAACATTGCATAACATATATCTATCGTGTACAGGCGTTCAGGCTATGAATGAAATTTGTTTTCATTTTGTACGCCTTTTGGAAAAGAACATATGTGAAAGTCTACATACCATGAATTAGAAATGATGAAAAATAAGAACAGAACAGAAATTTATCTAGACTTAAGCATACATAAGCTCATGGTCATACGTTACAGATATGTACATAACAGATTGGATGTTCACAAAGTCTGTATTCTCTATAAATCTATTCATAATCATAATTTTACTTTTGAAGAGTTACAAATCTGTAATACTTTATAGAAATAACAAAATTAAAAAAAAAGAAACTAAGAAAAAAAAAAAAAAAAAGAAATTCAATATCGTTTAAGCATCAGGTGATATTTTACTACTTCTACTACTACTACCTCTCTCTCTCTCTCTCTCTCTCTCTCTCTACACATACGCGTATATATGCCTAACTACATATACATAAAAGTTAAACTTAAGTACGATAACATTTCACTAATGAAACTCTTCTAATAGACACTGACGGCGGTGTTTGCATGGTCTTTAAAATAGGAGTACTCGGAGACAACCCTAGGGTTTGAATGGACCGGCGACCAGATACTATACTACACAACGCCAAACAGGTCTGGATTCGAACCCAGGTTGCATTTATGCAAAGTCAATGCGTTAATTGCTATGCTACCCGGACCTCCCTTAGGCCACCATCTATTTTAGGCGGTCACTTTTTCTCGTTTTCTAGATTAGCCGATTGAGACATGTATGACCGGCCGCTTGAAGCAGGTCTGACTGACCGCTTGAGGCAAGGTCCACTGGCTTAATGAAACATGGTTCACTGTCCGCTCTAGAAATTGTCCAATGTAAAAAACTGCCAACCTCAGCTTATCATTTTACACAATCTCTACGGTTTGTGGTCCACACTTTTAACACTTTAAATTGGGGGAGAGCCCTCAGAGGCCATGCCCTCATTAATTCTGTTTTAGATTTAACTTTGATTTACAGGAAATATTAACACTTAAACACTCAACGAATGTCAGGAAATAACATATTAGAACCTATATTTGGCCATATCGGCAGTACGCACTATTTACTTTCAAAAGGGCAATTACACATTTTTGTTTACTCCTTAAGGCCAAACTCTTATCATTTCAAAACATTAGCGAAAACATGCTTATTTTTATTCTGAGTACGAACTACAGCAATGTAGCCTTGAAAACGTGTCATCATTTGTTATACTTTATTTTGTGCACCATGACCTGTCTTCTTTAGACTGACGAAGTCAAAAGGCTAAAAAAAAAAATAATATATATAACTTTGATTTTTGATTTTTGTCCATTCTGGTGTGCCGTCGTCCAGTGGTAACGTACCGTACTATGGATCCGAGGATTGTGTGTTCAAACACCGTCGGGGGCAAAGCACAAATTCTGTTCCTACCAAGGAACCGTCTGGATGGATGAGTTCAAAAATATCACCCAATCAAAGTAAAATGAAAATTAGTTAACCCTTTCCCTCATATAGACTCATTTTGACGCACTCAATAGGTACCACATAAAGCCTGATCTGCAGAAAACCACAGTTAAACCTTACCAAATTTAATAAAAAAATCCTCATTTCCAGACCACTGAGGAGCAGCGAACAGCATAAAACCTGATCAGCCTGCGAGTTATTTAAACATCATCGATATATATATATATATATATATATATTTTATATATGTTTATCTGTGTTTGGTTTTCTCTTGGTGGCATGCTCATGGTGAGCTATTACCCTGCGTCGGTCGTCGTGCGTCGTCCGTCGTCAACAATTTGCTTTAAACAACATCTCCTCTGAAACCGCAGGACAGAATTTGATTAAACTTGGCAGGGATAATCCTTGGGTGAACCTTCACAAAAGTTGCTAAAATAAACGTAATCTATGTAGAACTCTGGTTGCCATGGCAACGGAAAGATATAAATTATGAAAACTTTAAAAATCATCTCCTTCAAAACTACTGGCTAGATTTTAAAATGTTTTAGTACAGATGTTCCTTGGGTAACCCTCTACCAAGATTGCTAAATTTCCGATCCGTAAAAAAAAACATGGCTGCCAGGGGCGGAGCTAATTTGCCTTAATAGTTTATAGTGAAAACTTTAAACGACATCTTTGAAACCGCTGGACAGAATTTGATTAAACGTGACAGGGATGATCCTTGGATGAATTTTCACAAATTTTCTAAAATAAACTTGATCCATGTAGAACTCTGGTTACCATGGCAACAGAAAGAAAAAATATGAAAACTTCTCCTTCAAAACTACTTGTCAGATTTCAAAGTGTTTTAGTCCAGATGTTCCTTGGGTAACGCTATACTCAGGTGAGCGATCTAGGGCCTCTATGGCCCACTTTTTTTCAAATATAAACACATATACACTTCACATATTCGTTTTTTAATTAATGCTAATAACTTGTTATTTTCTTGTTAATAACTTGTCTAAATATTTAAACTCATTATCAAATTTTACTTGTGTTGATTTCTAATGTTTACGTTAATCATTTTATATTATAATCATCGTCCTTCAAATGCTTAAAAAGACTTCAGTGCAGATGCAAGCATCCATTTACTTGTGGCTCCTTTGCTCTAAGTCTATAAAGGCTTGCATTTACTGTAAAATCCCCACGATTATTTGATGGAGCATGATCACAATTTAATGATGGATGGACTACCTTAAATCATATATTGTCCCAATTGACTTCAATAAACAATGAAATACTCTTTACAAAAATAAAAATTATGTGTAAAGGTAATTATTGTAAACAAAGAAACCACCTCCTTTTTTGACTTCCGGTCGTTTTTAATTGTTACCGCGGTCTTGATAGACCTTCTACCACAGGCATCTTACAATGACATTTTTGAAGGACACAATCTGGTCGCTAATCAGGACAGTGCACGTGATCTAACGTGGATCCACATGGCAAAAACACTTAACCCACAGCCGAATCTTGTTAAACTGGCTCTCAAGTCAAGATGTTATTCGTGGTTTTTGTGGTTTATATACACAGGAGAAATATTTTTTGTCTGTCTGATTTAATGATTTGTTTATGAAGACTAAGACACTTTCATAAAAAGAAACTAAACGATAAAACGGAGTAAATGGCAAGCTGTCAAACATTTATAATTATATATATGAAAAATAAACATCACCACCAACAATTTAATCGGTAATTAAAAAAGAAAACAAAAAAATTCAGTCAACTAAACAATCGATTTATCAGTGAATCCACCCGTAAACCAATTAGTGAATCAATCAATCAAGTGTTAATCGATTGGCTGACAAAACGATGTTTGTAAATCTACCAGAGTTGCAAAATACTTGGACTTTAAAACCGTTTTTCTAATATGATTTTTTTTCTTAATTTGCAGCCAAAGTTTATTCGAACTATTGCAAATAAATCCTTTGCAAGTTTGTATATCTATTTCAATGTCTATTAATTATCCTTATATAGTGGATTTGCATAATGATATTGAAATGTGTGCCCACTGAAGCAATTTACTACGTGCAATATGCACCGTTGGTACACACACTACACTGAAAGGCGGGCTAGTATGCACGCATGCAGTGCACACAACTCACAAACACACACATTCAAACACGTACGCACGCGAATGTATGCAGATAGAGCGATAGTTTTTTTTTTCTTTTAATTTCTTTATCAAATCACAGCATCCCATGCTTAAACAGGGTCACTGAGTCTTTCCCATTTAGCAATCAATCAAGACGGTATATTTTCTATTGTTTAATCACGCCTATCTCGTACACCAATTACACGCCCACGCGCAGTTACCCTTTGAGTAATTACTCTATGCCTAATTTAATCCAAACTTCTTTTATATTTTCTTTTGTTCTCATGTTTTAATTTACATTCACTTGTTATCAGATCGTTAGCTCATGGTTATTTGATTAAATTGTAGATAGATTTAATGATTTCAATTTTAAAAATACCAATAAAAATATATTTTTTCAAAATCCTTGATATCAATATGAAGAAATCACGTCCATCAGCATAAAGTATAAAGTAATAAATTCTTACGGCTGACTTAAATCATTATTCTTTAAACATTTCCTCCCGCAAGTAAAGCAATCGAAATCCTTAAAAATAATATATTAAAATTGCAAGCTCAGCCTATGGTTTATTTTAATCGTGAGCACGCTTTTGGAAATATCTCCGTATCGATGGAACCACTAATGTCTGATACCAGTAAAAGTTAATCAAATGGGAACACCGCCAAATATTGTATTCAGTGTTACAATCACTTGGGCCCTTCCATCTTTGTAAGAAATGCAAAACCGTTGCAGAATAAACAGTCAAGCAAACCAATCCTTCGGAGCATGCGATGCATTAGATGATGTTTTGGAATATCTGCAAGGATTTGCTGATATAAGGATTCTTCTGTCATATTTCTTGGCAAATGAATTACTGGTACATCAGCACTGCGCAATCTTTATTTATTTTTCATTGATTGCGGAAGGAATTTTACAATTTCTAGATAGCAAGGATGGCGACATGCAACAGAGACGGACCGTGATGGAGGAGAAAACGGAAGTATCCGGAGACAACCGAAGTATCCGGAGAAAACGGTAGTATCCGGAGACAACCGAAGTATCCGGAGAAAACGGAAGCTTCCGGAGAAAACGGAAGTATCCGGAGAAAACCCACGTGTCGGACCCCCGTATACTCTTAGTATATAAGAAGGAATCGCATACGAGCGGCATTAATAAAAATGCATACTTCTGGACACGAATTGCTGATATTCGCAATTCAACTTAATTCAGTTTCACTGCCAAACATCAATAGTTCTGCTTTACCATTTCTATACAAATGAACCTGTATTAGCGGTTACTTGAATAAAAAGGCCAACCTGTATTTAGCGGTCAGTTTTAATATTACCGAACTATAGCATTTTGTTATATGTTTCACCTTCATTTAGCAACATCCTCTGTTAAGCGGTCACTTTCTTTTGTTCCATTGACTGACCGCTTAAGACGGATTTGACTGTATGTCGAATAAGAATGTCTATTAATGGTAAATATGTGTTCAGGGGACAGTCAAATCTAAAATGTTAGAAATTGTGGCCCAACCTTTTTGTCGAATATTTGTTTCAATAATTGTATGAACATTTAAATGTCACTAGAACCGCATTATAACCAATTTCATTGGAATATATGTGTGATTTTTCTCTCTCCGGCACTATATGTTCAATATATATACAGTACTGAGAAGTGCCACATTTGTCTCACTAGAGACAATAAAATATATGTGCATGTGTTCCCTTTATCTGACAATTTAGCTGAAAAGTTAGATATTTTATAAAATATATGATTTATAATACCTTACGCTAGTTGAGAAAGATGGTTCATGAATTATACGTACTGTTTTATAGTTAATTATTTCACAGCGATTTTATCAAACACTATCAAAGACAACCCAAGATTTTTTCTTACTTGAGACCCAATAGGAAGATAAATAAATGATGTATTCGAAATTGATTGAATAATTAAAATAAATTCAAAATAATAAAAAAAACACTTATCTGTGTTCAAATACAAAACTGAAAGTTTTACACATATATAATAATATATGTATATACGTACATATGAAACTATTGATTAAAAGTTAAAAGTAGCTCTTGACATAATGCTATAGTTAAACCTGCATTCGGTAAAAAAAAAAAAAAAAAAAAAAAGAAGAAAGAAAAAAAAACTGAACGATAAAACGTTATAGAAAAGGACCTTCATCTACGAACAGGAAGAGCGAAAAGGAAAGGAAGAGATCACGTGTGCTTTTTGCCAAAGATATGCTAAGAATTTCGGTAATGTTTTTACTGGAGAAAGTGGCAAAAGAAATTAACTTCGAAAACTTGATACTTTTATATCCTACAGAAAACGGAACAAAAGAAATATTTACACCCCCGCATATAGCTAACAAATCTCCAACATCCTCTCCTCAAAAATAGTTAACATGTTAAGAACTTCGCCACATTTCTGCATTGTTCAAGTAAATCTCTCCTATTAAGATCAGTGCAAAGTGTTCGGCTACTTCAGTCCTGCTTAAGGCTACAGCAGCCGCACTTATCGCAAAGTTTAAATATTTTGAATGTTTGTTCAACAGCTTCGACGCTAAGTGTGCCATCTTGATTTTGAAAATTCATAATTTACTATGCAAATAAAACTTTAAGAGTAGGGCTTTTGTTTTGAATATGTGTGTTTTTTTTGTGTGCAAATATTCTATAAATTGCTACAAGTGTGATATATATACATCTTGGCAGAATGATTGACATTAAATACGATTTGTGCATTAGTTGAAGAGATATTTAAGTATATCCTTTGAGTTGATATAAAATTATTCTTAACCAATGACAGACACCAAATGTTATAGGGGATATCTAATGATTTTTGGCGGGCAAAATCGTATTTTAATAGAGAACAACAGCTTCATGAGCGTAATTTCTAAGACCACGTGTGAAAGAAAATTCGACCACAAAAGAACAATAAACACATGTTCTATATTTTCTAGTTTTGGAAAAAAAAGTATCTCTTGTTATAGGAGACAATGGTATCTTTTACTGTTGAAAATACGATTTTCTCCTGTCTTTTCACCTAAAGCATAGAATATATACATAAATTTGTTCCATGCAACCGAAATAGGTTTCTCTTTTTTAACATCATTTTATGCATGCAAAAGGGGCTTTGTGGATAAAATTTATCATGCATGGACAAGGTGATACACACTGAAGGTTTAAAGTGGATTAAATAAGGCGCCTGTACATCGTATCGGGGGTATAATTGGGTTTACGTTAAAAAAGGATAAAACATGTGGTAGAAATCTCATTATTCCTTAGTTTTTACTACATAATTGACGATGCCATAGTTCTTAAAATAGAACAGACACCGACATGTCTGGGCATGCATCAATTGTTTCTATCATTCCTTGGGGATTAGTAAACCTGTTTCTTTTGAACATTCCCCGGCACTTTGATATTACGAGTTCCACATGTTGAGCAGTATACCGAGAGAGAATACGCAATATTGCATCATCCTGTCTTGTTCCGTCCCGTGGTAGACCAAAGCTTTCATATGAATGGGGATTGCTTGAAACCCAGCACACCCACGTGTTGAAAGAATATCTTGTGATAGGTCCATTTTATATCCTGGGAGGTCACAATTATAAGCCAATGGCATCGAGGGTTTGTGCTTCATAGTTTGCTTTTGTGGGGGCAAAGCATTCAACCCTTGGTGGGCTACTGCATTCCTTCGCTTTGTTTCTTTTCAAAATATCCCAGACAAACATCGAGTGTATCTTCAGGAAATCTCTACATTTTAAACATTTAACAAAAGCGATGATATTTTGGAATGGTGGCCGGTTAAATACTTTATTGATCATCTATTGTATCTCCCTAATATCTGGTTTGTTTTGGTTAAAGCAAAATAAAAACCCGTTATATTGAAAGACAGTTGGCCATTGGATACTAGATATTGCGTCAAGTCGTGAAGCGTTCTAAATACTGACATCTGTATTTAAGGTGCATACACGTCAATATGCCATACAGTTGGTGAGGAAACTAACATTGTTCGTGGAAGAATACTCTTCAATGATTGTCTGTAAAAAAGTTTCCCTTGAGAGACGAGTAGATTAAAAGTAAACATTGAAACAAAATATAAACAAAATTGCAATTACGTACAGTTCACCGTGTATAAGTCAATGCCTAATTATAAAATATCACTTATGATCATTTATTGTAAACAAAGAAAATACAATCGACTTAAAGCGGGATACAACAATATTTTAATGAGAAATATTCAATAAGGCGTTTTATATCTCATCGAATAATTTATGAAAGCGATTTCGTATACTTTTGTTAAAAAAAGAAAACCTCTAACACACAATGTACTCGTTATAATGAAATCAATATAACTTTTAACAATTTAAAATGGTTACAAAAAATTTTAATAATTAAAATTGACATTTTTGTATAATTTCGCTATTATCACATTTTCTCACCCAAGTTTAATTACATAGTAATGCTATTTATATCTAATCGTTTTGTTCCTACCACCTTTAGATATATCGATGAGTATTTAAGTCAGTGTTTGAACAAAACTTGAATATTATAAAGAAAAGGAACACGTGCTGTTACTCTGCACCATGTTCACCTATATTTGTTTCTCAGATTAGTAACAAATTGTTATTTTTAACCAATTATTTGAGTTTTGTTTCCTTTTGAAAAATAGCATCAAAGTTGAACCATGTGGCCATTAGATGAATTATTCTTTTATTCGGGAGAAAAAGATATCCCATATAACGCAGATGTACACTGATTTCGGTCTTTGGAAGCCCGTGAAAGTCATGCAGTTTCCTTATAGTAAGAGATTTCTCGTCAGGTTACATATATACTATATATCGATACAATGTGTTGATCTACTCATCCCTTTTCACGAGTCTAAATGTGATTCATGTATATATCGAAATGTAAGATTAACGGTGTGGATATATATAACTGTTCTTTTCGGCAGACATCAGTCGAAAGTGTTCATGTTAGACACCAAATATTGATATGAGTATCCAAGTAATGGAATATGGTAACGAGCCCCAGTGGAATTGATGTATACAAATCGAATTATCTTTTTGACGTAAACGCTGGATATATGTAATGGTTTGACGTTTTCTGTGTAGGAATATGCAGAAATGTTAAAAGTTGTCAAGACTTGACACACACTTAACGTGGAGGGCTTTTATATCTTTTAGATAATTACGGGTGTTTACTCGTATCCTAATAATAGAACACGATAACTATTTAGAGTAACTTTAATTTTCTGTCATTTTAAAATCATATATCTAGTCTAAAATCAGCATTAATCAAGGACATCTGTATATTTGATATATTTCCATAGAGATAAGTATTGGTATTTATTTCAATTAAAATACGTCAATAAAAACCAGTATACTGGAGAAAAAACGTTACTATTAAACTAGATGAGTCCGTACGACATTAATGGCTCTATTAAATACATTTTCATAGTTCAAGGGTCATAATTCAGTCAAAAATATGCGTAAGTGAGTGTATGCTCTCTGTTTTGCACCATAGTATTCATACTTATATCATTGGTTAATTAAACATCACAACGCATGTGGCTAAAAGAATTGAACACATTTATTACAAGAAACATTTCATATCCAAGGGACAAAACTCCGTCAAAAATGGGCGGAAATGACAGAAACGCAAACTCAGTTTCACTCCGCATGTTGAATGGCTGGAAAATTGTTGTATTTCGAAATGGCAAACTCTCTGAAATCAGTTAACTATTAACTAATTAATAAACTATTACCTCTGGCCACTGAGTGTCGGTAGCATTTCAAAACAGTAATGGCGTATCACAAATATACTGAAAACTTTTAACAAGTGTCTTGATGCAGTAGTAAAACCAGTTTTTTTCCTTTTTTTAAAAAAAAATAATAAAAAACGTAAAGTTCTTTAGGTAAATCTAGTATGTAAAAATAATCAGAAAGTTTTAAAACAATTCCCAATATGTTAATATTAATCTTTTACGGTGAAAAATAAGATTTTCGTTCATTTTCATTTCTTAATGCCATTTTCAAGTAACGATCAAGAGGGATTATAATTGTATGTATATTTATGTGTTTGTATGCTTTTATTCGCATATCTATGTTTATATAAATACATATATATAAACATATACAAAATATCATTCATTACAAGATATATACTGAAACATCTCAATTCTGTGATATATTATTAGAAATATACGCTTAAGTTTAGTGATGAAGATTGAATGTAAATTGTACTTGAATTATTTGAATCAACTGTTAAATTGATTAATTACGGTCCACGTAGGCTACGATTGATGATCTAGATATGACAGCAATATTAGCATTATAAAACAGATTTATTGTATTACGATAAACATTTTTTCGTCTTTCTTACTTTTTCCATCTTTCTCTCTTCCTCTTTTGCTATTGGTTTTCTGTTGCTTTTATTTGAAATGTTATTTTGTTGTTACTTTTTCTTTCATAATTTTATATATCTTTTCATAACGTATAGTTTATTCAGCCATATTATCGATTAAACTAATTTCAAAAGGAGATGCATACGTTAAGAAGTCTTTCGTTCTTACTTGATTGTATACTAATATTACATATGTTTATTAGCTTGAATAAAATGTATTTAAACGAAAAATTGTTCGCTGAGCTTTCTGTATATTTCATCATCAATCCCGCCTATGTCACGTGCCATGCACTAGCATGACATGGGTCGGCTGTATTTTACCTTGAAAATGGTTTAAAAATAGAAATCTCACGTGATCCGTCTGCCGGCTGCTCTTATTGCATCATAAATAACATGAAGGAAATGTTCTTTTTCACTTTTTTTCTTCTCATTAGATGATAAACTGCTAATTCATGAACTGCACACGGCAGACACAAATAGCTGTTTAATTGGTTTTATTGAAGCAATGTGCAATCAAAGAGTTATAAAGTGAAACGATCCGATTAACGGCTTTTCATTATCATAAAGGGAAAAGAAATGTACCCTGTTACACTTGGGTCACTGGGTCAAATCATTAGTAACATCGTGTTTTGACGTCTCGTTTACGGACTTTTTAAGTATGATAAAAAATGCAATGTCATCGTTTGAAACGGATATCGTAATTATGTATTTTTTCTGATGAAATAATTTGAAATAGTGGAGAGGTAAAAAAACATCTCAGTGTTAATATGGAATATATTAATGAATCATACTGACTGGCCATGAGTGACACAATGTGAAGTTAGTTGCCAAAAATGCCTTCATTTCATTTTAAAGTGTTTCGTAAATTCTGGCGACGTCAAAATCACATGACCTCTAAGTATATATGTATGTGATATTTAACACATCTTTGTTATTCTATTTTATCATCGATGACAACAAATCAGCGAAGAAATCATAGTTCGTGATCATTACTTGGGATATTTCCACAACCTTCAAATTTATCAAATTAATGAACAGTAAATCTATGTGACCCGTGTCCATTATACAAGATCCTATACAAATATCCCAGTATATGATTTATACCAGTCAGTTCGTACAACCCTGTCCTCAGATCTGCACCTTTGCGTAGTCCTCAATCAGATTTGAAATATGTTCAAGTAGGACGAGGGTTAAGTCACACATACCTTTCTCTTTGTTTTATGTCTGTAGGCACGTGCAACTAATTAGAGGATATATTTGTACATTCTTTTGTATTTAAGGCACATGATTGGTGATTTCGATCAGAGCAGACGGGTTTTGAGACGGATGTCATAGATTCGTTCCCAATGCAGTCGTACACCAATGCGTTGGGTCTTGATAATATCTACTATCTAGCCTCTATCTTGGATTCATTTGTTTGGCCATAGTGTTTGCCAATGTTTTATTTACATTTTAGAGTTTATAGTTTTCGTAAAACAATTTGTTACGTCCTAAAGGAATGCTTGGCAATAACCCAGATAACTGTTTACATATGACAAGGACGAAAGGTGAATGGAACATCTGAGTGCGTCTGTCTGCGCAGACGCGGGAAAATAAAACCGGAAACGTCTGCTCAAGTCAAAATGCTGTCAACCATGACAGTTTCAGATTTCACATCATTCTTGTCCCAAGTTTGACAGTTAATAATGAATACTGAGTGTTTTATTGCTGCATATCGCATGTCATACAATATGTAATTGCATGGTAGTTTTTGCTATCAGTGAAAGAAATTGACACGAAACGGAAAGAGAATATAAGTATTCTACCGCTATGTGGAACAACTTCTTACAGCGAATGTGAGTCACTTATGCAACAGTAAAGCACTGTGAAGTGATTCATAAGTGAAATGAAACCCCACACTTTTGGCGCCATTTCACGAAAACTGGCGAAATGTGGGTTATAGGGTTTGCAGAACAAATATAGGACTTTGTTACTTTCTCCAACAGGCTTATGCGCACGTTTTTCAATCCTGTTTGAATGTGTATGTGTAAAGGATAAATGTTGTATAATGTTGTTTTTTTTTCATGATCATTCAAAGAGTTATCGCTTGTTTTGAATACTTCAAAGCTACGAATTAAAAGAAATATTTGTTTAAGTTTTACACACACACACACACACATGCTAATTCAAGCGCACATTGCGCTGAAACATTTTCGGCAGGATTTACATGATGGAATAGCTATATGTGTGATTCTAATTCCAGCATTTAAGCAGGTCTGCAACTCTATAGTTCTATAGTTTCTAGTCGCAGAACGTCAGCTGAACTCGCCCTTTGTTTTATGATAACCCTGCCGACTGTCTCCCAGTGCCTTGAGCGCTTTGATTTGTTTCATAATGAAGCGGAGTAAGATTCCATTCATAAATTGCATACCCAGGGAGGTCATAATCTTCTATCAGTATTTAAGTTGGTGAATCAGCAGGCTGATGTACACAATCGCATTGCACTGATACACTAATGAGCGCGGAGTGATACTGTGCGGTGAAATTGGCTGTGGTAATTATGCAAATCAACAATGCTTTTGGTTAACCGATACGAAACGAATGGATGTCAATTTGCATTTTGAAATCGAGGACTCAAAAGACCCTCGAGCATTCGCGAATATTTTTTCTCAAAATGCAACTATGCTGATACTTAATTGAACCTAAATTGTATTTTTGAAACGCATGTGTTTACATTTTCATACTTGTGCCTCGTGTAGATGCGTGTAAAATTCTGATAAAGTGATGTATTCGGAGTACTTGAAATAAACGTTTTATAAGACCGACTTAAGGAATATTATGCAATAATGATAAAACACTCGATCAATCGATAAATTAACGAAACCAAAAATAAAACCTGCAGTCCCGTATCCCGATCGAATAGACGGCTAACGCCACTTACAAAGTAATCATACGAGGTGAAATTAAGCATTAAAGAACGGAAACAAACATCCCGCGGGACGGCCTACATCTTAGACATAAGGGCTTACTGAGTCCAAACACGAAATGAACAAATCTGTTTATTTCCTTTATTGCATTCGTTTATATATTACCATTTCGAAAGAAGAAATCGTTTAAGAAATCTCACAGAATTTTCCTCGTAAAAAGATAAAACGGCGCATTTCTGGGATGTTATAGATTAATGACAGCAAACTGACCAGTTTACGTTCATCTATTAGACGCTATATAAAAACAACAAAAAAGAAAGAAAAAGAAAAAAAAACTTCAAACTTAATTATCTATCTGCATCAAAACTTACGTTAAACATGATTGAATATAATGTGTTTGAAAAGGTACAGCCAATATCATTTTAAATCTGATATCATTACAACTACTACTACTACTACTACTTTTAATCTACACAATCAACAGCAGTTATTACGCATACAACAGCAACTGCTACTACTGCTTTTACTGCAACTAGCTTAACTTTATTATTTGAGAAGCAAGGTCGTACAACTAATACGTAGCTATCCCTGTGTTGGACCAGTACTTTGCACCTTGTAAGACCGTGGACTAATCTTGCTCTTGACGGGACTTTAACTCACAACCTTCGGATTTGAAGTGACTACTAACCACTTCTTAACCATGATGCCTTACTACTACTATTACTACCACTACTACTGGGCGGGAGGTCGTGGGTTTGATCCCCGGCAGCGACATACCAAAGTCGTAAAAAATGGTAGTGTTATAGCTCCCTTGTTTGGCGCTTAGCATATAAGGGTCATTCCAGGACTGGTTGGCCCGGTGTCAGGATAATGGGACTGGGTGTGGTCTACACTGTTAATACCACTATTACTTCTGCACTGTTAATACTGCTATTACTTCTATTACTTCTACACTGTTAATACTGCTATTACTTCTACGCTGTTAATACTGCTATTACTTCTATTACTTCTACACTGTTAATACTGCTTAAACTTCTACTACTTCTACACTGTTAATACTGCTATTACTTCTACGCTGTTAATACTGCTATTACTTATACACTGTTAATACTGCTATTACTTCTATTACTTCTACACTGTTAATACTACTTAAACTTCTACTACTTCTACACTGTTAATACTGCTATTACTTCTACGCTGTTAATACTGCTATTACTTCTACGCTGTTAATACTGCTATTACTTCTACGCTGTTAATACTGCTATACTATTACTATTACTACTCTGTTAATACTACTATTACTATTATAACTTCTACACTGTTAGTGCTGCTTTTACTTTTATTACTTCTACTACTACTACTACAAAACTTTTTTACTCTATTAATACTACTATTACTTCTACTCTATAACTACCACGACTACTTTTAATTACTACCACTACTTCTATTACTACTACTACTACTACTACTACTACTGATGCTGTTGTTGCTGTTCTCACAATTAGTCACTTCATCAGTAACTATATACCGTAGACCATGTAGTCCATTTTCAGCTTCTCCGATGTCGACAGTAATGTTCAAACTTATTTTATTTTATTCACAGCATGTCTAAAGGTTCTGAAGCTAACCCCAACTTCCCTTGACTTTGTGACATAACTTCAACAAAACACCATGTTTTATCAACCAAACTACACATAAATGATAAAACGCATTTTGACAATTGTGTAGGCACAAGATGAAGCTCGATAAAACATCAAAAGCCGGTTGAATGTCCTACAATTATCTGTGTGACTTTTCATATCGCTGCTGGGTCAAAAGGAAACACCTTCAGCTAATTCGTTCATTAATTATTCAAAACATAGTGCATAATAACGACTTGTTCGTCAAAATTCACAACCATTCCTTCAAAGAGAAATATGATGAAGTTGACTTGATACACAAAAGAGAATGCGGAAAATACCATTAACGCCAATGTTGTTTTAAATGCTTGGTTATGTTTGTAACATTTTTTCTTCCTTCTAAAGTGACCAGTCTCAGTTTGAATCCAGAATTTGAGCCAACATGAAAGATGGTATTGTCATGTTAATGACTCTTCTGGCTATTAAAAGTAACAGGTAATCACTGGAGCCCTGCTTTCCCACACGATTCAGTTAATACGATTAGAAAATTAAGACTATTTTACGAGTTTTTTTCCCAAGATATCAAAGGAACTGCATTTTCATTGTTGACTGCAGGAGATACGTTTGTAGTCTAAACATTTTAATGTCTAACATTATTATCCAGAGGGGTACATAAAATATATAAATGATATCTTTAATTTTTCATTAATGCAAAATTAATTTTGTTCAGAATTTTATTTCATGTTATTTATTTAATTACTCGTATATAATTGATGTTCTTTTAGTTTATTTATTTGAAGGCCAAAGTTTATTATCTGACTATGGTTGCTTGTGAATCTACAGGGTATAAAGACGGAGGCTTGTCTTAAACTGTATGTAAGCATTTAAACACTGCTTGATTGTAATTGAAACGTCTAGGTATTAACATATTTTGCTCATAATCTCATTGTGTTATCAGAGTAAACAAGGTAAAGTCCCTGTAATGGTTCCGCTACGTCTTGGACCACTTAACCTCTGGCTTGATTTGACTTGACTATTGGAGTTTACCGTCGCTTCGACAGTATTTTAACTTAACCTCTACCAAGATAACCAAGGTATCCTAATGAAACATTAGGAAACATTGGTTATCTCCGTGAAAGCCATGAGGTCCGAAATGTAGCGGAACCATTACAGGGACTTTACCTTAATTTGGCATCGGTAATCTGACAATGCCTGCTTTTGATTTCCAACTACTATAAACTGCGCATGACTTCGGCAGTCTGAAATCAAGAACCTTGCCCCGTGTTCTAGAAAAAACTTAAGTACGATCTCAGACTCAAATCCCTATTGAAACTAATGGGCATAGTTTGAGTATGAGTATGAAAATCATACTTAAGTACCATTTTTTTATTTTCGAGAACACGGGGCCAGGTTCTGCACATCGTCTCATTATATTGATTACTTGAATCAAGTTTATTCCTTTCTTTTTAGCCTTCAAGTTGTTATATAAAATCTGTTTGCTTTCTAATCTACTCGGCCAAAATAATGGTTTTAGCATGCCCCGTAACCGGGAGATCCGGGGCTCGATCCACGGCCAAGACGTATCAGAATCGTTAAAAATGGTACTTAAATCGACCGCATTGTCCCAGCGGTCAGCACATGAGGACAGTATCATGACGTGGGATTGGTTATAGAATAGAGTATTTGAGTTAACCGTCGCTTCGACAGTATTTCAGTCATATAGCGACGTCCAGCTAATTACAGGTGGAGGAAGACCCCGAATTAACGGAGGCATCCGGGTAGAACCACCGACCTACCGCAAGCCAGCTGGAAGGCTTCCTCACATGAAAATCCGAATGACCCTGCCGGGATTCGGACCCACGCGATGAGGGGCTGAGTGAGTGTTAAAGTCAGCGACTTTACCTTCTCGGCCACGGAGGCCCCGATTGGTTATGGTATCTTGCCACTTGTCTGCAGTGTGATACCAGTTTAACATGTATCATAATGACCGAACTATTGTCGGTGGGACGTATACCCAAGCAAACAGATACAGCCAAAGTACGATTAAAGTATAAAAAGATATATACCAATCTAGATTATTTCGGTACAATTTAAACCCTTCTGTAGGTATTTTATTGATAAATGATTACACGGATCAACATCTGTTTTTATTTGTTTTTATTGTCATTCGGTATTGTTGTTTTTTGTTTGTTTGTTTGTTTTATCCCCTCATCACTTGAAAAAGTAAATTTATGAACATTATTTGTCTCTTACTGTCTCTAATTTCTATTCCAGTCTTCCACAAAATTCGCTCAAGAACATTTTCTGTTTTGGATCAAGGGCTGAATTAAAGGATAACGGGAGACAGTCCTGGAACTAGACATCGCTGAACGCTCTCCATCATGGTGTGCCAGTTAATCTGTACAATTTATCACCGAGACAAACAAATGTTGACGGAGGCAACAAGGACATTACCGAAGTTTATCCAAATAACGTAAAATCTCTTCCTCGAGGTATAAGAGACAGAAAGCGAGCAAAAAGCCGTGGAGGATCGCTCAGATAGTTTTTGAAAACAATTTACTACAACGAATGCAATATGTAGAGAATATTTCTAACCTCACCTTTGACTTATTTACGGAGGGTGACGTAAGGTAAGGCGAAATGATTCCTGATATATACGCTGTGTATTCCCAAGATTTTAATTAAGGTAAAGTCCCTGTAATGGTTCTGCTACATTCCAGACCTCATGGCCTTTCACGAAGATAACCAAGGTTTCCTTTTCATCAGGGTACCTTGGTTATCTTGGTGGAGGTTAAGTGATCCAAGACGTAGCGGAAGCATAACAGGGATTTTACCTTAAGTATTTTGACTAAATTGCAGTTCTTTGATAAATAAATATTTACACCAATGATTGTGCTGGAGTCGATGCTTTTGATTTCCCTAAATGAAAAACATCACAGACCATTATTCGTACATCATAAAACCATTCTACGGGGAATCCGTGGCCGAGAGGGTAAAGTCGCTGACTTTAGAACTCATTCAGTCCCTCATCGCGTGGGTTCGAAACCCGGCAGGGTCATTCGGAATTTTCATGTGAGGAAGCCTTCCAGTTGGCTTGCGGTAGGTCGGTGGTTCTTCCCGGATGCCTTCGTGCATTCGGGGTCTTCCTCCACCTGTAATTAGCTGGGCGTCGCTATATGACTGAAATACTGTCGAAGCGACGGTAAACCCAAATAGTCATGTTAACCATTCTAAATGTCATACTATAATGAATCTATGCTAAATACTTTTTTCTAAAGATATTTCGTGTTTGAGTATATACATAGAACAACTTGACACCACTCCGGAGCGTTACCATACCGTTCAGCACGTGGAAATCGCGTTTAAGGTAAAGTCACTGTAATTGTTCAGCTACATTTCGGACCTCATCGCTTTTCACGGAGATAACCAAGACTTCCTATCAGGGTACCTTGGTTATCTTGGTTTAAGTTAAGTGGTCCAAGACGAAGCGGAACCATTAAGGGGCCTTCGCCTTAAGTTCACTAATGCATATTTTCACGAGTAGCGAGACTTTAGTAAATCCAAGGTAGCACACACACACGCCATAATTAGAAAATGGAACGGAGCAGGTTACTGTGATATAATCTAACTAAAACTCTAATATAATAATAAAATAATAAAACGTTCATTTTTAAATGGAATTTTGAATGAATTTATTCAAATAATTTGTTTTGTTTTTTTGTCTACTCCTGATATTAGTACTGTTAATTTCTCTTACCTCATTACA
Source organism: Solen grandis (assembly GCA_021229015.1). NCBI lineage: Eukaryota > Metazoa > Mollusca > Bivalvia > Adapedonta > Solenidae > Solen > Solen grandis. The sequence continues at coordinate 11,415,066 of CM037784.1, read as the reverse complement.
TTAATTATATTTCTCTAAATAAAACAGAAAAATGAGGCCAAAAGTACAGGGAAGCTACAATAAAAGTTGATTATATCACTAAAATTATTGATAAGTGATATCTAAAATATTTGGAAGTTCTAATAAAACTGACTGATTAGCTTCTGAAAATGATTTCCGAGGTAAAAAAAGTAATAAATGGCGGCGTGGAAGTCATCATCAGTACCAGGGATAATGTCACCAAAGGTCACGTGAGACCAATTAGTCTGAAATCATCGCGATATACTCCGTAGGGAGCCATAGTTACCTAGTCAAAAAAAACATGGTCGTGTGTCTGAAAGACAATATGGAGTCGCTTGTGTCAAATATAAATCTAATTATCCTAGAAGTTTTACATGAATGTATAATTCACGGGTTCTTCGGTTATATATATCTTCATTGTGCCGTGATAACCCTTTCCCTCATATAGACTCATTTTGACAAACTCAGTAGGTACCACGTAAAGCCTGATCTGCAGAAAACCACAGTTAAACCTTACCAAATTTAATTACAAAATCCTCATTTCCAGACCACTGAGGAGCAGCGAACAGCATAAAACCTGATCAGCCTGCGAGTTACTCGCAGGCTGATCTGGTTTTATGCTGTTCGCATAGGTCTTTTCATGGTGTCCTCTATGAGGGAAAGGGATAACTGAAAATATATATAAATCTGAAATAATGACGATGATGATAATTATAGACACATTGCGGCTAGTTCTTAAAAATTATCATCAAGATACCTGGCCAGATTAAAAAAACATAAAATGTTATTGGGTAACGACTCGGGTGAATTTCCTCTGCCGGTAATTATAGTCATGTACCCTGTACATGAAACTTATATAATTATCATAACTAAAACAGTAACATTCGGTATTCGAGGAGATAAACTCGAGCGATGTATCTGCTCAATGTAGACTTCATTGTTTAAGAATAAAAACAAACCAGGGAGAGTGTAACATACATTTTAACTATCTTGTAAATACGTACACCGTAATTCAAACTTTTCACAAAACACACATGAATAATATACAGTCAAAACGGGAATAACATTTCATATCTAAACACTCAGTAGTATAATACAGATAGTCGCAATTGGAAAATAAAACCCCAATTTTTCGAACCTCCAGAATATCCGAGAACGTTCTATTTTCCGTTGATCATCGGATCATTCGACGTTTTATTTTACTTAAATAATCAATCAGTATGGGGTTATATTATTCCGGGCAGTTACAGATACGGTCTTTAGTTGATAAACAGAGCTGTGTGTTTCTCCGTGCCGGTCTTTACATGACGATATTTTGTAAAGGAATTAAGATATATATATATGTATGGATATGTCTTTCGTCTCTTCTTGAATTTGTCTATAATAATGATTATGCCAGAAGTCATTATATTTTCCGATGTTTAAAATTTAGTTTTCAGTATTGATAACTTTGTGAGCGTGATTTGTGTGCGAATGTAGATAAGACGTATGTATGTTATATGTATGTTATATATATGTTATGTATTTCCTGTGTATATATAAACAACGTACACGTAGTGCTAGTGTATCTATAGATACGCTGTTCTGTTCTGTACTAATAACTCCCCAAATCATAAAGTTAAACTGAGCATCAGGAAGGAAACCACAATTTATAGTGGTCTATCCCAATCGGAGAAATTCAGAAATATTTTTTGTCAGAAATCAATTAATGGAACGATCTGAAAAGTTTTGTTTTCTCTCGTTTTTATCCATTTTCATCTTAATCTATTTTTTAATGATAAATCATCAATAACAACAAGAAAAAATGCGTTTGTAAGCACGCGCGCGCATTAGGTCTTTTTCTTTTAAGAAAGCAGAGAGTATGATAAATTCAATCAGATTAAAAAACGAGCCATATCTACTGATATATAGAGTTGTACCCAATTTATTTTCTTCTAAACTAATCTGGAACTTTAATATCACTTTAGCATGGATTTATGGAACTTTATATCACTTTAGCATGGATTTATTTTCTTCTAAACTAATCTGGAACTTTAGTATCACTTTAGCATGGATTTATTTTCTTCTAAACTAATCTGGAACTTTAGTATCACTTTAGCATGGATTTATTTTCTTCTAAACTAATCTGGAACTTTAGTATCACTTTAGCATGGATTTTTTTTTTAAATCATCCTTAAGTTGTCTCAATGTCGGACCCAATTCATTTTAAAACTGATGTCGTGTAAGTTTTTTTTTTCTCAATAAATATTAGCCTCCTAAATATACGCCTTGCCCCAATTAATATTCCGCTGTAAGTTATATCGTTCATCTATTCATTATATTTTCTTTCATGCTTAATTCCAATTAATCTTTTGAGTCGGAAGCATCAAGTAGTATGCGGGGGTGCCCGAAATAAGTCTGACAGGTGACAATCAGGTTCAAACAAAACCAAACCATCTGTCTGTGTCTGTCCTGAATCGTGTTTCCTGACACTGAAATATGATAATTGATCACAGTTATCATATATAGTATTGCCATATAAGGAAACGAAGAACGAGTAGCTTGTCTATAAGTCCACTTGAGATTTAACGCAGCTAAGGCATCGCTTCAACTGCGCATGCGCAAAACTGTACACAAATTCGATCCATATATGGACTTTTAATTTCCGGTTAATAATTCGCCGTCGAGCATTAATTACGCCATTATTGATTAAGAACTGTTGATTTTTATTAGTGTCGGTAAGCAAAAGGTGTGAATCCGACAGCCGTTGAATACCAATTGCTTCATTGTTTGTTGACGCATTCCAACGGCTATCTAGATTCGATTTCTGTCCACAGATCTGATATTACAGAGGCTTGTGTTTGTTGTGGCTCCTAAAATTTCATGGGAGTGGAGAAGTTACGGATGGCGGGATTATCGAGATTTGACGCACATCTCTGAATCATTTGTAGCAACAATTGTAGATTGAGAAAGTCTGCGAGGGAAAAATGCAATATTTATACATAGAATTAAGTGCTTGCGCGGGTGTCAATTTGCGCCTGCATAATGTGTTTCTACACATCAAACTAATTCGATTTTATATTAAAACATTTGGAGTCTAAAAGAATAACAATATAATAATACCGCCCATCAAAAAGTTAAATAATATATTTCTTATGGATGGTTTCTTGTAATGATTTATCAAAGTGAAAGTTTAAGGAAATAAAACTGTGGGAGGGTCTCGAGTCCAAAAGTTGTTCATCCAAAATAACATGCGAGAATTCAGAGCTGCATTTCGCCAATCATCTCAAACGGGGGTTGTTCTCAACTTAAAAAAATCTGGAATTTTCTTATTATTTGACATAAAGAAGAACACAACAAACATGTTGTTACCAGAAAAGGTCTCGGCAATATTTATGTTGAAACAGAATTTGAGATTTTTTTTATGTTAAGAACAAAGCTCAGCCATAGTTCTTGTTTTATTGTAAGGGCTAGCAACCACTTTCTGATTAAACCCACAAAAGAGACAGTGGCTGGATACAAAGGAGCCCGGGTGCGATACCCTAGCTGATTTTGCGAACAGACCCCTTGGTTCTTTTACATGCCTGGTAATTAGTACCAACACTCGGGAGATAAGTTCACCAGAGGTAAGTTCCGCGGCTGGGATTCGAAACCCAGACCCCCCGAACGCGAAGCGGACACTCTATCACTGAGCTATTAAGCCGGACGCCGGTATCTTTTACGTAATTAGTGAAAAGCAGGCTTGACTCGAAGAATAGATTTGATTTCTCTCGATGTTATGCGCACAGCTCTATTTTTTTTATTTGTTTTCAATGCTTGTCACCCCATGGAATGAGAAAAATGAAAAAAGGAGAGGGTTAAATGTCTTTTGACGACCTTTGATTCTGCTTCTCGTTCTTTCTGATACAGCAGTGTCCAACAGCTTTCTCATTTAAACACAGGGGTGAGAAATTTTGAACAAAAATGACGTTGATTTCCATTCATGGTGGTTGTTTATGATGCGATTATCATGCAAGAAGCACGCAAGTTAACAAACGAATGTGAAGATCCGGAAATGTGTCACGGCATACCAAGAAAATTGCCAATTAGTCAAAATATTTGACAAAAATATGGAGCATGTTTTGAAGTCCACAATTCATTATGCTTTTTTTATGAAAACCAAGCGGTTCATCCAGTGGACAATGCTTGATGAAAGACATATTTGCGGTTGCCTTTTATCGGCCATCTTTCTCTGTTTGTAACTGATTGTACCCGTCTTTAAAAGCACTTATTTGTAAAAGGGTGAGATATTTTTAAAATGTAATTAAGTAATCGAATACACTACAAACTTTTGTAAAATGGCACGCCACGCGTCGGGACGCGTCGCAGTGGGAAAACGCACGTGTTTCCAATATAGCCCCAACTTTATTGAGAAGCGGTTTATAAAAATGATTAAAACTTAAAAGAAAAACATGTCTTTCTGATAAATTTAAATCTTTATTGCATGAATGTCCTTAAAAGAGTTGCATGTAAAAGAGCACGTTTAAAGACCACCCCGTATTACGACCACCTCTTTCTTAAGACCATATTTCCCTTATTTATTTAACCTTTACCTTTTATAGACTCATTTTGATGCATTGGCAAACAGAGCAGACCAGATCAGATAGATCCTTTGGAGTCTCCACTGTTTGCTCATATAGTATTGTACCTCAGATACCACATAGCCTGTACGGTAAAGAAAAAATATTTTTTTCATATAACATTTAAAGTCAGTAAACTAATATTCATCAATTCATGAATTCGTACATAAATATTCATAAGAAAAGGGTTAATTGAACCCGTTTATCCGACCACCGTAGTACACAGACGATGGTCCTTATATCGAGGTTTCTATGAAATCAGACGAGCGATTTTTCTTTTAACCATGATTGTGGTTTCTTTCTTTCTGTTGAAGTATTAGACATTGCAATTTATTTTATAAATAGTAGTTTACTTCATGAAAAAATGTCTGAAGTTTTGGGTCAGGTGTTTAGTACAAGGAAATATAATGTCTTGTGTGATGCATTATGGGTACCACGTGACTCTGAAGAAGCACGTGGTGATCGAGCATCATGTGACCATGCAGAGGCAGAAGTCATTTGACAGGAAGAGTTATTTTTACGTCGCAACCAATCTTTACAAGGAAGGTATTAACATTTTTGACAAGTGATTTCCTTATATATTTGATTTGCTGATTAAATAGAGAATAATTGTTTGTTTTGGTGTAAGATCGATTAATAATTTCACTGAGTGAACATAAAAAGTGATATTTTCACGAGTGGCGAAGCCACGATTGAAAATGCATCTTTTTATGTACACGAATGAAATTATACATCGATCTCTAACCAAAACAACTTTTTTTTTTAAATATTTTAAAGGCCAAAAATTAGCTGTGTTATTAAAAAAAATGTCAAAATTGACGGGATTACCTCGCGTACGTGACGTTATTTATGACGTCATTTCTTGCGTAATACCTAGTCCAACTGACGCTCCGATCAGTTTATAACGTAGGGTCGGATTCTAGTTCCTGATAACTGTTCAAAACGGTGAAATTATCAGGATATAATCCACTCTTTTTCTAGGTAATCCATCGAAAAGCATTAAATAAATACATGTAATTCTGTTACAGATAATCGTATTTTATGCTGTTCGTGAATAAAGTATACAATCACAGAAATAATTAATAGATAAACCTATGTTGCTAACAACGCTGTTTAAGATAAAACAACTTCAACATTTTATAGATTGGTTTGCCTTTGTTCAGCTTCAAGTTGTGTTGAGCAGTCCCTTTATCTAGTTACCCTGATTGGCTGCTATATACATGTACAGGTTAACTGTATAAAATTACAAAGTGTTTTTTTTTAATACCAATGCCAAACTCGCAGAGAGAGAGAGAGAGAGAGAGAGAGAGAGAAGCCAAACATATCAAAAACCGCGTAAAGTCTAAAACGAGATCTTTTTGAAACGTAAATCAAATGATGATGAACATGGTGACGATGTCATATTTAATTTATACATCTTTTTTCCTTCCTTGTCAAGTGTTGTACACCGAAATAAATGCTCTTGACACTTGGCTAATCGCAGTTGAATAATCGCGTCAATCGATCTCGAATTGAGCAATAAAAATGACACACAGGCATCAAACGCCTGCTTAAGAAAAAAATAAATGTACATCAACCATTCACAAAACTATCCGTGTTGCATGTGTTAACAGCTAAGTATCAATTTACATATGTATGACGGAACTACTTTTTGATGATATCCCAAGAATATATTAAACCCCACCCACAATACATGTCAGATCATTTAATTACACTTAACACGGATAATCAAATAAAATGTTATATTTTCCTCCAACAAAGACCTTTAGATATTTTCGGGTTCAGTCTGTACGGTTTTCACTTCTTATCAGGAGCTCCTGGATTGGCCCAGTACTGTACACCTGGAAAAAGCACTGGACCTTCCTTGTTTCAAACGGAGATCGAATTCTCGACCTTCGGAGCAGCAATCGATTACCCTTTTAGTCTATAACTAGATCATACATCCATATATAGATCCAACATACGACAACGCCCTTGTACGGTATCAGGCAAGTTACATACATTATGTGACATTTGGCGATATTTTTTTCTTCTACACGAGGCAGCTACAGAACTGTTTTAACGCGATTTCGCGCTGTAGAAACTACACCCACACTTCCTTTTGACATTCCAGGAATTTTCCTTATATGCTGAGCTCTAGAAAATGGGAATTTTTAACGACTTGGTGGTCCAAACCACAACCCTCCAAATCCCAGATTATGCGTCGGCGGACGATCTAACCACTAAGCAGTCGGGACCGGTGTGTAATTATCAATTTACAAAGTTTACACTTTATTTTACAACAATTACGAAACAAGTTATGACAACTTATATAAATCACTCTCGATTGTGGGAGGAAACTGGAGAGCCCGGAGAAACCCCATGACCAACTGTACCCTCTCACGTACATGACCAGGAATCGAACCTGGGACGCATTGGTGAGAAGCGAGGCGTGTCACCATTACGCTTTCCAGACACCCATCAACTTACAGATATATTTATGGATAAATGTATCCATGGATGAAAAATGAATTAATCAAAATAACAATTATGTCAAAACTTTTCTTTACCCATAAAAACCTTGATGGAAATTTCAGATAAATGCACGAAGCAAAAAAAAAATATTATTTTGTATTTAATGAACAACAATGCATGAAGACCCTTCTGCCTAACGGCAACGGTCACAATTTTGCGGAGGAGGAAGATACTAAATTTAGCCACTTGTAATTTGAGCGAATGTCGGGCTGCATATTAAAACAACCACGGCTTTTATCTCATTTTTTTTTCCATCCAACGTTAATTTGGGCATGAAAGAGAGTTGAACCCCGCTGGTATCTTTACATCAAACAAATCTGACTTTTTTCCCCTTTCAATTAGAACATCTTTTTTCTTTCCGTGAGTTCAATTAGGCGACTTCATCAAATATAGCCAATTAGTTTATAATGAAGAAAAAGAATGAATACTTTTTATATAAACAATGTCAAACCAGGAAAAAAGGAAAATAAAATGAATTCGATATTCAGTAAAATAATAAAAAAATAATAGAAGAAATCATTTTTCTGCCGCGTATTTATGCATTTTTTAAACCCTTTCCCTCATATAGACTCATTTTGACGCACTCAATAGGTACCACATAAAGCCTGATCTGCAGAAAACCACAGTTAAACCTTACCAAATTTAATTACAAAATCCTCATTTCCAGACCACTGAGGAGCAGCGAACAGCATAAAACCTGATCAGCCTGTGAGTTACTCGCAGGCTGATCTGGTTTTATGTTGTTCGCATAGGTCTTTTCATGGTTTCCTCTATGAGGGAAAGGGTTAACGGACTGGAAAAGGATAAGCGGGTTAAGGGAATATGCTTTTAACTTGAGAGTGAACCTCATTGGCAAATATTCATAATTAAAACCATCTAATGTTATTGTTGACCCCAGTACATCAGTTCAGTATAATTGTCTACCATGTGTTTCATTTCATTCACTCCAGTATTTATCTCCATTTAATGCAAATGTAGTTTTTATTTTAATTCAGTGCATTTAAGCTTTTCTAATTGACAGTTTACCGCATTGACGTAATCTTTACAGTTTCTTCTCAACACGATACAATATCATCACTTGATGATATTGAAGTTTAAAAGAAAATCGTATATGAAAACACACACACATACGAGCGTTTATGCATAATATAATTATGAAGGATGGACGTCCTAAGATATAAAGTGATATACATGTATTTTCATTTAGAATTCGTACGATATGGACTCCAAAAATAACAATGTTCCATCGATACGTTCATAAATAAGAACACAAGACCGTACTGAAAAACGTAGACAGTTATGAAAGATCCTATAAACTGATCATGTAAAGTTGTGAAAGACTGAATTATATTGACCTTGTATTAGTATGTAATACTCTTCAAATTGCCGTTTGCTTGTCGACACTGAAACCTTTTTTTCAAAGTCAACACTCTTTTTTGCGGGCCTATACGCATATTTTCGGAATGGTCATGTGACTGCTTCTTGTCCAATCAAAAACAAGCGTTTGTAATTGGTAAACGATATTTCTTAAGGTAATTTTTCCTTTAAATGGTATTATTAAGACACTCCCAATAGAAAATACATTAGGTAAGTAAAACAAATATAAAGAGCAGTATTTAAAGCAGGTGTCATATCTATAAATCTACATAAAAACACATTCTTTATCATTCAAAAGTGTTTCGGGGCCTCGGAAAGAGAAGCAGTACATTCGTGTATCCGATTTCCCTATTGAAAGAAAGTTGAGAGTTGAAGGCAAAGCTAAGGGGTGGGGCAGTGAAGGACGGGTCATATCTGTGGTATACTAAGTTTCAAAATTGTAACAATATTTGAAAATGAATACAGGTGTGTGACACCGTGTCAGTCACGCCTTTTGTCTGGTGCCCTGCCACCGTGTCATGTCATTGTCTATTTGACTTATTGATATAATGAAAAACCATCATAAAATCAAGATATGAGACATATTTGTGAGTCCGAACAAAAGACAAAGCATGGAATGTTTTCCACCAACGCCCAAATTCGTAACTTTTTTGATATCAAATTTTGCAATTTCGCTTGTGTGTTCAATGCATGATAAATTATGTAAAGTAATTACAGGCCCAAAACTCAAAGAGGTTAAAGGCGTTAATGGAATTGTTGTTAATTCATTTAGGACAGTAATAAATATGACAAAAAGAACACGTGTGAACGGTGAAATTAACTCGGCTGTCAGACGAAGACAAATGTATATTGTACTCAAAGTGACCTAAGACAGTATCGCATTTCGAATTTCTTTAAATTGAAATAAGTGATATACAGATCAGAAGTAGTCCTCCCTGTTTCTGACCTTCATAATATCTCACCAATCTTGTTATTTGATGACGAATATCTGAATTAGGCACATAAAATAGAACCAGCGTGGGTGGGTGTATCGGTTTGTATGATAATATTATCTTTGTCCGCGGGTTTTTCACTGCAATTCAAGTCCGCAATGTTTGAGTTAAAATCCCCTGAGCTGTTAATTTTGAGATACGAACCCAATTCAGACGGCTGAGTGTTCAAATCTTAATATGTAGTATGCGTTTTCAACCCCAAATCATGGATTTTTTTTAAACCCAAAACTACGGGTTTGCAAGTTCCATAAACATCTAATAAACATGTTCTTAAAGTCAACATCACCTAATTTATGTTTATTTTTGTCAAAGACTAAGTTTTAGGAGGACATTGCATAGAGGCTGATTGACTGCCATGTACAGGGTAAACCGCGTAAAGTCTAAAACGAGATCTTTTTGAAACGTAAATCAAATGATATTACCGCCATATTGTGTTTAGTCAAAATGCAATAATGTAGTGCTTTTGTACTTCTTCATGATTTTTGATAAAGCCCTGTGGGCGAAAATTCAAAAGAGAGTTGTTTATCTGTTACATAATATAATGTATGATATCAGTTGGGTTTTAAGCCCACGCAATTAAACAACTAGGGTCTTCTTGTATTTTCGCTGACAATGTACTTTTGTAAGGCGATTCACCTAGGGGTAAATGCAGCTCGTTCAGATTATTTGAATTAAAGCTATCTGTGTGTATTACCTTTATCAATACCCATCTACAGACGCATGGTTACCCAATGATTGAAAAAAAAATGGCCAGGGCGTTACGAACGGTGTAAAACCTATATTTAGAATTATAAAACCTATATTTAGAATTTATTTTTCCATGTCATTTCACATGACTGATCCCATTTACTCTTTGCGCATGCGTTCACTTTACATTCTGAAAAATTTGATATCACTTACGAATTCGCTACCCGGGATTGGTGAAGACGCCATGTTGCGGAATGTGTCACGTGGAACAACAAGCACCTGCTTCGGGGATACCGTATTCTATATAACCGGAATTTCTCGAAATACGTTCCCGAAAAAAAAAGAAGAAGATAATTAAATTAAAGTTTTCCCGTGCAATATAAAATACACTAGTGTTGTCAGGAAACAAAGACTTAACGAACATTAGCGAGGGAGAGTAGAAAAAAACACTTTTATTTCTACCGACTACTGTGAATGAGTTGTTTTTATGTCACTTTTTAAGAAAACTCATAGAAGCAACTGAAAGCGTGAAAGCGTTCCTCTATAAGCCAGGAGTGAATATTTGTTTAAGAAGAAGTTTTTTTTTCTTCTTTCGAGTGAATGAACTCAGAGGAATAAATTTCCATATCAGACCGGCTCCTTATTTGTTAGTGTGGTTAATTTTTACGCCCAACAGAGATTAGTTCATTTATTTTAGATCAAGCAAGTAAAGAGCTGCCACACATTCTGTTGACTACGCGCCAGCCTGTCCTGGAACTACACCTTATTAGCGCTGAGTATAAAAAAGGGGGTAAATCGGTAACATTTTTACGCCTTAGGGGGACGGAGCATCTCACAAGTAATTCACCATCTTCGGATAACCCACGGCGTCTGATTACGCTACTCTTCATACATCGACCGTGGGTTTTTCTTTTCACTACCGTTTCGTCGTTTAGAATGCTCGTGTCGTCATTACAAACAGCCTGTATGATGTATTCCCCATCACTGATGGTTTTCCTTCCATATGAATAATCCTTATTTAGACTGGCTTAAATAACTCAACCCAACATGTTTATTGTAAATATAGGCCTCCAGCCCAAAATACAACATAAAATACAAAGTTGTGTCATGACATATTATTATCATGATTATGCTTTAGTATTTGAGGGGGCCTCCGTGGCCGAGATGGTAAAGTCGCTGACTTTAACACTCACTCAGCCCCTCACCGCGTGGGTTCGAATCCCAATAGTCAAGTCAAGTCTAGTATTTGAGTACATGTACATTAAACAATAATATATACTTTATTACAACAAAATTATGTTTTGTTAAGGATTATGCAAAGTATAAAATAAAGTATGAAATTGTCTCTGTAATAATTTCTTTTATCACGCATTATAAAAAAATCTTCAAATTCATATCATGTATCTTTGTATAATTATAATGTTTTATTATGGCGTGAACATTAAAAGCTTTTGATTTTACTTTATCATCATATGAACAATTTAGTAGAGAGCAAAGGTTCGCGCTTAACGCGTAAAAACGTCGACTTGCTAATTGAAAATCCTACGGTAGTTGAAGGAGAGATAAGGAACGAATTGATCGTGGGTGTACGACGATGGTAATATACATAAGGGTTAGTTTCTTTACCAAATCAAAGGTTTCAGTGATAAATACCAATACATTTATGCTAGCAATATGCGATACTAAAATGTTAATTCGGGACAGATTAAAGAGATGAAGCTTTAATAATATCTTCTCTTGACTTTGATGGCGCTCACGGTATTAACAACGGCGGGAGATGATATACTGAGACCAGTTTTAAGTTTTCTGTACTGCAATAAACATCCAGACAACAGCATATGGTGAATAAAATCTAATTTTGGCGTGACAGGCTATTGAGGCGGAAAACTCACCACGAAGTTTTGGACTTTTCGTTTGGCGCTTCGTCAAGCGAAATATACAAATCGGTTCTGTTTTGTTCAGTTCTGGTATTTCATTGTGAGAATGGCAAAGATGCATTTTGCCCCGTAAACTTGTCAAACACAATGTAAGAAACCAACACCATAGTCGCAAAAACCTAAAGGTGAAGTACATCATGAGCTCGTATACACGTTGTTAAACTGACAATTGACGAAAATGATGTTTATCTGTACATGTTTATACTTATATACTTTCTTTCCTTTTCCCTCCAATGTCAGAATTTTGAATAATGCAAAAGATATTGACATTCATTGAATTTGGTTGTAATCAATTTATGTATTCTCAAATCGGATTTAAGAATGTCCACCGACAGTATCCAGGTCCTTTGAATACTAGATCTTCGTGGGGGTAGACATAGGGTGGGCATACTGCAGTATCACACCGGAAACACGTGATATGGATATTATATGTGCCGTCATTATTACTAACCCTGATGTTGTTTGGGCACATGTTATTTTAACACGTGATCAATACAAAATGATCTCCTTGATCAAATATATTTTGCTGATATCATGAAAGGCTTCATTAAAGGTTAAAGAAAGAAAAATATTTTTGGAAATGAAATATGTTTATACTTGAAAGAAAATAATTACCTGACGTCAGCATGAGTTTTTAAACATGGCTGAATACTTAAAACGAACGGAAGTCCATACCGTAATGGAGGAAACTCGTGACTTCTATTCTTTATATCAGAGATAAGAAAATTGTTTACCTAGATATAATCAAAGATACTCGTTACTTTCCCTCCGAGTCATATTAATGAATGCTGACTCAACAGGATAGGAAAAATAAATCAATCACTTATGCTTACAAGTAATTATAATATGTACTGGATTACCCAAAAGTCGTGATGTAATGTGCTCTATGTTCATTTATAATTGAATCTCCCTTTAAAAAAAAATTAAAAAGAAAAGCAACTAGTAATATGTAGTAAACACAGCGTTCCTTTTAGTATTCTGATGTGAACTCTTCTAACAATTCCTTGCGTTAATTTAATATTTTTAATTCGATCATTACTGTTTTACCAGATATTTAAGTACATGACTAAATTATCTTAAATTATTCTCTTAATAACTAACACATGTGTTATTAATGAAATTTTTGGATATTTTATCAAAGAAACGCATATTTGCCTCTTTATACTTATGTAACGCTGTAACATTTAGCGCAAAGTATTGTAGCTGTTTAAATCAATAAAATTCAAACAATCACGTGCATCATGAAGTCTAGAAATGCCGTTATAAGATGACACTTTCTGGTGTAATCCTTACGAGGTAAAAGCAAAACCTCTTTCCGGAATGACACGTAAGTTATTATACACGGTGTCTGATGAAAGGCATAATCCTACATTTTTATTTTAACGAAATAGAGGAAGGAAGATATACAATGTTAAGAAACTTTTTTTAAACATTTACCTAAAATGTTTAATAATTGTTAAACTCGTAAATAAGAGAGATGTAGTAAAATTATCGTACAACTTATACAACTGCCTTCTTTTAAGGTTCGACACAAAAATTTGCAATCGTTTTAAATACCTAAACATTTATTATTGGATGACTGTGGATTTTTTTTTTTTATAAAATCAGACGAATGATTCAGAGGTAAGGTGTTGCTGGACCAATACATATTAACATATATACTAGTGCATAAAAGAAATAAAATGACGTAATGGTGTTTAATAGTTCTGTAATTGTCTGCATAGTTGCTGTTTTTTTAACCGATACACCCGCGCACTGAACACCCCGTGTAATTAAAGATGACACGTGGTTGCCTACTACTTCTACCTCCGTCATAAGAGAGTCGATAAAATACTACGTCATCATGATCACTTACTATTAATCTTTTCATTGATGAGTGTAGAAACACTTTCACAATGTTTAACACAGATGTATAAGGTGTAGCAGCTAGGCGCAATGCATGATATTTCACGTAAAGGCTTGGCATAACATATGGTGTTCTCCCGGGCTCTATGACGTGCCCTGTATCATTTTATTTATTACAGCATCACAGTAGTACAACACTAATAGCTATTGTCATCTAGACATTATTCTGTTTTTATTTCATTGTACTTATAACTTCCGGTTTCCCACGATGCTTTCTTACTCAGTTCCGCCGTAACCCGTTTACTACGACCAGTATAAATATAGTAATACCAAGGGCATATTTCCTGTAACAGAAAATCTGTTTCCTATATCGCTAAGCTTTTTACGTGGCCAAGAGGGCGTGACCGCGGCTTAATTGAATATGGATCGTGTTTCAGTCAAATGATGCGGCAATCCTCTTGTTTTACAGGGAGTAAATAATAAAGCACTATCGATGAAAGTTGTAGGCTGGTCATGACCCCTCAGGAGCGACTGTGTCACACTTTCAGTGCAGCACGTGCTTGTTACTAAAGGAACGGGGAAGGTTGCAGCAAGGCGCTATAGCATCTGGAGGACATAAGATACTTAGTCATTTGTTTTTATATTTTTTTTATACTTTAGGTAACGAAAAAACAACTTATGCAATATATGGTACATTCATTAACATAATATTGTTTATAGAAACAAAACATGGCGAGTTAGCAGCGAATATTATTTGAAAAAAAAAGTAAAAGTTTCCCACACATTTGAAATCACTCGGAAAACAAATAAATATAAAGCAAATATTATCAGTTTAAATCAAGTCAATGAGGCATATATGCTTAGTAGCAAGAACCTTAAATGGATTAATTTATATTAATCGATATGGCTTATGCAAGTCTCCCCCGCATTTTATGCTTATTGCATTTAAAAACCGCAATAAATCTTACTAATTGGATGTAAATCACACGTGCAAGTTCACATTTTGCATTATAGGGCGTGGGCTTGAATGCAAATCTATATGTTATGTATGTTTAATGAAGCTAATTTGGTAGTTACAGGTGCATTTCAATGTATAAATTAAATTATCTTTATTTAAAGTGATGTCTGTGCTCGGCTAAGGTATAAATCGTGTTTCGCTGACATTAAATTTAATTCAAGGCAGTTTCAACGGCACACATATTCACGAAAACGAATTCGTTATGAATTTAATAAAGACTCTATCTTACATACGAAATAATCAAAATAATAATTTGTATGGATGAATTAATACTACAGCGGTCCCTGCAACGGCATTTCGCAACAGAGAGGTTACGAGTTCGAACATCGATCGCGACATACTACACCATTATAAATGATACCCGTATACCCAATGGCTTGGTGCTCAGAATACAGGGGTAGTTACAGGAAATGTGACTTAGTGTGGCACCAGGCCACTTGTCTAAGGTCTAGGGCAGCACTATATATCTGTTCCATGTAGAATATGTCCTCAAGTAAACAATGTTGAGGGCGGGGTGTCGTAAAACCGAAGCAAAAAGGTGAAAGTCCAGAAAAAGTACTCTATATAAAAGGAATTCTATTGTTTCCGGTACAATTAATATGAAACTGCAGCTATTTACATCATATACCATGAACAAAAGTACTTGAAACAATGACTGGCCAATATCTTCTTGTCTTAATTGGGGTTCATAGCTGTTGTGAAATACACTGTTTACTGTCACCATTTGCGAGTATTTCACATACTAATATAATCCTATATTATGCGAAGTATTACTTAAGAAACTGTTTACCATTTCAGGTATCCAGATAATGGCATGTTGGTGAAGGCATAGAGTGCATAGAAGCTTCCGGGTAAAACCACAAACCTACCTACCACCAGCGGGAAGGTTTCCTCACATGAACACATTCTGAGCGAGGTCGTTACCTCGGTGACAAAAATAACCTAAAGTACATATGTTTATATAATGTTCTATACCCATACGTCCATATGGCTTTTTTTTCATGATATTACAGACACTTTGTATGAACTAAAATCTTACATAAGAAACATCACGTGTTTTCAATTTTCATCTATGACTAAAATAAATGCAATCAGTCCTCGTTTAATAGGCATGCGCGGAATCTTTTCTTTAATTGTTATCTACCAATGCAAAACTAATCTTTTTCTCATTGTGTGGTCCCTTTAATATTGCAGCATCTAAAGTGGGAAATTGATTTTTGAAAGGAATCCAATTGCACAAAAGAATGATCCATTATATTCCGCGGCATATAAGATGATAATGTCACATTAAAAAAATATAGTCTAGTAATATTATATCCAATCTTCCCATCTTTGATATTAATGACTGACCTTGGCCTTGTGAAAGACAAATGTATTATGTTGCCTGCTTAGAAACGTGAGTTCTTTGAGTTATTAATACGGTTTTATCCCTCAACACACGTGCATCCGCGCTATAGCGAGGCGATATATAGCTTTTTGTCTAACCCTTGTTAAATAAATTAAGTTAAATTTTTACGATTAATCAAACAGTTGATATAGGAAAACGGCCATGCCAATAAAAGTCCCAGAAGCATAAAGGCTGTCTTTATATGAGGTTTTACTGCAATGTTGCTTTCTAATGTTGTGAATGTTATAACACCATAAGGTATATTTCGTTTTATTTTAAAGACGCGTGCATTCATGATAATTGAAACTGACGCATTATTCATCGCATTCAATATTGATTAGATCCGCTCTCATTAAAATAATAACCTAATTTGCCCTCCTCTACTATCAGCGATTAGGACCTGACAACATCGCATTAGGGGTCATGTCAGATTCACCTTTTAAGTAATTTATATACCTAAACAAGTGCTCGATTTTAAACCAGTTAAATAGCGAGTTTCTAACTGACTTCGGTAAAACATTTATCACAGGGTGAGAAAAATGTGCAGCCTAAGCGGGACTCGAACCTGGGACCTTTTGCTTACAGGGCGAATGCTCTACCAAATAAGCTACTGCTCTATACCGAATGACCTGCCCGGCCGCTTAGACATCTTTCTTTATTGTGAGATTGATACAGTTACTTCCCCCTGATATACCAAATGATTATGTAGCCACCGATTTGATTGGCTTAAACAAGGGTCAATCTGAGACGACCTTCTATACGATGTGGTCAGATCTAGTTAGCATACTGAATCTGATGTTAATGAGATATGATTAGATCGAGTGGAACTCCGGTCAACTTGTCGAAGGTTTTAACAAATTATAGAAAATTACTACATATTTCGGTCAGTGAACAGTTCTTGCTAGGACCGTGAACAGTATTAACACACAAGGCTTTGGTTTTGTTCGACACGAGTCATTTCACTTGTGCTCTCTTCCAGTAAACTTTCATGACTGAAATACTTTAACACCAAGGCAATCCATAAACTGAATGGCAAAATATCGGGTTAATCCTAAAATGTTCATATAGCTTTGTAATCTAACATTTATATTAAAATAACACTGACATAAATATATTTCACAGATACAATACTTTGCATTGAGCATTATTATTTTATTTTATATATTTCGATTGATCAACAAGAAATAAAAGAATAACGAATTAGGCAACAGCGATTAAGGTCAGTAAGAAACAAAATAACCGGAAGAAAACAAAAGTCGAAGATTTGCCTATGAAGGGCCTGTATCAGTGAAACGCGGAAGAACAATACGTCTTGGACCACTTAACCTCTACCAAGATAACCAAGGTACACAAATGAAGCATTTGAATCCTTGGTTATCTCCGTGAAAGGCCATGGGGTCAGAAATGTAGCGGAACCAATTCAGGGACTTTACCCCATTTGCTCAATATGTTTCTACTTTTCGTACTTTGCTTTAATTATGCCTGCTGCATATTTGTCACACTGACACAAAATTGAAAGGTCGTGGAATATATTTTTTCTTTCCGTCATACTTTTTCAGATGTTTAAGTGTGTTTTTGACTCTGTAACCTCTCAGGTTGGAATTTCTTAACCTTTCAAGTAAAACACTTTTATGAGTTCACATTGTCAGGTTTAAAGCAAAGCTGGGCTATAAACTGTTTGTGTGTGTATGTGAAAAGTTTTAATAGCCTGTTTGTGTGCCGTATGAGAGCAGTCCGTTGTTGTTGTTGTTGCTGTTGTTGTATTGGAGTTTACCGTCGCTGCGATAGTATTTCAATCATATAGCGACGTCCAGCTAATTACAGGTGGAGGAAGACCCCGAGTACACAGAGGTACCCGGGTAGAACCACCGACCTACCGCAAGAGAGAAGTCCGTCAACGAATTGAGTTTCCAAAGACAAAACAATGAGGAGCTGTCAATGGCTTAACAAACGTGTATTTACGTTAATTATTTAAAGGAAAATCCTATATTTAAATCATAATTCATACAGGAGACTGATATATGACGAATTTGTTTCCGGAGACGAGTATTTACTAATTTAAACTTCTTACGGTCCCACTTTCATACAAAAGGTAAAATAAAGGTCGTGAATTGGACTCATGCATGATGCAGAACAATTAACTATCGTGGTTGAGTTGTTATATCTTATTTTATCTAATTGTTTGCAGAGATGATGATCTTATAGGCTTATACTTTGAAAACATTTATATATAGTTTTACAGTGGTTAAAGATATCGTATATGTACTTTTCGCTAAATATAAGTTTTATGATCGTGATGGCTGTTGAACATTGCTTGTTTGAATAATTTATCCTTAAATTCTGACTAATTATGTTTATAAAATGTTTTCTCTCTGTCTCTCTGTCTAAACACACAAGTATTACAACATTACGTATTTTTTACTTCCATACTTGACACAATAGTAAATTTGAACAAAGCACATGGTAGTAGAAATTAAACATGAATATTTAAACAATTTTAAATGATATAATTGAATTATTATGATGATTTTCTCATCCCAACAGGTCTCCAGTTTCAGATATTTATTTTCATCACAATGCAGACGAAACGTTTAAAGATATTTTTTCTTCCTCACATTTATTTTAATTCTATCAGGAAGTAAAATCACAAATGTGTACTAATGTTGTTAGATACATCTCTGTCATTTAGTTCTATCGGACGAGGACAACACTCTGCATGAAAGCAATATTTTGACTCTTAATACAATAGTCATTTATTTTTAAATTTAAATTAAGATTTCATGCACCTTGATTGAGACTTGTAAAATAAGAAATGATTCTTTGTAAACTAGAAATACCTGAATCTCATGTTAATAAATCATAAACGTATCTATTAATTGTTAATAAATCATGAACGTGTTTATTAATAGTTAATAAATCATGAACGTGTTTATTAATAGTGAATAAATCATGAACGTTTTTATTAATAGTTAATAAATCATGAACGTATTTATTAATAGTTAATAAATCATGAACGTTTTTATTAATAGTTAATAAATCATGAACGTGTTTATTAATAGTTAATAAATCATAAACGTGCTTATTTATAGTTAATAAATCATTAACGTGTTTATTAATGAATAATAATCATAAATATAAATTAAAATGATTAATAAATACGTTTATGATAATTTATCATTAAGAATTTTTCGAGCAAAGAATATTATATTAAAAAATAAAATTCCTAATTTTACACACGTATTCCTTTTACAATGTGCGTTGATCAGGGATTTACCGGACGCAGGATCCTGCGTCCATATACGCATGAATCACAGACTGTACGCACCGAAAAATAAAGTCTGCGTCCATGTGTACGCACGAATTGTCCAGAATATCTGTGCCAATTCATTATCAAATGTCTTCGTAAATCTCTTGGAATTTCCAACGCTATATTTAACTAGTTAAATTTACAAGCCAATCACTGTGCCTTTTAAAATTAGCGTCCAATCATTGAACGCTTCCGCTCACATGTCTTATCAAAGTTAAGCATGGCAAACACAAACTGACTTAAGAAGTTTATGGGGCAAAAGAAAAGATCGCGATGACGAGAAACATGAAAATTTATTGTCAACTGGTCACCCTGATTACAGTTACAATCTTCCTCAAAATCAAAACGTGAGCAGAAATTTCAGTATATGGCTTGAAAAATTTAAATGGCTACAGTTCCGTGACGAAGTCGCAAGACTTATAACTCTTCTGGAAAATAGCTAGTGATCCTTAGCAAATTTTGAGTAGTATATTTTGGTGAGGTTAAATAGCTTGGACCCCCTGAAATTAATGATGGACCCCTGTTTTTAAGGATCCTGAGTCCAGTGGACCCCTGAAAATCAAAAGTAGTGTAAATCCCTGGTTGATAAAACCTTCCCAACTCTGAAATCTCCTGAAACACATTCATTATATTCTACCTTTGTTATTTCTAGTACCATTATTTCAATGAAAATAGTTTCTTTATATCTTTATCATATCTATTTGATATGTCTATATTAAAATTTGATTTTAATTATTAATCAACTATCAAACAAAACATTATACACGAAAATACCTTAATTGTATTATTAATTTAATTCATGATTATATACATACGTTAATTAATTGGAATATGATATTGATGACGTCAGATACTATATTGTTAATTACATGCTTTCCGTGATAAGACTGTGATAAGACTATGATATCTGATCACATATGACAAGATTGTGATATATGTCAAGAATTAATTTCGATGTCAAAAAATAAAGTCATTTACGAGACGTGGTATGTGGAAATATGGCCGCAAGAATGAAATAAAATGTAATTTACAGGCGAGAGCTATCATTATCTTAACAACAACAACAACATGAACAGCAGCAGAAGCCTCCTCATCATTCTTAAAGTCAACATCGTCATCATTATCATCATCAGCATCATCACCGTTACCATCAGCTTAACTGTTAGACATTTATCTAATTTTTCTGTTTCGTCAACTGGACATCAACTTTTCGCAATTTCATTCATAAAATATCAATTTATCAATACTGACGTAGATGTTTCTACTAAACTTTATTAAAAAAATGAATCTATGAGCATTTGCATTTCCATAGTTAATAATTGAATATCCGCAAAATCAACTCCTTCCATGGTCGCACATTGAGCATAACATAAAAGTATTGCAAATAAATTGTTTCATACGTGAAATCACAGGGATTGGAAGTCAGATCACTTATAAAGGCAACATGAAAAAAACAAAGGGGGGACAATATGTTTTCAGCAAAGTTTTGGATATCAAATTTTGGGCAACTTTCGCTCAGAAACTTGATTCATTTCAGTTTCAAATGAATGAAAATAAAGAATTTAGACGATTTCTGTGTTGTTTTTAGTCTTATGAAATGATATTTTTTTGTTTCAATTAAGCTTGGTAACTTCCGGGACATGCTTCTTCCGGTTTCACTTTCAATGAACTAAAGGACGTTGATCAGTACATTTAAGGTTTATACCCTGTAATTCACTTCCGGTTAAGGAATATGCCCCATAATGACCACCAAAGCCATGCATATAACTTTACAATATAAGCTTTTAAAATGTCAAACCATGGAAATCTTAAAGGCAATGTTACATGTTATGACATATGACAGAAATTCTATTATTATCTCCCCTTTATAATGTTGTTGTCATGAGTTATCTCCCCTGAAAACTACAAGAAAAAGTGATTTTCTCCGATTTCCTACGGTAAAGTTTAGATGTGTTCATGAAATTTGAATCAGAATCATATAATGCACCTTTTTACCGTAAGTTTTCCTATTCACAGAAATTATATATTTTCCATATATTCACAGAAATTATATATTTCC
>CM037784.1:11343245-11393245 GCA_021229015.1 Solen grandis | reverse complement strand
CTGGAATATATATAACGGTCTTTCTTAGTTTTGATGTGAATTATGATGCCAGATATCGGTTGTAGAGGAATATTTATCTTTCCATCAAAGTATTTCTTTTTATCTTTCATCTATTTCTGGTTTTGTATCGAGAGCATATGACTCATTCAAAGTACTAATTATGTCGATCTACGTCGCTTTAAAGATATTCGTTTTGTTGTTGCTGTTCTGTGTGTGTGTGTGTGTGTGTTTTAATGCTTATGGAGGGGGAAGGGTGGTGAAAGTTACTAATTTGAAAAGGGGATATGTTAGAGCTAAAAATGTAATTTTATATTTTATACCTTGCATATTACACTGTTATGGAATATATAGTAATTAAAAAAAACGACATAACTTACAATTGGAGATTCATGTCGATTAGGATAGTTTCCGAAAATAATAAAAAAAATCCTTGCGTTTATTCTGTTATATTGAGTAAAAACAGAGACTATTTGACATATTATAGAATTCTGTTCTTTGAAAAATGTCATGATATTCACCGAGACATGGCCGGCTATCAAGTCATTAAACGATAACTACTACCCTCTTTAGTGATTAGATTAACTTTACACGGCGAGATGAGTAACATCCCCAGGGCGAGATGAGTAACATCTCCGGGGCGAGATGAATAACATCACCGGGGCGAGATGAGTAACATCACCGGGGCGAGATGAGTAACATCACCAGGGCGAGATGAGTAACATCCCCAGGGCGAGATGAGTAACATCCCCAGGGCGAGATGAGTAACATCCCCAGGGCGAGATGAGTAACATCACCGGGGCGATACTCGCATACTTGCCATGGTTTTCCTTCCGTATGCACAGTGCCTGTTGTCTTAATTCTCTCCCTAGCCTTAGAAAGTAGTGTTTCAATAATGGAACCAAGTAAAAGTCATATTTACCCCACCTGTGAATGATTTCTTCAGGTTAACACCATTTACAAAAATTATATGAAGTATTAGCAGTGAAGATTTAAACTCATACTTTTCCAAACATAATTGGGTAAACTGCTCACAAACAGTACCACAAAGCGTGCCATGAGTTGACGTAGGCTAATTCACTATCCCAGTTACTACAGTTACAATGGTAATCACCGTCCTAACTGTAAGTATAACTCAATAACACTTGAATACTATGTACAGTATAACTGTCTGTGACTACAAAACTATACGATGTGTTTTATTGTCAAGAACATAAAATATATTTTGGTAGTAGTTTGTATGGAATGAAATTAACATAAAACGCAGTATTGCTCATATATGGCTTTGGAAAATAAAAAGATATATAATTTATGGACAATTTTCGTTTTTGACATTTTAGATTGAAATATTAACATGTGTCAGAATTTAAACGAATTTCATTTACTTTTGATATGTGCAAGTTGCATTGTTTAAAAATTAACGTTGCGAACGTGACAAAACTTCCATATAATTCAATTGTAATTAGTACTAATCAAGTAACCATATTTATGATATTCCTTTTGAAATATGATTATATCTTAATTGATACAACACTTAACTGGCCGACGGTATATTTTCCCTTTGATCTTACTTTTAGATCAGATATTTGACTCCAACGTAATTGTATTTCGTATGAAATAGCTTTTCGTTTGTAAATATATAACTTATTCAATTAAGGGTTTAGAGTTTAAATGAATTTTTAAGTAACTCTCTCAAAATTTCTAAAGTTTTGAATTATCGAGTTGTTTAGAGTTATTCTATGTACACACTTCCATAGGACTCGTATGTCTAAGAGTGTACTTTCATACGTGTATATTTTCTTATCATTGCTGCGTATAAAAAGACACTTCAAAAACTTCAATAAAACGGATGATTATACTTCCTGACAACAGTGTTTACTTAAGGTCCAATTAAATCATCATTTAAATTATATGTATAAAGCGAGTATGAATAATAGCATGCCTTTTATAATATGGTAATATGGACCCGTCGGATTATCACAAGGTTCGAAATATCGAGAGTGCTTTACCTGTGTCTGCCTGATTTTGCAAGAGTATCTAATATCATTTTGTCTGTAGATTTAAAGAATTCGCACACGTAAAGTAACCGTACAGTATCGGGTAATCGGGGGTTTAGTTTAGTATGAGATAAATTATTTCAAATGCCAAGGAATCGAAAGGTCATGTCTCGGCCGAGACATACCAAAACCGTATGGCTCTCTGGCCTGGCGCTCACCATATAAGGGTTGTTCCGGGACTGGTTAGCCCGGTGTTAGGATAATGTGACTGAGTGTGATCTCATGCCACACATCTACGGCGTGACACCCTAGTGTTGCATCGTAGACCCTATATCTCGGAAGTTCAGTTTCATCTTTAAAAGCCCAACAAATTATGAAGTTATGCAAAATTGAAGTAAACAAGACGTTTAATAGTTGTTCTGCTCATTACCATATCCCAATCTCCTGTTATGAGAGTTGTGTTACACCTTAGATTTATTTCTTCTTTTAACGAGCCCAACACGAACCAAGCGTATTTTCTGAACTTCCGTGAGATAGGGTCTACGACAATAAATAATCATTATCGCATCTGAGCACTTGAGTCGAATTATCATCTTCTGAATAAAAGACGTGTGCACGATGGACTATTTTATAGCTTAGTAATTAATTAAAATGCATGTCATTTCTGATAAATATATTTTCATATATTGATAAGAGATATGTTTTGTAACTTTGTTTCAATCGTCGTGTTATGTTGTTTTTTTCAGGTCATATTTCAAATTATTGTTTGTTTGTTTGCTAGCTTTGCACGTGTGTGCCAGGGATGAGTAAATCTTAACTCGTATCAGTGCAAGAAAAATATAATGGCGACATCCTTCGTTCCCAATATTCCATTTGTAGCAACAATTAGTTTATTCAGACTTCAAAGTATATACTTTATTGTATTTTCACTTAATTATTTGATATGTAGACCAGTCTTTGTGCCCGACACGTGAGGCCGTTGGTTCGACATATGAATGCCGTTAAATGGTATAATAACTGTTATATCTCGTGTACATTCGCGGGCTTACCAGATCGCAAGGTTTCCATGGTGTACCCGATGAACTTGATGGGAAGGTTGTGTTAGATGATTTCCACCAATGGGAACCCATCATAAACGGTGTCTTAACCTCTTATCAACACACAGATTTGTAAACAACGCAATTGGAACATGTGATTTACCTGAGTCTGCAATCAATGATGCAAACAGAGTAGCACCGTACACAAACACCTATCTCGCAAGCAACCTATATCCCCTTTTCGCAGATCGACGTAAAAAGAGCCAAGCCCATAGCAGGTCACACACTCCTTCACCTGCACCAACCTGCAGCGACAATGGATTTCCATTGACATCAGATCAGCATCGTAACCAAAAATTAGTCTTTCACAACTATCATGTAGTTAGAAGCATATCCATTTTCTCAGCGTAGTCACATGGTTCCACCGAGAGGAGCATCCTTCTGTTGCAGTGTAGTCTCCTGTGAACAAAAATACAGACATAAATCTGTATACCTTAAATGTCATGGGCTTAAAAGACAAAATATCATGAATTCATGGCTTAACTAAAAGGTAATGATATAATTTGCGTAAATGAATCATATGCATATAATATAGGAAATACCAGGCTTTATATATTATAAAAAAAGAAACAAGTGAATTACTTTTAGCGTTAGAAATCTGTAATAAGTCATGCTGATACTATCGAAAGTATCACTTTCCATAAGAGAGATCTGATGACAACCATATAATAAGCTGGATAATCGAAGTATTACATCATAACATCACCAACCTGTAAAAAATAATGATTTTGACAAACATAAATGGACACAGGGCGTAGAGACCAGTTTAATAAACACTATGTTATCAGAATTAGAAATAATAGATGAGTCACAAAATCAATAGATAGAAATGAATAAGTCATTATATAATGATGCAGCAAGAATTTCCCAACAGCTGCAACTATTCATCTCTTAACAGAAATGTCATAAACGTACCATAATCTATTTCGTGCAAAAACACAAAAATTACAAGAATCCGGAAAAAATACTGATCTTTTTTAAAAGAACTGAAGCCTAAAAAGAAATTTAATCCATCTCCTTCAACATATGATTTCTAAAACATTTTGAATATATTAATCAATTTACTATAACAGGTGGCAGATTTGTTATCCACATGGTCGAATCTAAAATATCAAACGACGCATAAGGAGAACGAAACTATGAAATGTATTATTATTATTTAAATGTTCAAAGATATCTAGTTCCTGAAACAATATTTTTAATGATTATATTAAAAGAACGAAATACATTTCCCTCAGTCATTGTTGCAAGTTATCTACTTCAGCGCTATGCTCCGATCATGTTCCATATTCATGACATAAAGAGAAATTCCAATATATGAGAAAAAGAGAGATTGAAAAGAACCAACTAACTATAGGCAAATTTTCACCTCTGTATTTAACCATTTATTTACTAAATATTAAGAAGACAATCATTTTAGATGAAATTCAAGAAGATTTTGGGCAATGATCATATTGTAGCATATGCAAATATAAAGAAAACAAAACTGCTTTTTGGTTCCGGGTTTTTGATAAGATCTAGAGAGTAGGCTTGTGGCATAAAGTACTACAATATTCTACTAAAGTTATCTGTAGCATGTACAAAAATGTAAAAAAAAAAATCAATGACATATTTTTCTTCTGAAATTAGAGTCACAGGATGAAATATTCACATATTTTATTTTCCCTATTTCTGGACGAATTAGATTAATCCTCAACTTTAACGGTTTAGCAAGAGTAAAGCTTAAAGATCAAATTGACTCCTTTTTTTAAACTACTGGTACTGGTACTGAAGTAGCACAAGCAACTATATAAATGCAATGCATTTATCACCCACCAAGATAAATAAAACAGACATCCTTCACAGATTTAATGTTAAAATTGTTTGATCATACCTTCCTACCGATCTTAACACATGGTTGTAACGTATTCGGCTTTTAAAAATATTGACATTCTCGAAATGGTGCATAATTCATTTTTAAGACTTGACAATTCGGAGACAATCATAAATGGCCAAACTTGACTAAGGAAATTCTCTATTATGTAGGAAGACCAGATTCGTGGATAAATCAGTTTTATTTTTTAATCAAAACAATGTACATACATAAATCGAGCAAACTCTTTTTGATAAAAATAAACAGACATGGCATTATTAGTTACGATAATCTAATAAAGGTAAAAATTATGTTATTTTAAAGGTAACATCGACCTTGAATTATATCTTAAACATATATATGAAAAGGATATATAAAATACAATTACATGTTATGTCAACATTCCTAGGCCGCCGTACATTAAAAATCTGAAGAATGTATCGTTGATTTTCACCAAAACTTAGAAGTTGTTACATCTACTTAATAGGTAAAGGATGACGTCTAAAACCTGATCAGAACTACAATTTTTGAGTTGAAATTATTTCAAAGGAAGTGAAATTGATACATTTTTGCCGGTACTAGATATAATGTTCTACCAGCTATATAAAGTCGACAACAGACGGCGATTCTGGTTATGGATGAATACACACATGATTGTGCTTGCCAAAGACCTAGAAATGAAAAAAATAATTTCGATAAAAGGTAGTACCCTTTTGTCAAGTTGTTCTAGACATTCTCTCGCCTCATTTTGAACAAATATCCGCTGTCTCTCGTATATGGCGTTTTTACCAGTAAAACGGGTTCACGTTGTTTTGGCTCTAAGTGAAATAATCACGATACGTACCTAGACTCATTATCGTAAAATAGACATGATTCTCCTGCTCTTTACAGATAATTAATTTTGGTTTGAGAATTCCAGGTTCTTAAATTAAAAACATGTATTTGTAAATACATTGCCGCATTTTTGTAAATTGTGTATTTGTTCTTTACTACAATAGCCTCTTTTACGAGAGATGTTCCAATGTCTTATAATTTATTTATTTTGTAATGATCACCGATGCCTTCACGTTAAACGTTGCCACTGACAACTTCGCATAATGAATTCTTTGCAATTTTGTTACCTTCTAGCAGTTTATATATATACATGTTTTGGCTCTAAGTTAAATAATCACGATACGTCTTCTTCGTCCTCTTTTGAATTACAAAACTGACATTTTCCGTTCCGACTTTGGTACTTTGTTTGGTTTAGTCCACTTCCATGTTTCCAATTTATGTCTTGATACTCTAAGTATTGTTAATGCTTGTCTGTAGTAATAGAGATACTATCAATATAACACTTGAAATCAAAACTTAAACAAATTGTATGTGTTTGCTCTTGATAAATTGTTTAACTGACTATCCCAATTTTTTAAGAAATGATCTTTAATTCTAAGTTTTAGTGTTTAAGAACACTTTAGTTTTTCCAACCCCTTGGTTTAATCAAACGTCATTGAATCCTCAATTTTCTAGTATGTCTTTTATATTGACACTAGGGAATTGGCACCTTGGCACAGAAACAATAACCCACACATACTGATGGACATTCATTGCGAACAGTTCGTCATCCAAGCACAGTTCGGATAATTTCATTCTTTGGTAGAATCTCTGTATTTTTAATAGACATTGTGGTTTACAAATTATAGACTGATAAATAACAACGAAACGTATAAAGCAGTTGTGTTTTTTTTTTCATCCATATGCAGTTTCATTCGAAACGTTTATTAGACCATTCATAGAAGGTGAAGATAAGCGCTATCAAGCTTAATTGCAAGGTATTTTAAAGTTTCTTCTTATAAATACACGTACATATTCTAAAAACGACATACACATAAGACCTTTATGTATACCATTTATGATTTGCTTGATTTGTCAAATAAATGGAATTTCACTTTGTATGATACTATATTCGCTATTTATGAAATCATTTAGGCAAACAAAAAAATTTACATTTTCTTTTTTCAAATGGTAAAACAGAACTCATTATCAAGTAACAAAAGCCAGTTAGCACTGATAAAGAAGCTGGACATTCTTCGAGTTAGATATTCCTCTTAAATTTATGCATTCTTTGTCAACACACATTAAATATTTAAACTGTTCAGATTTCCTTACTTACTACGCTCAAATTTCCTCCAGTCGTAAAATTTCGGAAGATTTACTTTTGGATTATTTATGATGAATGTCACAATTCTTAGAAACAGCGCCAAGCAAATCGTCTTCTAAGGCTTGCTTTGCTTCAAACGTACTGACGTTTTTGGAAAAATCCAACACTTAAACGCAGATTTTTTTTTCATAAATATTATCTAATTATCCTAATCAGCTAGAATTATTTGCAAATAAAATCATCAAAATCTCAACAATTAAATATTAATATAAAATTATTGCAAAACAGTAACTTGCCTTAATTATTTGAAAAAGCAATAAATTCACACCTACACTCTTTGGTGAATATTATGTATTGCCTGACCATGTACATTTAATTTTGAAAGGCATTAAATCATTACAAATCATGTCTGATGATGATTCAAATAATATAATTGAATGGAAAATATCACACATATTCTATTTGACTTTATAATTGTATAATACCACAATGAAATACAATGAAGAAAAAAAACAGAGAATTGTTTTTCCTCATTAACTATGCTTTCTTTATCTTCAGTCCATAAACTATTAAAGTTTTTCAAGGGTAATGTACCAGTGGCGGGTTCAGAATTTTAAAAATTCCTGCCTAGGACACTGATAATTTCCTTGAGCAAGAAATATACCCCGCATTGTTTCACTTCACCCAGGTGTAAATGAGTACCTATGAGGGCGGTATAATTCAATAGATGGATACCGGTAGCCCGGGGACCTAGGATAACACATGTTTAGTCGGTGAACGTGCCCACGGCATGAAACTTAGAACAACTTTCCTTACTGTAAGCCGCTTAGTAAGATGCTACAAAATGTTGGGGGCCGCCGTGGCCGAGCGGTTACAGTCGTGGACTACAAATCTCTCAGCCCCTCACCGCTGTGGGTTCGAATCCCGGTTGGGACTTCGGATTTTTCATGTGAGGAAGCCTTCCAGCTGGCTTGCAGTAGGTCGGTGGTTCTACCCGGGTACCTCTGTGTACTCGGGGTCTTCCTCCACCTGAAATTAGCTGGACGTCGCTATATGATTGAAATACTATCGCAGCGACGGTAAACCCCAATACAACAACTACAACCAATACAACAAAATGTTAACAAAATACTTAAAGTTCAATGAATACATGTGGCCATCAACCTGCATACTACTCGTCCCTCTAGCTCATCCGCCACTGCTTACGGTGGTCTGATATACACGTACATATATAACATTGTTCCCGGCATCTGGTTCCTTTGTTAAAGAAAAGAACAAAGGAACAGAAGTAGCAGTTCCATTGTGTGCTCCCGATGACGATTTGCAATGCGTGTCAGTATGTTAAATCATTCGACATGGAGTCTGAGTTATTCCACAAATTTTTTTTTAAATTTTAGCGAGATCGAATTTACTCGTCGGCTGCTGCCACTAAATTCAAGCTGCCAGCAGCCGAACTTTCTAAATAAACTATAAATGCTGTCTGAAATTGAACTGAATATGTATAATTCAGTCTTCTGAGTGATTTCACAACATTTTTTGTGAGTTTTAGCGTGATCGATTTTACTCTGCCGGGCTGTTGGGCCTCTTACTTCATGCAGCCGAACTTTTTTAAAAAATTATAAAGCTGTCTGAAATTGAAATAAATATGTATATTTCAGTCTTCCGAGGTGATTCTACAATTTCTTTCAGTTTAACGAGATCGAATTAACGCTGCTGTGCTGCTAACGTCACGCTGTCAGCAGCCGAACTTTTTTTAAAATAAATTATAAAGCTGTGTGAAATTGGCATAAATATGTATAATTTTGGTTTCAACGAATTTAGGAATTTAAACGAGATCGAGTTGACGTTGCTGGGCTGCTTACGTCACGCTGCCAGCAGCCGAACTTTTTTAAGCCTGTCTGTAATTAATATCAATGTGTATTATTCAGTCTTCCGAGACAGTTCCACAACAAATATGAATTGAGTTTTTCGCTGCCGCAGTCAAAAGTGTATTTTTTTAATAAAAATGTTAATCTGTTTTAATAAAAACATCTTTAATATCATTACAAATGTATTATTCAGGCTTCCCTAATATTTTCTTTTTTATTTTCATTGCATTTTTAAGTGAGCGCTGCTTGGCTAGTAACTTCACGCTGCAGGCTGCTGGGCCGCTAACTTCACGCTGCCAGGCTGATCGGCTGTTAACTTCACGCTGCCAGACTGCAAGGCTGCTTGGATGCCAACTTCACGTTGCCCGGCTGCCAACTTCACGAAGATATGGCTTTGATGTATTTTCATTTTTACGTTGTTTTCTTTGGCATCTTTGACCGTGATTACACAAGTACTGTCAGAGATAACAACACAACAAAACAAGGCAGAGATGAAGCTAAATGAAGGGAGTAAACGACCTTATAGATCCCTCTAAAGCTGGAATAATATGTTGAGACACTTCCCCGGTATTCCAGGCATTTACAAATTAATGAACAAGGCGTTTATTAATTTGTAAATGGTTTTCATTGACATTTAAATGCTTTTTCAATTTCATCAAAACTTCATGATAACATTGGGTGAAGATCTCTTTCAGCGGTTTGTTTAAGATGTCACTCAAACAGAATTTCTCTCAAAATACTATTGATTAATTGTATTGCAATTAGATAAGGTGGCTTTATTTGAAATGAACCCAAAATTGTACGTAAAATAATTAAAGTTTAGGTAAAAACATAATATATATATATATATATATATATATATATATATATATATATATATATATATATATATTAAATCTGCGAAATGTGTACTGTGAATATAATGCATGTTGTGTTATGATTTTAAGTTCAGACATTCAATCATACAATTTCAAAACATAATAACATAGACAATCTACAGAAGATACGAACGTATTTTCTAACCAATTTAATTATTGATATAAGGGTTTAATCGAGGGTCCTTCACATACATTATTTGTATGTTCTGTATGTGATTCGTTTCCTGGGGTTTCCAGATAAATAAATTCAGGCACAATCTTTATCATTTCAGTTTTAGCCTATCAATCTGGTAAGTCGCAATAGCTTTGGTTGCATTATATCGCAATTCAAATACATTTTGTATTGCTTTAGTATCTTCTAGTTTCTGAAAATTTGAAACCTTAATAATTTGAATCTTAACGTTGCTTTGCACCACCATTGCATTGATTTTGAAACGATGATACAAATTGCTGGACATTTACATGGAAATATCAGTTAAGCCCAGTGCACCATGGTATTTCATGACGTAGACAACTGGGTCTGTTAATAAATCATTATGCACGTACATATAGCAAACGTTTATATCCTGAAAAATCTTAGTTATAAATTCGATCCCGACATGTCGGAATAAATATACATTTTATATTTTCACATTCATTTCAAGGGAGTATTCACGTAGGAACATGAACGATGCAATATACTCGTATCAAAACAAATTTATTAATGGATTATACGCCTTTGTTAAAATATTCAATGGTAATTTATTTCTTACCTTATCATATAGGTATACACGAAACATATTGAAAAACATTGTCATGACTTTTTTTTATACCCTAATATATAGATACAATGAAAATAATATGAAATTAATTCAAATACACAGCACTATAAACAAAAGTAATATAAAAAACAAAAACATTTCAAATACTTGGCACCTCTTGTCCAATCAGCAGGTAAGATGACTTACTGGAGGGACGAAATGAAGAGTACAAGCTGGCATCCGGTCACTTGATGGGTTTATCTACTTGTGATGATGTATGTCATGGACTCAAACACGTGGAACTG
Organism: Solen grandis; assembly: GCA_021229015.1. Taxonomy (NCBI): domain Eukaryota; kingdom Metazoa; phylum Mollusca; class Bivalvia; order Adapedonta; family Solenidae; genus Solen; species Solen grandis. The sequence continues at coordinate 11,382,371 of CM037784.1, read as the reverse complement.
TGATTCTGACTAAGTACCTCCAATCTTATTGGAACTCATATTGTTAAAAGTGTAATTTGTTTTTCCGATGATAGGTTATCAGGCTTCCAACGCCAAACATCAGTAAACTAGTCATAGTTTTTCTTTCAGTAGAGTTTTGCCCATGAGTTAATGTTTAATGCTGCAACGATATACCAAAGTAAACAAGTTGAAAGTACACTAAACACTTGAGTCGCACATATTTTTACATTTATAGCAGTCATGTGTTCCTTTTCATTGTACATATATGAACAGTATAAATTTATTCCATAATCAAAGGCGTTTCAGCGGTTTTTTGTAACGGGCAGATTTTTCAAAAATGTTTCACACAAGTACTCTACTCTATAACTAAATGATATATGAATTAAAAAAGGGGGTGACCATGCTTCTTTTAGAGATTAAACTTATGGCACAAAATCACTGCTAAAATTCGTTGTAAATATCAAAGCATTGAAAAATTGGAAAAAATGCAATATAAACACTTAGATAACATATCAAAATGATATTTTAGAATATTTTTTATTACATTTTATAACTAAATAGTATTATAAGTTATATATGTTTTTCTTGATATAAAAAAATTCAACGGACAATTTTTTTTTTTTTTTTTTTTTTTTATTTTGTCAGATTCAATCCTCTGATATAAGGCTTTCTTAATGTGTTAAAATGTATACCTCACCACGTTTGTATTTTAACTATAACTGCTTTTTTTTATTGAAAATTTTGATTTTCAACATTTGGCAAATATACTTTTAATCACGTTTTAATACAGGAATCTTAAAACTGAGGTTTTCTTCGACATTCTCCAAAAATAAATTAAATTGTGATAACCCACTGAAACGTGCTTAAAATGTGTTGATTGATATGCTTATATAATAAGATAAAGAGTTACATGTATATCTCAAATATATAGTGTTTATCTTAACACCCACACTTGTGACGTACGTTTGATACATATTGCACTTGACAGAGCAAACCGGTAGTCTTTGCCTTGATATAACAATGACAGACATCTGAAAAGCCCTAATGTATTCGAATTCGATAGGGTAAATGTGGTCCGATGCTAAAGGTATTATCAAACTCTGGTACAGATTCATCACTAATGTTACCCCCAGACATTTCTCTTAATTCCCTTTGTGGTCACATATTTGATATCCGCGTTTTGGTGATTAATGGGATTATATTAGATAGCATAACGTATAAAAGCCCATATATAACTAAGTTTTGGAGCCAGACGTTTTCCATTCAGTAACAACCAGTTTTGTCACGATATCCGAAAGTGTTTGTCTCATTTTCATCTGATGCTTTATAACATAAAATCTAACGACTTGGTCATTATTGCCCAACGCGTTTGTTCACTCCGGCGTATGAATTGAACGACTAGTCAATATAATTTCATGATTAATTTGTAAACATCGTTGTTGTTGATCTACATTACATAGATGCACGTTTGGATCCAAATTACGTAATTGAGTGCACGAGCATCGTGTTTATTTTTTTTATTTCATTCTGTATTCTCATTAATTATGATGAGTGTTTATGCCTTGAAATTGTGATTCTTCTGGAAATACGTTATATATGGTATATCTATATTTAAGCACAATCGTACGATAATATAATGCATATAGCTAGCAATATTTTCATTTTATTTTCAACCTTCACTTAAATGAAGAAGAAAAAATGTTGTTCACACGAGAGCAAATTATCAAATAATTTAAATAGAGATCTATGGTAATGAAAATCTAGAAGATCATTCTACGTTCGCACATAAATGAATAATTTTAAACAATTTTGGGTGGAATTTGTCCTTTGCAATTCATTAAATTGTTTATTTCCCTATGGTAGAATACAACATTGATGAAAACGTATCGTATTCCATTAGGGAAACATTCGTAAACCGATGTTTACATAACTTGTAGGATTCCGATTTCCTTTCGATGTAATATAAACTAGTTTAAGCTGGACGAAAACCATTACCTTTAAAATGGGAAGTTTGTTTTGCATATAATATACAATATACATTAAGAAATAACACAGTCAGCAATAAATTTGCGCTTTATGATTACAGCAAAACGAGACGAAAACATTACGCTGGAGTGCCATAAAATGTCTAGATTTGTGCATGTTTTATATCGGCCACTGGGCCTTGCCAAGATACCATCGTTCATTATATAGTTTATCCAATGGACATACTATTGCACATTATCTGGACAGAATATCGCTGATTTAACTTCCGCTAAACGTGTTGCAGGAGACAGCAACAGACGTAGATGTCAACCTTGACCTTCAGAAATGAGACAAGGGCGCCGTGAGGACAACAGAATAAACATACGACAACAAGAAAGCTAGTAACAACAGCGAGAGAAATATTGTAGTGCTGCTGATAACACCGGAGTTAAATTTGTTGATTTATACAGTTATTTTAATACGGAAAAAATAACCAAGCTTGCAAATGAATCAGACATGTCTTACTGGAGATAGCGCTCAATCGAATTTTCTTTTCCTCATAAACGTATATAAACAAAAATATATTAAAAGAAATTGGAACTTATAAACTATTTGTTTTTATCTTTATTGCATATTTGCATCTATTTCATTTTTAAAATCTTTCGGTCCAAAAGCATTCAGAAGCCTAGCTACGCGTCTTGAAATTATTGATAAGATTTTTACCGTTAAACTTTCAACTGAGCTTAACCCACAGCTTACTTATGAAATCATATAGGACACCCCCTTCGGAACACCTCGCCCATTTCTACGAATGTATCCGACCACCGACGGATAAGGCCGAGTAGTTACGATTGCGGGCACCCATGTCATCCTGGGTACATTGGTATCCTGTCTCCCGAGTGTAATGTGAAACACTATTGTACATTTCTTTTTTCACAGTACATTTAGCAACTGTGTACATTAAATGCAGTTTTTGAAACGAATGCACTGTGAATATCTGTTTCTAACATTTAAAAAAGTATTATTTATGTGATGTTAATATTTTGCCATTCGTCCTAGACAGACGCTCATAATGCTTATTCTCCCACAATAAAGATTCGTGTGTGCAATCGATTCATTTTTATCATAACATTTGTATTCCTATGATTGACAAATGTCATGACAAACTGCAACTTTATTATAATGCCAGACATGTCAATCATCTTGTGCGGAATGGGTGTAGAATTATCCCATTCTCTGGTTATGTGCTGCATATGATCCAAATAGCTGAGTGTAATTTACAATCGAGCGTGATAAATCATAAGAGGTAGGTTTCATATCTGATAGATAAATAAAATTAACTTCAGACAATACTTGATTTGTATGTAGGGATGGAAGGGCATATTTTTAATTTATCACCATAATTTCATTTTTATTCAGCATTGCAAACCTTTTTCATTGTTTCACGACAATGTGTTCTTCTTATTTTTCAATATCTTCTAATTCTTTTTCTTACATGTATCGTCTTTAAGTTGTTAAGTTTGTTCAAGATTTGTGTTACTGTAACATTTGTAACGTTCAATGTTTTACATTCACATGAAGTCTTGTATACAACTGTTTGTGTGTTGCGACTTTTTTTTATTTTAGATGGTCGAAATATAGAGTGCTAACATTTTGTTGTGTTATAGATATTTGTATAACAGTGCAAATTTGCATCTTTGTTAAAGAAACATGTTACGGCGTTTTACACAATGTAGCAAGGGACTTATTAGATAGTATGTTTGTACTATGATTGTTAACCCTTGACGCACTCAGTAGGTACCACATAAAGCCTGATCTGCAGAAAACCACAGTTAAACCTTACCAAATTTAATCACAAAATCCTCATTTCCAGACCACTGAGGAGCAGCGAACAGCATAAAACCTGATTAGCCTGTGAGTAACTCGCAGGCTGATCTGGTTTTATGCTGTTCGCATAGGTCTTTTTATGGTTTCCTCTATGAGGGAAAGGGTTAATATACTGTTGTGGATTACAAATTGCGCCCAACGTGGGACTGTTACAGTATAGTTCTCCAGTATATACTGCATTTGGGTTCGTCGGGAACATAGCGCATTGTTCTCTGTACTATGAATTCAGAGACGAATTCTAAATTGATAGTAGAGTATGTAACAGCTTTTAAGTAACCCTTAAAAAGATGTGTGTAAGCGGTCCGGTAGCACTCGCTTTGAAAGCGAGGGATCCCGTGTGGAGTCCGGTCCTGCTGCACATTATTCTCTTCTGGTCACAATAAATTGATACTTTTAATCTGATTTCATCAATCTCTCTCGAAATTAGATATGGTAACAGTGTGTTGAACTTCCTTAAATTAATCATGACCATTTCGTGGATTTTCATCATTTCAAAACTCGTTGATTTCTTATTTATCTTCCTAATCCAACATTTGTTCTACCTTGAACATTGCGATGTTTATGACGTAGCATTGCCGTAAGTCTCTCTTCATATTAAAAATATTTGACAACTTTGCATACTATGGATATGCATGTATCTAAAACACGAACCTTAACAAATGATATTACACAAACACGTTGATTCAGTTTGTTTTGTTATGTTATTAAACGAACTTAAAACTTCAACTAAAATGCGTTTAAATGGAATCGGTCTAAACTATGACTAAGCAAATATCAAGAAATTAATAAAGTTATAGTTACTGACGACCAGACAATAAGAATATTGATTCGATTTGTGTGCGTTGGCCTCAAACTTGTATTTCTTTAGTCACTGACACTTTATGTCATTACCTGAGACCTCAGACTTATTTATGTGGTATGCGACTCCCTGAAGTATCATATGTTATTGTGCAAGGTTTTATTGCAAGGACTTAATGCACGCCAACTCTAGAAACGGACCATCAAATGGCTTCAAAAACGACTACAATGCAGAAGAATAAAGCACACGCACACACTTTTCTACTCCTACACACATTTCATTTTAGAATTATACCATGTCGCGACTTGAGATGTGCTATTTTCTGTTTAAGTTTCTTAATCATATTTTGTTCTTTCTTTTAAAGACAGATCTATAATATTTAAAATTGTGCACTAAGACTTGAATTTCAGTGGGGGGTTTCAATTCTATTAACAATGCTCTAACTTAAACAGCAATAATTTGGGGAAAGGGACAAGGGAGATATAAAAATAATAATAATAATAATAATAATAATAATAATAATCTAAATTTTACGAGGATATATTCTCAGGGACTGTCATTAAGTTTATGAGTTCAACGACATATAATTAGTCTATTAATATAATAATTCTTAAGGTTTTTCCTTATGTTATCTAGGACATACACAAATAAAATGATATTCGTCATCGACATAAACAATATCTTTCACTTCTTGTCTGTATTCTAATGAATGCGAAGACATTCTTATTCTAGAAATAATACACCTTATTATAGAATAGGGTAACACATTCATATTCCAAAATATTTTTAAAGCACCTGTGTAAGTCTAAAACAGAGATATTTTCAAAGGACATATGCCATTGTTGTATAAAATTATCAATTACTCTTTGTCAAAAAATATATAGAAATGTCTTGATATATAATTGTAACGGATTGTAACAGGCCAACTCATTTTCGTTTCAGACGAATAGGCTAATCATTATTCAATGCTCTTTTGTCACACCTTCCACATATTCTCGATCGCCCTTCGGCGCCACACAGTCTCATGCTCTGATTATGTAGTCATGCATTTTTCATTTTTTTTCCCGATCTCTATAGATTGATCCAGTGCAAAACAAAAAAGTATTTTTCACATCATTTGATTGTGGGAAATTAAAACATAAACAGGTATCCTTTGATGAGCGATGCGAAAATGTTTTCAGTGTTTTCAACATCACTATTTCATATAAGCAACTCGCCGTAGAGTGTATGGACAACATTTATGTTAATGAAAATAAACATATGGAACTAAGATTAATTTGTCTCTCCTGCGCTGATAACGCCTATTCATTTTCATCTAATTTTCCGAATTCACTCCCTTTAACAACAAACATTTTGACATACATATTTATATGTAAATTACAATTTACCTTGAATAATTCATTCTTTAAGCACGTTCTATCTTTTCCTGGTTTATAAAATTGATTGATGTTTCATGTCTTGTTTTTCTTGCTGTTGGTTTCATTTTTGCGTAGGTAGATACCATCAGCTATCGTGATTTCATCAACTAGATCATTAGCTATTTATGCGTTGTTTCGATATTACCCAACCCTATTCTATCAGCAAGTCAAGAAGACGCGATCAGAAGGACAGTTAACTGTTTTTGTCTGTAATATTCATGATATAGCGGGTATGAGGCCTTAGATTTATTACATAAGGCGTGCTGCATAATTACTCAATGACGAGGCGAATTGGAGTAGATCACGACTCGTACAGGTCCGAACCAAGCAGGGAGAAAAGCAAACTTCTCCTTTGAGAGATTTCTAAGTCTGCATAGTGTTTTGTTTAAGCAAATCATCAGTGCATTTTCTTGTATTGCGAACTTTAACAACGCAGGAAATGCAGGCAAATTGAGTAATCTGAATTCCTCTTGAGTTTAAAGTGAATGAAGTTTGAAAAAAAAAAAAGAACTTTCAGGAACCCCATGCTTTATTAAATCCTATTATAAGATCACTGACTAAATCTAACACGAAATATATTTATTCCAATAGCGCATATCCTTTTTCACGGACTTGGTGTTATCTTGTTTTTTGTTGTTGTTGTTGTTGTTTTTCAGAAAGTTTTCTGGAGCAACACCAACGGCTCATATCATTTCTAGGAAGTATATAGACTCAATTTTTGATAAAAATCTAACATTATTTTGCCCTTATACTGCACAAGGGTGAGACATACCAATCTGTAGCAATGATTCGAGGCGTAACTTTGTAACATCTAATTTTTTTTTCCAGTTGAAAAAAAATGTTTACATTTATAAATTGTTTGATCAAATCTTCTATGTGATATACAATTATGCAATATGTATTTAAAAGTTGAATCATTTTATCGTTTAATATTTTTATGTGACGTATAATGAGGGATATTTTATGACCGTAATATGTTGAAGAAGCAAAAACAATAGTTAGCATGGGACTTTAGCGTTAAACGTAATTATTGTTTGTTTGTTTATTGGATTTAACCCTTTCCCTCATATAAACTCATTTTGACGCACTCAGTAGGTACCACATAAAGCCTGATCTGTAGAAAACCGCAGTTAAACCTTACCAAATTTAATTACAAAATCCTCATTTCCAGACCATTGAGGAGCAGCGAACAGCATAAAACCTGATCAGCCTGCGATTTACTCGCAGGCTGATCTGGTTTTATGCTGTTCGCATAGGTCTTTTCATGGTGTCCTCTATGTGGGAAAGGGTTAACGTCCCATCGACAGTATTTCAGTTATTTGGAGACTATGTCTACTTGAGACAGATATAGTGCTGCCACACTGCAGTATCACGCCGTAGACATTTGGCATAATACCACACCCAGTCACATTATCCTGCCACCGGGCCAACCAGTCCTGGAATAACCCTTATATGCTGAGCGCCAAGCAAGGGAGATATACCAGTACCATTTTTTACGACTTTGGTATGTCGCGGCCAGGGATCGAACCCATGACCTCCCGATTATGGGGCGGACGCACTAAGCACTCGGCCAGCGGGAATTAGGTCACCGAAAATTTGGAAATACACGTTGGTAGAAATTATGATCCGTTTGTTAACGTTCCTAAACGCTGGGTTCAGTCGAACAGAGTTTGCCTGTGTTGGATTCTGATGTTCATTTTGTAATCGTTCATGAACGCTTGGTAAAGTTATACAGAGTTTTGACACCAATGACAAACGTTAACTTGAGTGAAGAATAATCTACTCGGTGAAGATCATTCTGCCGACATTTGCAGCGCTCAAAATTAACATTCGCATTTCGGCAAAATGCGAGTAGAAAATGAAATTTGCGAGTTATGTTTTTTGCGAGTGAAAATTTTGGCTTTAACATTTTCTTAAACATGTCTAAATGAGATTCAATAAGATAATCAATAACAGCATAAAAACTAAACAATCCTAGCTTGTTTTCAATATCAAGGAGTTAGTTGCCAAACTTAAATCCGGGCTCAAAATTAACACTTGCATTTTGGGGGAAAATGCGAGTAGAAAAAAAAGTTTGCCAGCTATGTTTTAAACCACTCGCATTTTTTTTTTTTTTTTTTTTCTCTGCGAGTGGGAAAAATATTAAATTTGAGTCCTGATTTGGGCTCATTTATCCGAATTTTCAAACTTTGGCCAACGCTGGTACAAACGTTCTTAGTATGCGTAGCGTAGTACACGTTTGCCTAATGTGACGGTGGTATAGCAACTGAGTTTAGTGTTATTCACACTTCTTTTTGTGATATTAGCTTATTTTTGTTGTGATAATCAGTTATATTTGATTTTTTTTTTTTGCATTTTTGTGTATGGCCGAGACTTTAATATATACATCTTTATTGTTAAAGATATTTTATATGAACAAACATGCTTTGATACGCTAGTAATGTCCAATCCAATGCAAAAACGATCATATGCAACCCCGCTTTTGCATGCTCGCAAATTGTATTCACCTTCGTTTCCATTAGATCATTTTGAGAATACATATATAAACAGCTTTAAACAACACACACAATACGATAACATAGTAGCTTCTTATGATGAAGAAGGACTACGCCCGTGTTTCACAATGAACGTTCAATACAATAGAAATAATGAGTTGGTTCTTCGCATGATTGTTAATTAATACGAAACAAACATCAGGGAACTTGTGCGTTGTATCGTTAATACGAAACAAACATCAGGGAACTTGTGCGTTGTATCGTTAATATGAAACAAACATCAGGGAACTTGTGCATTGTATCCTTAATATGGAAGCAATTTCAAGTGTGTGATCAATTTTCTGTGCTGACTTTCATAATTACACTATAAATATTACGCATGGAGCTACCAATTTCAAGATTCCACGGTCAGTGTTGCCAGGGTACCGCAGGTAGTGTTAGGCCCCTGGAGATTCTGACGTATGAAGCTCGCAGGAATAGTGTTAACATATCAACTTTAATAATGAGCGTTTCCAAACATAGATCTTATAAAGATGTCCAAGCACACGAAATGGAGCCGATATGATGTAATTAAATTCCAGACTTTATCTCGTCGGTATTAAATGTTGCTTTCACCTATAGATTCTGTCATTGGTACACCCCTCAGTTTCTTCATTATCATCGTGATTCTTTTTTTCTTGCATTATGTACAGACGTACATACGTACATTAGTATTTTAATCTTTAACGAGGCTTTTAACCTATAGCTCTGCAGTGCTTTTCAATGTAACTGTCTGTTTGTATTATACCATGGGCGGAGCTATGATATAATTTTCATGGTATATCTACAGGTACTTGACGACAGCATCTTAGCTGTGCCCCCACCCCGACCCCTTCACACACACATGAAGCGCTTTGAATATAGCAGTTTTCAACTTTAATTCGCCATTTACATTGAGTTTTTGTATCAAAATATTTACATTCAAATAAATCTAACGTTTACTTTCCATGTCTTTATCAACAAGAAGTCACTATATATAAAACAACAAGGTAACCAACTTCAGCAGGATACTGAAGAACACCCATCAGGAATTGGTGTCAAAATATCTATGAAAAATGTGCACATCGGTCATATTGGCGAGTTTCCACTGTCAACGGATAATTTTCCTTCATAACTGTTCGAAAGAAATACAAATATGATTATTTTTAATGTCTGAAATGTCAAGGTTTCGAGTGGGGATTTAGTGATTTAACCCCATTCGAACCTCGATCAACGGAAGTGAACCCAAAACGATATCTAAGAGGTCAGCGCTGAGATTTGTTTATGTACAGAAGGGAACGCTAAGAGTATTCCGAAGATATTTTGTTTTACAAATATTTTCGGAACACTCTTACCTTCCCGTTCTGTATCATATACAATCGCAACATCGTTTTCTCAGTCTAAATTGACCTTCGATGGCGATTACGTCATAGATGTCGTTTTGGGTTCACTTCAGTTGATCGAGCTTCCAGTCTATTAAAATAACTAAATCTCGAGTAGAAATCATGAAATTTCAGGGATTAAAAATAATAATATCTGTATTTCATGTGAACAATTATGAAGGAAAATTATCCGCTGACAGTGGGAATTATCCAATATTATCCATGGGCGCATTTTCATTGATTTGTTGACACTTATTCCAGATGGGTGCCCTTCAGCATCCTTGCTGAAGTTGGTAACCTTGTTGTTTGTTTATTATGTATAGACTATCGTGATTTCTTTTCTTATTGATAAAGACAGGGTCTTGTCCTCAAGTACCCTGTGGGTATATCGGATCTATAAATATAACATGCTCTGGGTTGATGTGTTAACATGACATCACTAGCTTGCCAGTATTGACACACTGTAATATAGCAAGACTCAAAAACTACTGATAGACATTTTTTCTGTAATATTTAAATATTGTGTATGCATTGAAAGATAACAAAGAGAACACGTCATTTAAAATGAAACATTTCAATGCAAAAAAGTACCAGTAAAAATACACAATGAGAACACTGTCTTTAAAATGAAACATTTAAATTTAACCTTTAGCACTGAAAAACTACACATTCTATCTGAATATTCCTTCCGATATTAAAAACGTAGTTATAATAGATCGGGTTAGTGTCGCTGTGACCAGGGGTACATTTTTAACTCCCGAGACTTTCAATTTCTGCTTGCTCAACAAGCTTGTGTTAGAATATCGTTATCACTGTCATTATATCCCATTTTCACAGGCCGAAACATGTAAACTGATAATTACCCAAACCTTTAAATAGTGTAATATAACACACGCGATAGTAATCAGATAAAGTATACGTGTCATTTGTAATTGCAAACTAAGACTCAGAAATCAGTTTCCACTAGTATGGCATCAGCTAATTAGAAAATTACGAGATCAGAAATTCAAAAAAAGGGTACTAATTAGACCAAACCAAGGATAGCTAATTAGTAAATCCATCTACAATAATCAATCAATACACGAATGTATTAGATCAATCTATCACGAGATTTCATAAAAAGAGGGCTTTTGATAAACTCACTAGATTCGTTAATTAGGAAAATTCATCTCAGTTCAATCACTCAAGTAGTAATAATAATACTACATAGTATTATAGTTAAATACACGGCATCAGTTAATGTTTGCACAAATTCACTTCAAGGCACAAACTATATTTAACATAACTGACATGAATTGTTCTGGTAAAATAAAGAAAGGGAACATAACAATGTAAATTTTCGTATAGGTTTATGCCTTATAACGGGGCTGAATGCAGGAGAGACATAAGCTCTTAAACGGTTCTTTAAACTAATTAAGAGCTCCTAGAGCATGACTACAGATACGAAGGTTGTGTGTTCAAATCCCGTTTTGGGCAATAATCTATTATGGCCAAAGCAGACTCAAAGTACTGGTCCAGCCCAAGTACCATCGAGAGGGAATGTTTCCAAATCGACGAAAAATGAAATAAAGAAAGCTCTTAGTGGTAGGCAATCGGTAACATTGCAATATGAAGACTCAATAGTTAAACGATATACATCCCAGAAATTTTAAACTAATCATGAGTAATATCAGTTTTCCTTTAATCATTTTTCCTTGCTTGCAAGTGTTTATTGAGATAGAGAGGGGAGGCAGAGACAGTAACATATGTAACTAAGTTTATATTACGAGTTTAGGATTTTTTTCAGCAGAAAACAAGTTGTAACTCGTCCTCTTTGAAAACCATATATCTATAGCCACCCAACATGAAAACAAAATGGCTTCATTAAATCTCTTTTTATTTGATCATTAACTTAAACAATACAGATTGAAAATTTATTTGTCAAATCAATGTGAAAGTAACATCAAAGACAACCTAGACTTCAAGCTCTTTATCTGCCATGGTGTTAACGTCGTGTTATAATCAAAGGCAAGTTACAGATCAACAAATCCGGGAAATTTCAATTAAAGCTTTTGATATGAAATGACAAAATTTAAGATTAAAATCGATCTCATTGTTTGTCCTCTACTCAATATTACAGGAAGATTTTTTGATCTGTTTATTCAGGATTCGTTTTTTATATATAATGCTGTGAACCATGTATTGTATACCGTTAAACGCGCAAAGCACCTAACAATGCGGTACATCGTGTTGATACTCGTAGATACTAACACTAAATAAACACAACACATGCACAATCATGTTCCTAACAGCTTCCATATATGACTTCATCATATAGATCAATTACATCAACCCCTGTATAACTTAAGTTCAGTTGGATATGAACAAACAAAGCGAAACAATTGAAACAACACATTTAATAGTCATTGTACGCTGAATTCATGAATTTAGATCATATGAGCCTAATATACATTTATCTCGAATACCTTCTGAAGACAATTATGTCATACAGGTAGAATACGTTTTCTTCTTTATTTTCACTGAGTGTATATAACAGACATGATGTTACAGGAATTAGATAACAAGCAGTGGAGTAAAGTACATATTTATTCTAAAGAAAGGGAGGAATCAACAGTAATTTACTTAACCCTTTCCCTCATAGAGGACACCATGAAAAGACCCATGCGAACAACATAAAACCAGATCAGCCTGCGAGTAACTCGCAGGCTGATCAGGTTTTATGCTGTTCGCTGCTCCTTAGTGGTCTGGAAATGAGTATTTTGTAATTAAATTTGGTAATGTTTAACTGTGGTTTTCTGCAGATAGGCTTTATGTGTACCTATTGAGTGCGTCAAAATGATTCTATATGAGGGAAAGGGTTAATATCTTGATATCTTTTGTTTACCTAACATTCACAGTTATTATGCGCGCGGTCTTGATGGCTACTCAGAAACGTGTCCTGGCTCGATAATTATGTCAAAATATTTATGATGTGTAATAACTAATCATCATGTCCCCCATTTTTGTGGCTTTTTTTTTTTCGAATTTCATTCTCTAGTATAATAATTCCCCATTTTAAATTTCTTTTTTATTTTAAAAAAAATCTGCACTATTAATCCTTTTTTAATGTTATTATCATGAGTTTTTTTCCGAATTAGAAACAGAAAATAATGTAGTTTATTCCCCTAACCCTTGCTTACGTTAACCCCTTTGTGCAATAAATGAGCTGACCTTAAAGTGAAATTGTTATATTTTTACCTTGTCAAGTTATTGAGAAATATGGTATGAAAATTAACGAGTCTCAAGATACCACTCGTCTTTCTTCATTAATTTTCTGTCAATGATCGATTAATCGTTTCTGATGTGTATCTTTGGTTTCATTTTTATTTATGTGATTTTGCTTGTCACTGACCTGTAAAATAATTGGTGAATAGTCAATGTACCCTATCTTTATGCGTGAATGATTGCATTTTATTAATTATCAATAACTTATCATAATTAGTGAAGCTGTTGATGATCTTAACTGAACCACAGCGCGATCTAATTGTTTATCCTCATAAAAAGAATCATCTAAAAACATTAAAAAAAAAGGTTATTTATGTTTTCGACTAGATATAATGCGATACGGCTTACAGAATTCTCCCTTGTAGCACCGAGGGTGGTATTCGCGCAGTCCGACGAGAGTACTTAGAGAAAAAACCTATGTTTCGAACCAGTGATCAAAAACTCTGTTACAAACAATATAGGAGAGGCCTAAAATTGCTCAATGTTGTTGTACAACGCCTTTTCTATGCAATCTCGCTTTTAAACATTATTTGCACTTTTACCCTCTCCCCCACCTCAACTATACTTATGAAAATATTTACGACAGGATATAGTTAGTCATGTATACACATACTTGTACAGAGGTGACTTTCGCCATAATCATAAGAAAGTATAGTAAAATTAAAAGACAGACACACACATCCAAAATGTTCATGAATTAAGTTCTCATATGAGACTTTCCCAATGAGGATTGTTTCTTAATAGAAGGGTAACATCAGGCCCGGATCCACGGGGGGGGGGGGGGGGGGTCCTTGGCCCCCCCGCCCCCAGCTGCCCTGGTCATACATTTTTCTAGGCTATAAAATCCCTTGATTACATCATAGTAGTGTTGTCTAGAGGAAATCCCCATCGTGGGCCCCCATACTGAACCACCCGCATAACCACCTGACCAGCCAGACTCCTATTGTCTTATGGCCCCCTGCTGTTAATGTGTAGGTAATCCGAACCGGCAGTCGTCCATGACTGTGTGATTTTTGAATTATATATTGAGAGTATTGAGAGTCATTACATGTTTTTAACCTTATAAAAGGAAAAATCAGGATTCATGCTGGAAATAACACATATTGTCATCAGTGTTTATTTTCTGTTTATTTTCTGTTTTTAAGTCATTTTGGTAATACATGTTCTATTTATTTACATAACCAGATCACGAACAAGAGAGAGAGAGATAGAGAGAGAGAGAGAGAGGGGGGGGGGGGGGGGAGAGAGGGGGGGGGGGGAGCATATATAATACATGTACTTAAATTGTTAATGTTATTATGTATGATAAATACTCTGTTAGAAAATCTCATGTGCAATTTAGAAATAGATATAGCGAGGAGAAACTCTATGAGAGAGAGAGAGAGAGAGAGAGGGAGAGAGAAGGCTTAATACATATAAAGATTATAGATTCCAGTATAATCAATAATCCCACCAGCCGTTTTCCATTGCATTTATTTGTACTTTATATATTTATATGTTTTTGTGCTGCTAATGTTTCCTACTACGGTAGGACTTATGCATTTGTAAATAAAAGTTAAAGTAAAAAAAGCATGTGTTTAGGGTACTGCGGACACGTTCACTGATTGAGAGACATTTACATGGCATCTAATAATTGGGAAAAATCGGCAATTACCAAAAGTTTGTATCAGTTACAACTATAAACTATTCTAAGCAAATGCAGTTTAAGAAATAGCATAAAAATAGCTAAGCTAAAAACAACAACTAAGCTGGACATTAAAATGTATTTAGTATCGAAACAATTTCACTTGAGCAAAAAAGAATTAATAATAATAAAACTACTTTGACGAAATCAACGCAACAATTTTTTTAATTCACGTTTCTCTTCATGTATAATGTTTTAAATCTTGCATTAAAAGCGAGCTAATTAGCTGCCGGCAGGTTGATGAACTATCAGGTATGAAAAATTGCTAATTTCGTTTTTGAAAAAGTTAAAAAGGGAATGATTTTTTTTTGCTGTAGCAAACCTCAGATAAGATGCATAACTATCGCTAGCCATGCAAATTAAACTTAATCAGAAATGGGCTGTGTTTCTAAATGTCATCAGCTTTACTATTTTTACGTAACTTTTTAAGTATTATTTTTATGAAACTAACTCCTAAATATTTTTTCCTGAAAGGAATAAATACAAACAGCAGGCCGATACATCATCATGTTCACTTTTGAATATTTACGAATATAATAATCTCCGTGTATGTGTATTCATGGTCTCTTAATAAAGAGACACTGGTGTATTTTAAATTTATAAAAATCATGAATATGAAATGAAAGAATTTGAAAATTTCAATCTGCCAAATTTTTGGACAATCCATATTTTTGGACAATGTATATGTAGATTATGCATGATCACTAATTCAAATCAAATCCAGGTAATCAGTCATTGAGCAATGTTAGTGATAAGTCGATGAATACGAAATACTAATGCACAGAAAACACAACTTATGTGCGAAATAAAACGGATATTAAAGAGTTCATATGAAATATCAACATCTTTTATTACTGAATATTGTTTGTTTTGTTACTGATTTAACATTTAGAAGAAAAAAAATCGACACGCAGAAGGGGCCCATGCAACCGCCCGACCCTAAAACGTGCGCCTGATTTTTTTTATCTGGGAAGTCTTGTGTGTGAAGGCTGCTTCCATATCGACAATTAGACTGTCAAGATTACCAAGTTCGAACCTAATACAACATATACCCGGTATTCCCTTCAACATATTTGACAAAATATGTTTAAAGTGATTTTTTTCCTCAGATTTAAACAAAACTGTCTTTTACAATGTTGAGTCTAAAACTGATGACAATTCAAAGCATTCACTAATTGATAATGTACACAAGTCACTTTATCTTTTTTTTTTTTTTTTTTTGGGGGGGGGGGGGGTGTCCAAAAAGCAGTTATTTTTTATGCCAGTCCTCTCTCTCCCCCCCCCCCCTTACTACCATCATTTTTTGAATACAACTGTAGTCAAATAATATTACACAGTAGTTATTCAAAAACATGGCTTTGCGAAGGTAAATATAAAATTATATCGCTCAAGGCTCAGTCCCAATTGACATTTTTTACCTAGGGAATGTACTCCCGATGGAAATTGATGAGCCTTGAGAGGCGTCGGGAACAGGTTCACCTGTGTCCCGCGGAAGATTCGAAAGCGTTGCGAGCCATGTGGAGTCATTGGGAGGCCTCGGGGAAACCAGGCCGGGGAAACATAAGCATAGCTTCCCGGAAGCTCCTTGGAAGCATTCATGGAGATTCCGCGAAATATTTTTTCCTCCGAGGAACCCCAGGCTTCGGTGATGTCTCGAAGGTACGGAGACCGTTCTGTGACACATTCCAGATCTTGTGATAGAATCTCAGAATATTCGCAAGAAAATCGGCAAGCGCACTCTAAATTTTTTTGCTTTTTTTGGTCAACTTTAGACTGAAACGGTCAAAAAGGCCATGGGGCATTGCTGGGGGCATCCTCATATACCCCCGAAAGTCTACCCTTGATTTTGTCAATCACCAAATTCTCATAATCTCCATAATCTTCCCGAGGCACCTAGGATGGTTCGATAAAATGATACATCCCCTGATCTACGGGATACCCCCAAGTTCGATGAAGCTCCGATTCACCTTCCCCGATCATCGGATAAATTTCACGAGCATCTGGAGCCATCCCCGATAATACAAGGCCATTGAACCATAACCGAAACATCAGTGAACGTTTCAACGGACCAATCCCAAAGCTTCTCATAGGACTGCTCCATCTTTTGGGCTCAAACATCTGATGCCATCGGGAGAAAATTTGTGTATTTCCACAACGCCGATGATTTTTCTCCAGTGGGACCTAGGCATTAGATCCATGGTCTTCATTTTAAAAAAAAAAAAAAAAAAGAAAAAAAAAAAGAAAAGCACATAAAAACCTTCACTTGTATCCCCAGATACTCTTCAGAATGCATCTCCATCACAATATCACAATAAAAACCTTTTTTTTCCAGGGAAGCATGCCCCCGGATCCCCCCTAGCACTCACATCACATTCAGACTTTGCCCCCCCCCCCCCCCCCCCCCCCCGTGGAAAAATTCTGGATCCGGGCCTGAACATCCTGCAATATGGCTCATTTCCATATGAAGAAATCAGTAATTTTCATATCCTATTAGAAGTTATAAAGTTCGTAATTTTGATTTTAAATTACAGTATTTTACGACATTTATTCTAGTTTAGTAATAAATATGCGTCATAATGAACCCCTGTTGTGTATTGACTTTATATCCTAGATCCATTTAGCATGAAATGCTAGAAATGTTCAATATCTTAATTATTCTATAAATTCCTCTGGTATTGATCAAGCTAATTATGATTAATTTCGTGTCGGTAATGCATGTAGTTCCATCGGACCGTTTCAATAGGACGATCAATTTTGTAAAAAAATGGTGGAAAAAAAACTAGTCTGGGGTTGGGCATATTTGATGTTTGACTAGCCACCATTTTGTCACTCACCCATAAGCAAATTATCGTTTGTAAATGACATTTAATTCATAATAATATCACCATGGTATGACAATAGCATATCAAAAAACATTAAAGAAGGGGTATTAAGCATTTTACAAGATATAAGAGAAATATACTGAGATACTGAACATACGCATGTGTATGTGTGTATGTGTGGCTACATACTGAACAATATGTGTGTATGTGTGTTGTTATATACTTAACAATGTGTGTGGTTACAACTGAACAATGTGTGTGGTTACATACTGAACAGTGTGTGTGTGTGTGTGTGTGTGTGTGTGTGTGTGTGTGTGTTATTCAATGATATAAAGTCGTATGCTATACTCACAAATTAATTTATCATTTATAATGTCATACAATTATTCAGTATTTCACAATTCTATCACACAACACTATTTTTTTTTTCAAATCGGCCATGAACACAGCATATCAAATACAAATCAGTAATGACAAATATTTCAAAAGAAATGTGGATCCTGCGCAAATGATAATATCTAAGTATAATGTGTGCGGTTTGCTTAATATCACTCAATTAAGATAACTTGAATTAGATTGACTTACCTTCTGTGATAGAAAAATATCTTTGAGTCTTGGTTACAAATGATTTCATCTCATGATTCTTTGTGTGTGGAATTTTGCTCCGATGGAACTCATGACATCTTTAAAATTATAGACGTTCAAAGTAATTTATATTTAGCAAAGGAATCGGTAAACGTTAAAACTTTAAACAAATGATAACCAAAGGAAAATACTCATATTCTTATAAATGGTTCATTTCGATTGGACGAAATTTGTGTTGAGGAATAACTCACTTTTCAATATACCAGGGCCGTCAGATAGTGTTTAGTATTATAAGTTCGTCATTGAGATTTATCTTTTACGAAATAATGCCTTATATCTCTCACGTAACATATTCTTGAGGAGAAATCTCAATAAGTTTTTAGTTAGCTATTTGAAAGATATTTAATAGATGTATGTGAATTGTTCTGTTATAATATTTCATTAATAAATGTTTCAACTAACTTATACTGCCACGCAGATTCGAAATATCAAATGTTATGTAAAATAAACGCAGAACCTCTAAAAGTAACCTTAACCGACGTTTTTAGAATAGCTCACCATGCATGCATCTCACGTTTAAGGATATCATTTTTTTCTTTTCCTACACTAAGTACTAAAAGAATTTATTTCCATGGCTATTAGCAAAAACATGTGTCTACATCCATCAACAATACTTAACAGTAAGTACTTTTGGGCGAATTCCATCATTCTTGTTTTTCAAATAAAAATGCAAACATCTAATATGAAATATCAAAGTATATAAATAAGCTGACATACAATATCATCTTGATAATTAACAATTTTTGTTCAAAAATGCAATGTTAGGTCATTCTTATTATAGAAACAAAAAGGATGAATTTTCTCTCTAAGTATGTTAGTGTTACTTAAGCGCTAAGTGTGGCTGGTGGATTCGATCCAGTTTGCCTTCGCCATTTGTAGACAATCATAAACAGACTTTGCAGGCCTCCTACCAAGATAAATCAATACATCTCGTATTTTATTGATTTATTTGAATTATATAGAATTTCGTTTTGGATTTATGATTTAACGTACTTGCCAAAAGCTAACGTTTTACACCGGAAGTTGTTTTGAAACCACGCGTATGTTATCACGTTCACGGTTGTAAATAATGTTTTTTCTTTATCATGGTTATACCACACAGTAGGAGCGACGTGAATAACTAATATCAATATTTTTTTTATTTTTTGATGGTGTGTGTTGGGGGGGGGGGGGGGGTGTAAACCCAACATTTAAAGATCCTTTATGTCATATTCATTTTTTTTTTTTAAATTTTAGACAAAAGCAGCTCGAGGTGAATAATGGAAGCATCAACTAATTATTTGTTAAGTTCTTATCATGCATAATAATTATAATTAGGCTATTTGTTTGCAACAAATAGCGTGGGAAAGGTCCTTTCATTCTCTTAAGCTCATATAACACACAGCATGAATGCCGTTTCAGACAATCACATTTTACACTCTGATTTATACCTCGTCGTTCTAAGTTATCGCAGTAATTATGTAATGGTATACGATGGACGATTTGACTTTTTTTTTCTTTTTCCGATTAGCATTGTGAGGTTATCGACAAGCTTTTAAACAACCCATAAAACTTGTTGCTTTCTAAATAATTGCAATTTGCTTTCATAAGCAGCGGCTTTAATGTGTCTCCTGGATCTTTTTTCTTTTTTTGTGGAAGAGGGTGTAATGAACTGAAACAAATTTTCGTTCTTAAGACCTGCAAAATTCGACAGTATATATTAAAAAACCCGGTAACACAGAAGGCGATGTCTGAATATTTTTTGATATGCTGATTCGAGTTTCTGTGCTTTGTGGGATATTGTGCTTTGTGGGATATTTCACCACAAAAAACTGGACATCACTCTATGTCTTGAATTATACGCATCCACGGCAAACAAAGTATATGCATGAGTGTGCGTGTGTCTGTTGTTGTTGTTGTTTTACTTAGGAATTAAATTATCATTCATGGTTGATAAAATGGCACATGGTTCCAATGTGTTGATTTGCTGTGTTGTATCGTAACTGTTTGCAAACATTGAGTTTCTTTGCTCAGAGTGATAATTTTCAATAAATGGGAACGCAATAAATATGTAAATGCGAGCTCTACCAAATCTTATATCAATTCTTGGACCAACACCACACACTACATTTTCTTGTTGGTTTGACTTGCAGCTTGATAGTGCACTCACTTTTCAGTGAGACGTTAGCGTGAAGGAGAGCACACTGTTGGTCACCTCTTACTTCACTTTGTTAAACCACATTCTTAATTCTTGTAAATGTAATCAATTACATGCAATAGACCATTTCCGAAGTGGGACGTAAAATAACGTAATTCAGAGAGCACTTCCTGAACACCTAATCTACATGCTGGAATAATATTTCACACATTGTTCAGTGGGAAGTAAACACATACTTGAGAATTTCCCAAGTCACTGGTTGGTCAATCTACATCAACAAATTAAACCGGATATTCTCGATTCTCTGATGAAATGGTCTATAGGGAAAACTCATGTCGTAGATATATTCCTGAGTTATATTGTATGTCAAATCAAAGGCAACATCGAACACATACCTCACTACATCTCAATATATGTTACATACGTGTTTGATTCCCGTTACACATGTGAAAACATCTGCAACAGGTGTTTCAAATGTGATTTAACAGAGTTGTCTCAAATATCTAGAGCTGCGTCACCTTGAGCGGCCAGGATTTCATCAACAAGAACCCAAATATCTCTTCTCCCAGCCAATCCTATTCAGCCTAAGACCACCTCTGATCCCATTTTGATCGATCGTGTTCAGCAGTGATTGCTTCGTGTAACCGCCTCATGGTGGTCATCACACCCTAGCTAGATGATCCTCGAAGTCTAGACAACTCAACATTCGACTGTACATACCAGATTATTTGAACTGTGTATATGCGGAGGAAAGCATTTAAGGGTTTCTTCCATGATACCTCTGTGTAGGAAGAAAACTAACAGTCAAACTGTTAGTTATAGTGTTCGTTCAATGTTGTTAAACTTTTGTTTCTTTTTCACAGAAATAAAGCTTTAGATGAAACAAGAAATGTCTTTAAAAGAGATATTCGGTGTCAGAAAAAAATAAAGAACGTAATAGTGTTAAAATATAATGTATTTAATATAATAATGCTGGCAAGTTTTAAATGGTCTGTGGTTTTAAAATAATGTTATAAAACGTATTTTTATCAATTTATGAGATGCAATATACTAGGAAAAGAAAAAAAAGGAAAGAATGGATGAAAATGTAAATTAAGCGAAATCTAAAAGTTCATTCAGTAGGATTCGATCTTGGGGTCCCCCAGTTCAGCAGACGAGCACTTAACCAACTGCGCAAACGGAGACTGATGCTATTGTAACGTGTCCGAGCGGTCTGAAAAACTATAGATATGTGAAACTAAATTTTCATTGTGACTCTCCTGGGTATGATTATGTAAATTAAAGTTAAGCTATGACATATATACAAAGCTTATTTACGAATGATTGTAACAATGATTGACTGTCTCAAATAATCAACGTTTAATCAATTTGAGAATCAAAGATAAAAAACTGAATATAACTCCTTAACTTAATACTGAACACACAATTATCCCAATAGCCTAAACGAAATTTAACAATTCAGCCCTATCTTTTTTTTCTTCTATATTTTCAACTTTGACCTTCAAAAATATCTTTAAACTCTAAATCCTACGAAGTTGCTCCACACCAGATAGCACAATCCTTTCAGGGTGCAGTAGTA
This sequence comes from Solen grandis, assembly GCA_021229015.1. NCBI lineage: Eukaryota > Metazoa > Mollusca > Bivalvia > Adapedonta > Solenidae > Solen > Solen grandis. Next base: position 11,360,276 of record CM037784.1, on the reverse strand, counting down.
ACCTTACCTAAAATACTTAACGTATGTCTCCAACTGCTACCCGGCCAGCAGATTCTCCACCTCAAATGTTATATCCCACCAGAAAGCGTAAGAATAGAAGGAATTGTTTTGGAAGCATGTATGAGCGGAATCATCATCGGTCTGGAATAGGAATAAATTAAAGGGAGATAATTCAGAAAATATAAATATTTAATAATTACCACTTGTAGATAAAACTAAAATAACAAAATTGAATCATATTTTATAAAAAAAAAAATAAGCAATCATTCCAGCATCAATTAAACCAAAAGATTATAATATAAAAGCCTAAAATCTGTTTGCTATATATGGCTTATATATGGCCATATATATATGTTAATTTATACACTGCGAGTTTGCGATTTAGAAGGGCGAGTCCACTTCCAAGGTTAACTACGTATTCTATATACTCACAACTGTTTATTTTTTCAATAGCTTAGTTTTTATGTTTGAATTTTTCAACTGGGTGTTTTTATGTTTAAATAGGTAGATTAAATTGTTATTTGCCAATTGACAATCACGCAGAAAGACATGCACCCCCAAAACTCCCATTTTACGATGGAATATCCTAAAATAATTTATGCAAACCATTCAAACGAGTGTTTTTTCGAACTTTTCGGTTGTAAACCAAGATTTCATTGGCTCAAGAAATAGGTCAAAATCCTTTTATACAGCTTACGCCGAAAATATAAACACTATAATTATACAGTACACAGTCAAAACATGCAGGTTTTCATCGGGTACTCAGACTTTCTCCGATCCGAGACGTTGAGTCTCATTTGAATGTATTATAAAAATTGAATTCGCTTTCCATGTTTTATTTACAGAAATTTATTGAAGCTATGAGTAGTGTAAATAGGTTGTTACTTTTTTCTTCCTGTCTTATATTGGATATCTATTTGATTGATTCAAAGAATATAAAAAAAAAACACGTGATAATCGTTTGACAGACTTATAAAATGATAACTCCTTATTCCAGATATTTTATAAAACGATGTACGTTTTGCTCTTTTCCCCTTTCCCTTCTTTCGCCGGAGAGCATAGCATGTTCAGTCAGTTGAGCTAGAATGGTACAATAACTCAAATAATATAAACGTCAACAATTGTATATTCTACTCATCAATTCTTGTAAACAATTGTGGCAAATAGGACAAAGTGATGTCAAACTCAAACGATTTATTCCCTAAAGATGCTTCAGAGACTTCTTGCAAATTTGATTAACATGTTTCATTCTACAGAAGTTAAGCTTGAGCCCAGTATCAGGAAAGGATTGTCGATTTTCCATAATCACTGTATCGTGACATGAAGTTTAACGTCGACAGAGGTTAATACGTTACAAACTACCAGACAGTTGCCTCGTCAAACGTTGATTAGGGCATTGGCAGACAAACCTGCACGTGTCGACAGGAACTTAAAAAGCTCTTACTCTACTCTCAGGATTCCGTGTAGCACGGGATCCTTTTTCCGATATTAATATAAATAATTCCAAAATTTCGCAAGAAAGAGAAATAAGAGAAATTGTCGTCATGGTAATAGAAATAAAACGTAAGTTGGTTGAAAACTTCTTCCTCAATTTCCGTCTCCATCGTCATATTTTTCTAGCCTCCTACCCTCTCCTCTATTTCATCTAATCTCCATTTGTTATTGTTTATCATTATCATCACTATTTATATTATTTTAATTATTTATTAATATTTTTATATGTTATATTGGTCTCAAACGGACTTAACACATCAATTTTATCTGTATAAATTTGAGGAAAATAGGTTTTGAAAATGAGTGACGTTACGTATAACAAGAACAGAAAGTTGTACTCTGAGTCATTCATTCTTTATTTCCCCCATTTCTGGAGATATGAAGAATATATACAATGTGAAATCAAAGAACATATATACAAAACAAATAAGTAGTTACAAACGCAAATACATTCGCAAATATTCAGAAAAATGCATGATGAAATAATTAATATTGCATATGGACAATGTCAAGTTATACATATTACTGATCTTGGTATTAAATGTGAGCACAAGAGCAGCATATACGCTCTGTATAATATCAAACCTTACACACAAAAAAAAGATCGTCTTTGAGTCAAGTTACACACCTGCGTATGATAAATGTATATTTCGTCACTCTAACCATGCAAACAGGCGTGAACAAAGCGAAATGATTTAGATAAGAACTCATTGTTGTCTGTGTCCCCCAGGGTAGGAGCGATTGTAGCACCTAGGACCCGCAGAGAAAAGTTTACATTGTCTAATGATAGCAACTGGCTAACAATATAAGCTCCGTATTCTAGTAGCATATCTTGTATGAATAATGATCTAACGTGATCCGTTGCAGCACATTCACTTAATAAATGGACTAGTTTATTATGTTGCATATTCAAGCACTTGGAACACAATGATTCTTCTTTAAGAACGGGTTCACACCACGCCTTTGCCACTGTTCTCCTCACCGTTCTCGTGCAGCTGTACTTACAAACGTCATATATCACAGCGCGGCATATAGTAGGACAAAGGATTCTGAAAAAGGCAAAGTCGTCACAGGATGACACCCTGTAGTTCCACTCCCGCTCAAGAACAGAAAGTTGTACTCTGAGTCATTCAGGCTTACAAAGAGATCCTTAGTTACCATGACTGCGCCTTTTATGTTTAAATTAAGATCAATTCCACTGCATTTTACAATTTATTTGACGTATTTTATATATATATATATATATATATATATATATATATTACCAGGAAAACGATAAAATTGAGATTTCCCATAAGACAATAAACACTGACTGACTGACTGATTGACTGACTATTTGAGTTTATCAAATCCTAACCAAATGCTATGTTTTATTATAAATTGTTTGACTGTTTTGTCTAAATTTTGAAAAAAGACGTGGTATTATGTCCTTTAGTCCACAAAAACATTACTTCAATTTAATTCAATTAATTGACAGAAAAATCGTTAAAAAGGTCAAATACTCCGTTTATCATAACGTTGATCAAACGATTATAATTGATGTTTTATTGGTATAGAACCATCAATCGGCTTGGATTTCTATGAAGCTATAGTTATAGTTTTCGTTTCATCTATTTAAAATTTAAAACCATTCATAAGATGTGAACACACGACTTTTTTTTCTGACTTGGAGTACTAAACAATACAATTGACGTGAATAGCAAATGTTATTCGCGCAACATTCTAATAAATAGATAGTTTTGTAGTAGCTATTAATGAATATTCTTTCACATATAGTATATCCAAGTACATGGTGTATTACAATTAGTTTGTTCGGTGGTTGGACTTCTGTCTTGGCAGTTCAATCCGATTGACCTATCTCAGACCCACATACACCACATATCATCTTTAACGTACTTTCCTTCTGGGGAAACTGTTGTTTCTACGAAGTTGTCAAAGAATTCCGTGTTTAAGATTGTGAAATGCCTTTTGCATTCATGCAAAGGAAGGTCAAAGATCCATTTGAATCATAACAACGTATGACCTTTCTTACCTTACCGTACAGGATACCATGCGACGTCTTTTTTAAATCCAGAACAAGGAAAATGCCTTCAAGGATAAACAAGAAATATCTTTAAAAAAGATATTCGGCGTAGGATGAAAGAAAAACGAGATTTTCATTCATGCATAAATATACTTTAATTAAGAAACTTATAAATGGAAATATATGCAAAACACATTTCAAAGACTCTAATGTTATGATAGGTTATAAAAGCATTGTTGTAAATAATTGTAAAAAACATGTCTAATTTTGGTAGTGAACAATGATGAATGGCAATGTTTTTAACAAGGTTTATTTTGCAAATAAGAAAATAGTCCACGAGATGTGTACAACAACAGGAATTTAGCAAAAAAAGGTACAATTTTAAAATAATGTCTATATATATTCAAAACAAAATGTACAGTATAGAATGACTAGACTATTATACAAAAGACACGACTGACCATTATCGTAAAGGCCTGCACCATAAAAATTGTAAAATGATTAAAATCAGAATATGAAATGATTTGATATAACAAATATTTCAGAGTACCTCCAAATGTTCTTATTTAAAAGCAGTGTAATGTTATAAATTATCCTATGAACTATAAAATAATCTATGATAATCCACTGCATAAAACCTAATTTAGTTCCAGGCTGATCATGTAATGAGCAGTTATCTGCTCGTTGTAGTTAGGAAATACAATTTTTTCTTCACCTTTATTTTATTTCTTACTGACAAAAGCTTGTTCAGGTCTGATTTTATCAGTTGTAAACTGTATCAAAATAGTTTATACAGGCATATACATTAATGATCAGCACCTTAAAGCATAGATTCATTGATAAAGGAAGTTACAATAAACAAGATAGCCATGATGGCCCTGAATGACTCGCCTGGGTATCACGGCTACAATTTTATTTTCAATTTTTTTTTTAATATAAAAAATAGACAATAATTCTAGTATAACTTAAAAATATTTTACCCCTGATGCAGTGGTGCGAAATTTTATCACCTGAAGTACATGGTTTCATCAATAAACTAAATACCTAAGATCTAGACGACATAGTTTCAAAAAAGAAGAATGTGAATGTTTATCCTATATATGTCTATGTAAAATAACTGTCCCCTGGGTTGTGGCCGTTATCTTTCGATATGTTCCATTAGACAATGCTACATGCCAAATATTTAAGCTGTAGCCTTTCTGGTGTTACAGAAGATTTTTTAAGTGATCCCATTTTAATCTGGAAAAATAAGTGACTCATTTTTTTTTAAATTGCCAGTGTATGTGTAATTTTTGAGAAGAGTGTTTTAAGTTTTACCCATAGGCTATTCATTTAGACTATAATGCAAGTAAGCCTCGCCCACTAGCAGGCATGCCTTTTATATTTATGACACTAAATGTTAGAATAAAAGCTTAATAAAGAAGAACCTTTAATAAGCGTTTTGTTAGGACGCTAAAAACACAGCAAAACAAAAAATCACAACTATCAACATGTGGTAAGAAAGTAAAAGATGTGAATTTTTCCGCTTCGTAAATATTATTCTTCCAGTCTTCTAGAACATTCCGAGGAAAAGCGCGCGAAAGACCGACGCACAACAAATTTAGTACGCTCTAGAAATAGTTCAATATTTTTTCTATGAAATATCTTATTTATAGACGGTAATACAAAAAATTATGGCTTGTTTGATATTTGTTCATATCATTATTGCATATGACAATTATGATATAAAAGCGTTATTAGTTGTTTTGGTTTTGGCGAATTAATTTTCAATGAGAGCATCTCGGCAGGCTGGAAGAATTCAATATACATAGTAATTAAGGGGTTTCATGTCATAACACGGTGGATTCTTTTTTGTTGTTTTAAATCATTTTCACAAAGTAGCATTCCTCAATTGATGGAAAAGGATTGTATTTAACTTACTGAAATCACTTTCATGTTTACATCAAAAAGAAAAGTAATAACACCAAGCTGAATGATATATACAAGCTGCACCCCTTATTTACAGTAATTTTATAGTCCATAACGATGCGTTAACCAATAACAGGAGTCCTTTTATTCAGCTTAGAATTATTTACCGCTGTTATCGTACATTTGATTGGTTTAAGATGCGAGTTGAAATCGAAATTATACAGCTACGCCGAAAAAGTCAAGAAGTCTCTTGACATCCTTATATATAATGTCTTAAACATACATCAATGTAAAATATTTAATTGCCAAAAAGGGTTTTATTCATGTGTTTCTGTAAAAGGAATACGTTGAGAATTTCTTTTTTGTAATAAGCATGGCCCATCGTAATGGATTCTATACGAATGTGAAGAGCAATACACGCGTACAGAAAATTTCAGTAAAACAATAAAAAAGAATTAAAAAAGAAATAAAGTAATTGGTAATTCATTAATTTTATGAAAAGTTACCCAAAGACACCTGTGTCAAAAAAGTCTAAAATTTGGCCTGCAGTTTTGGAGAACAGGTCTCTTTAGTTTTCACTATATACATATATGGCAAAATGGCCCCGCCTCTAGTGGCCATGTATTTATACTGATCAGAATAATTTTAACAATCTTGGTAGTGGGTTACACAAGGAACATCCGTACTAAAATATTTTGAGATCTGGCCAGTAGTTTTGAAGGAGATGATTTTTTAAGTTTTCATTTTTTTCTTTTTGTTGCCATGGCAACCAGAGTTTTACATGGATCAAGTTTATTTTAGCCAAGTTAAATCAAATTCTGCTCAATGATTTTAGAGGAGATGTTGTTTAAAGTTTTCAATATATACATACATGTATAAGGCAAATTAGCTCCACCCCTAGCGGCCATGTTTTCATACGGATCGAAATAATTTTAGCAATCTGGTAGAGGGTTACTCAAGGAACATCTGTACTAAAATATTTTGAAATCTGGCCAGAAGTTTTGAAGGAGATTCATTTTAAAGTTTTCTTTTTTTTCTTTCCGTTACTATAGCAACCAGAATTTTGGTCTGAGAAAGAAAAAAACAAACAAAGGAACGTGCAGAATCCTCATACTGCCATCTATTCATATACCAAGTTTCGTAATATTATCTTAAGCGGTTTTTAAGTTATCGCGGGATCCAGATTTCTTGGCATCCGGATGGACAGACGGACGGACGGACGGACAGACAGACGGACAGACAGATAGAGTGATGGAGGGCAAACCTATATTCCCTTCCGGTGTAAACACCGGTAGGGGAATAAAAAAAAACTTAAAGCGTTTAGTGCGACATGATGGACAATAATAACTAATATTGATTTATGTATGGAATGTGACACATCTAGTAAGTATTGCACAGTCATAGCAATTCATATTGAAAATTTGCGTTAAAGAGGTTTAGAACAGCATGTGGATTATGCGTATGTTGTCCAATGATTTGTAATCGTATTATATTACATGTTTATCGTCAAATATAAACATTACTAGAAAACACGTTTTACTACATTTGTAGACGTTATAAACTCAGGATATCGTGCAGCTTCAAACCGATCTACAAATAAAATTAGTAAATCCTAATTATCGTCAAATCATTAGCTAAAAAACTTACCGTTGAAATTAAGGACGTTTTAGCGGGTTACCACTGATTTTAAGTTTGGTAAAAAAAACTGGAATTTTTCGTTTATTTTCAGAAGGAACCCTAGAATTTAGGATAACTGTATTAAAAACATTATTAAATGTATGTTTGCCATGCGGTGAGGGTCCAAAAATTCACATTTTTGTGTTGTATGCAAATTCAGAGAAAATTTTAAAAAAATCAAGTTTTAATTAAAAACAAGCGTGGTGATTTTTTTAGTTTTAATTAAAAAAAACAAAAAAAAAAAAAGCGTGGTGATTTTTTTTACATTTCAGAAAGCCTTTTTGTTAGAGGGGTGAATTTAAAACAAATAAAGGAAATATGTCCATGGATTTTAATATGAAAATAATATATAAACATAGCTTTTGGGTAGTTTTTGTATACAGTTTGGTCCTGACACAATGGCGGTTTTTGTTCGTTTTGTATTTCCACCTGTAAGTTATAAAACATATAAAAAGTTACATATTGTGATAAAATATTTCTGAAAAATATTATTTTGATATGTAAGTATAGTATTTAGAATGCAATATTTCTTTTTTTAATGCTTTGATTTTAGCAAACAGTGATATATTTTACCCTAAGCTAAATCTTTTAAACGTGCATGACCCCCTATTTTAATTCAAAATTCAAATACCTTTGAGTTATGGTCTAAGTTCTTGTGTGCAAATTTGAAAAAAAAAATCAGAAAAAAACAACAACAAAAAAACAAACAAAAAAACGCTGAAACGCCTTTAAATATGACATTTCGATTTGAGAACTTAGCGTGGAACAAGCCGTGCACATCCAACTCCAGAGAAAGAAAGGAAAACAACTACAAATTGTATTGATCAGCAAATCATATTTTAAAATACGTGACTGTCAGTTCTTGTAAAAGCTTTTACCTCCAAAATATTAAAAAAAAGTGAATCAATTAGAGAGGTTTAAAGTTTATTCAACAAAGAGTTTTATTCTTTTACTTTAATGTGTTAGGGTATCCATTTAATTATTTTGAAAAGGCTTCTTCTGCATTTTAAATTCACAGAGCTAATAGGGAGATACCTAATAGGTGTGCATTCAATTATGAATGGTTACTCACAGCTTCAACAAGCAGGAATATCGTAAAGTTTAGTGTGGAGTTCCAATATCGTCACCAAGGCTACACCAGGAAGAGAACGTTTTAGAAAGGTATTGACGACATGACACGTTGGTTAGGAGAGTCTGGTTACAAAATAATGAAAAGCCGACTAGAAAACAAAATGACATTGTTTTGCACAGCTATATCAAATATCGAGTGGGACGTGACCACCAACTCGAGACTAGACAATTCATATTGTTTAAATGGATTTCAAATATATCGGTCAAATTCAAAATGGTTCGCGTACAACAACAATAGCTATTTCAATAGGAATCGAGGATACAAATTTGCTAGCATACTCTAATCGGTTTCATTATACACAATCATATACGAGTATATATATATAGTGTGTGTGTGTGTGTGTGTGTGTGTGTGTGTGTTGTTTTGACCTATCACGAAAGCATAACCTAAGCTAATGTAATGTATCACGAAATAAAAAGGTTGAAACAATTTTATTTTTGGATTTCTATCTTGAACGCAACAAAAACTTGTTTTGTTTTAAATGCATTTATTAACATATACAAAAAAAAAATAAGATGTATCACTTAACCCTTTTAGGAAGTCTTTCAGTTCAGCCTTGCTCAAATGTTTGTTCTACCCGGATTCCCCTTGTGCATTTGAGGTCTTTCTTTACGTGTTATTGGTTTTTAGTCATATGACAAATACCGTCTCGGTGACAACAGCTTTAAAGGCACCATAAATGATACAATCAAGTTACAAGTTGCCAACAGTGGTTGAATAACTATGACTTTTCACGACAATACCATTTCTGCTAGATTTTATTTACAGTTAAATACACGTTTTATTTTACGTTTGATAGGTACAGTCCACACATTTTTTCCCTTTTGATGTCTTGAAAAGAATACGTAAAAACCAATATGATATAAAAAAATAAATAAATCATTATTGGGCTAGCCTGCCGACAGTGAAAACACTTTCTCTGTAGATATATAGGAATGATACCTTATTTATGTGACACGGGAAATTTAATCACAAATTCATTTCATAGACCAAACGCTTTTTACAACATGAAACCGCGAACACATGTACCCACGAATTTCCCTCATGTACATAAGCAACGAAACTGAGTGTCAAGAAAAATCAATGTTTTTACAGTATTAGCCGCAATGCGGGCTAATCAATCTGGGTTTGGTCTACCCGATAAGTAAGGGACATATTTTTGGACTTAAAAAAATGTTATCCATGATACCATCGTGTTTCTTTTTGACTGCCTGGATGAAGCGTCAGTGTGAGAAAATGACACATACAAATGCATTAGGATGCAATTTTGGTGTCATGTTCTGACTGATTATCTTCAGAGAAATTATTTCCTTTCTATTCTGCTGAACAGAGTATTAATTTCTTTTTCACCGGATAATTTTGATAATTTAATCTGTTTGCCTATATTGTAATGATAAAAACACTTCCGGTTGTCAACACTTGATATTCCTTGTGTGTATGTATTAGTTATCGTTCATAGTTTAGTTTTTATGGAATTTATCACAAGCAACGCGAAGTGGAGCGCTGCGATAAATTTTTACAGTTTGTCGCGCACGCCACACAGTCTCGCATTTTACTTTGCATTATTAAACCGACTACCGTGTGATTGACACTACACATGATGGTTCAGAGTCAGTATCACTGGTTACATTTTATAAGCCCAAATGCAAAACATGACGTAATCAGTCGCCGCCGCAACAAACTCCATCCATTATGTCCTAAGATCACGTTGGCACCATACACACTCATATTTTCTCAATATCAAGACCTCACGGATCCTCACGTACCCATTTATCCAAATAGTTTTCAAGCATTGAACGAAATACAAGCATTTCATTGCGTGATTAAATAGGACAAACTGTAAACTTCAAAACAGGAATAAATTTCACAAGTATCAAAAATATAATCAATTACAAATACAAAAAAACCTCAGTTCTTTGATATAAAAATCATAAACATTATCTTGTATAAACTAATGTGACTTAATTCGTGAAGAGATAAAATCAAAGCGATGAAGTCACTGAAGTTGTGTGTGTCGCAAATGAAAGAGTGTTTAAAGAGCTGTAAGTCAATCACCAATAATTAAATTCACTTTGATAAACAAAAGAAATGCGGCATTCCTATTCTCTCAGCGCTATCAGAGCTTTGATTTGTATTCATGCAGTACTTTATCTACAAAAGACTCTATTTATAGACTGAAGTAATTATGCAAATTTTCTGCACAGGTTAGAGGCTCCGAACTCATTTCGGATAGTAATATACAGGTTTGGTCATTTTTTAGTGTAAGAAATAACCCTTGGAGATATCTGAGGTCGATAGATTGATGTGATTATTAGTATGTTACAATGATTTGTTTTGGACTTCACATGGATTATCGTAACAGCCTAAAATAACCGAACGCTGCACATTTACTATCAAATTTATTTGCAAGCCACATTTGCATCGAAACAAACTATATTCGTGCGCTTGGTAAAGTGATCACGTAATATAAACAATTACATCATTCGATTGCAGTTACGCCAACATAGAAAAATAAGTTCTATAATGTTTTCATGTCACGGGCGATTTTTGTAGCCTGTAAGTATTTATTTTTCACACAACATTTCTTAATTCTAGCATACTTATTTGGTAGAAATATATACAATTCTTCAATCCTACTATCACACTATTGAGAGGTTATTCAGTTTTAAATCTAGGAGAACCTGGGTTGAAAACGTAGTACTATAGTTGGTGTGACTGACGTCACACACAACGAAATATAAAAGTCACATCATCGAGCGATTTTCTCGATAAATTTTATACAGATGCATTTTACAAAACAGAGCCATTAGGATAACAAAATAAGTGAACGATTAAATTTAATCGTTCAAGGAGTTAAAATAATAAATTTCTTTTCTAAATATTATTGTTCCGTTGTGTTTCACTAAAACATCGTTTATATTTCTTATATAAACATAAAAGAGGATGCACATACAAAGGCCTTTTGTTGGAAGGAAATTAATCAGTTCTTTAACATCTTCAATATCTAAAGTAATTTATGGTTCATATTTAGAAAATATCATACATAACTATTAATTCGAAAAAAAAAATGTATGGAATAATTAAATATTGCTGAAATGTGTTAAAAATCTAATCATCAAAGCGCCCGGTTTATACACTACAAGCTTTTGTCTGCTATTTTCCTTGCTAAACAAGACGAGCAGATTTTATTTTACGCAACAATTATAAACAAGAAAGCCTAAATTGTTGAAGCACAAATGTATATTTCAGATAACATCTTCAAACATGTTTTCATAAAACGTGCAGGTACTTTCTGATTACGCATTATTCTATGTAATGATTGTATATAATATAAAGCGTATAAAATGAACAAAATGTCGTAATAACTATGATAATAATATTTGGAAGATAAACCTGCGACATATGGGCGTTGGCCTTAAGCATTCCAGTGAAGATCAGATGACTTCAATGCCATTGGAATAAAATGTTATAGTCAACCGTAATTCAAACGGATTGTCGAAATACAATTTTACATCAACCGAACATTTTTTATAAGAAGAGAGTCAACCTTTGAAATAAGAAAATAATTTATCTGAAGTGATTTTTCAAATGTGCTTTTTAATCATTCACTTCAACAATTTTGTTTTCTGTATTTCTTGATTCTTTGAAATTAGATATACACGATCTTTTGTGAATGATGACAGTGATTAATAAGGCTTAAACTAAAAGTCGATTAACTCGGAATTCATATGAAACTGAAAATCCGGATAGTAAGGTTGAAGTAATTGGGTTTCAAGCATAGAATGTAGTGTATTGTATGCTGAGTTTTTGTTCTTGATTATTTAGTTAACCTTTAAACACGAGTTACACGAGAGCGGAATAAGCCAGAATGTCGTAAGATTGAAAATTCTTTGTACATTCCTGTATATTCGAAGTGCTTTCTAAACCTTCGGACCGCATTCTGAATGCATTTGAAATGTTCGGGCTTATTCTTATGACGAATGTTTGCTAATGTTTAAAACATTTGAGGTGCATTGGAAGTGATGAAAAATCGAAATGTATTTGAGGTGTATTCTAACTGCTCTCTGACGTTTTAAATAGTCTTAAGGCATCCTGGCAGCATTTTAAACATTATGATTGCATTCGATGGTGAATACAAACTGTACTTTTCTTTCAAACAATCGTTTAAGACCCGGCCATCTGCCAGGAATCTCACAATGATGCAAAGGTTCAAGTTTTGTATTGCCTTCTTCAATTTCGTATCCTGCTCCTCTGTATTTTTGGTCCCACCAATTCATCAACATCAAATTTCATCCTGAGGTAGTTAAAGAAGGACCGTGGGTTTTCTACTGTGAGCTCCTCCATTAGTCTAGCATAATAGCCATACAGACTCCTCCTCTCCCTTGCAAGCCATGGTCGGTATGACATCTACTTGGCCTTCCCTACTGATTCCTCTCCTGTCCTGGCACCCTCCTTTGAATCAGCCCTTGCTGGCGGTTGGTACAATCGGGACATTTGTGTTACTTTCTAACTACATGCGAAGTGGTAAACAATTTTAGTATTCGAACTGCATTCTGTTTGAATTATTGAACGTGTCAAACATATTCTGGGCCAATTCCTGAAGCTTTCTGAATTGATTCGAGATGAATTCCAAGTATTCGAACAACATTCTTACAAAGCTGTTAAATTTTAGCGAAATTTAAAATCTTCCCAACCGCCGAACGTGGCGTGAATTTCAAGAACTCTCCTTTTCTGCTTCTGTCACGGGGCTTTAGTTTTACTCCGGAATGAGCTGTAACCCTACGTAAATCTACGAACACTCCCCGAACACCTTATCTACATGATAGTGAAGATTCTAGACATTATTCAATGGATAATAACATACATATGATATTTTGAGCCATTCACTAATTGATTAATTTAAATCAGCAAATTATACTGAGTATAATGCCGAACCCCGGTAAAAAGGTCAACAGAAAAACCTTTTATGGAACTGATTATTATCTATTTACCTCATGAATAATCATTCACAATTTGGTGACCTGATAAATATGAATTTACTTACCATGAAATAGTATAAAACAATGATTTTTTGTCGTTGCTTTGCACACTTTAGTGTATAAGCAAACAGAAGAAACCCTGATAAGACAGCTGTCTTAACTAGTATAGTAACAAAATATATCTTTTAAAAAAAGAAATGCTGCGCTAATGAGGGTTAACGTAATGGATAATGTAGAACTGTGACATAATGCACAAATTATTAACTGTAAATCAAAATAAGCATAGATAAAATCGGCTGAGTAAACGCCATGGTAATAAAGCACACCGTCTTTGAATCATTTTAATTATATTCTGTAGATATTTATAACGTTCGGCTCGAAACAAGTCTCAATGAGCATCAAAGAGAAGTAAAAGTGCACACTAATAGCGATTGACTATTGGCGGTAGAAGTATGTAGCACTACTTTTCAGATAGGTCGCCATACAAAACAGCATAAATATCTTTTGAATGGAAACAGGGCCTCGTAATCAAAGATATGAAAACAGAGAATCGCCCTAGTCATATGCATGTGTTATTTAATCTGTCAGTAGGGAAAATAGGACAAGAAACCGAAAACATGCCTCATACATGTTGAACATGTGTAAAACGGGGCACAAATCCCTCATGCCGCACGTGATCTAGTCAAATAAAATCATATTTGGCACATTTAAAGCTGATGTGAGACCCGTGGGGGACTTCAACAACCAGTCAACGCAAGTTTAAAATTGATTATAGCGGAAGATTGGGTGACGGTATAAACAAGTGTAGTTCTACTCGATAAAATGAATTCAAAATGAATTGCTAGCATTGAGATAGAAGCCTCGAGTCTTTAAAGTGATTGAACGAGGACAAGATAACAGAATGCTATTCCGAATTGCAATATAGATGTCTATTCAGTATTGAAATAAATTCGATCTCTGGACTTAAAATGTCTATTCTGAGGGGTTATGTTAAGAAAATGTCGTAACGAATTACTTGTTTGAATGAATTTTGTTACCACTCTTCTGAAAATAAAAAAGTTTAACTGCGGCAAATATTTTATCAAGCATTTAAGTCAAAGTTTAATAAAACGAATTTTACGTCATTGTCTAGACAATTTTGAATTTCATTATTAACAATATCTGGTAAAACTTTCGGAATCTTTGCTTCGGTCAAGCGTTTTACGACTTTAATCCCGTGATATAATTGCAATTTATATTTCATGTGATCTTTGCAAAATTGATGCCCTCACAACAAAAGCACTTTGGCAACAGTTAAACAGTCTTGACTCCGAGTAGAGGGTGGTGTGTGTTTGTGGGTTTTATTTTGTTTTTGTTTTGTTAGTTGTTGTTTTTTGTTGTTGTTGTTTTATTGTTTTTTTTTTTGTTGTTGTTGTTTTGTGGGGTAGCGGGTGGCGGAGAAAGTGTGTGTGTGTCACAAAGCCCTATGTTATATGTATCTACATGTATATAGATGCACATTTTAATCATGTATTAATATCAGGAATCATACTGCGAAATAAAATGGAGAGCAGGCTGTTTATATATCGGGAATATATCGATAACTCTACGTAATACGTCTATCATATTAATACCCATCTACAGATGCACAGTCACCCAATGCATCATTGTAAAAAAAAAAAAAAAAAAAAAAAAAAAAAAAAAAAAGGGGGGGGGGGGTCGTTTTCTCCATCACATTCAATAGCTTACGAACGGTATTGAACTTATATCTAGAATTACAAAATCTATATTTTGAAATTCTATTTTCGTGTGCCAACACATGACTGATCATATTCACTTTTAGCGCATGCGCCCCCTTCACAGGCTGAACCTACGAATTCGCAAGCCTGAACTAATAAAGACACCTCTTTACGTGGTACCGCAAGCATCTGCTTCGGTGATACCGTATTCTATATTTAACCGATTTCTCGAAGTGAGCGTTTACGAAAATAGCCTTTCCGAGTTTCATTTATGACAAGGAAGAATAGAAAAAAAAATTTACCGATCATCTGTGAACGACCTGCTTTAAAAAATTAGCTAATTTAATTCGTTGAAAAGTTTCATTTCATTCATTATTATTAGTATTGTGCCTAAGAATACAATTGACGCTTATATACTCGTACCATGGCAGTCGATTAAACATTAAAAAATGAAATTAATGGGTGACGCAGGTGATCCGTGACAGTGCTTATTTAGCTGTTGTATTAAACACGACAATATATTCAGAAACATATATTTATGAAATTAAAATGCATGTATTGTAATTTGACGTCTAGAGACTTTGTAATCTAGTTTCGTGTAACTGTATAGTATTATACTAAAATGAGTTGTTGTTTTAACTTTCTGTTATTTGTTACGAGACTTGATGTAGAATTTCCCAATAAGGAAAACGGCACACCATTGGATGGGTTTGACCACAATATGCATTAGACGAGCTGCTTTAATTGAATATTAGCTTCGGAAAGAGCACTATCGTTCTGTGTTTATGCGTATTTCTATTGTTATTAATGTTTACAAAGTTAAAATAACGACCATTTTGTACTGTTTAAAGCATCCAGTTGATATCGATGATTATTTCACTGAATGTACCTAGAATTGGTATGGCCATCACCATTAACCATTATGCAAGTCCTCGTCGCCTCTGTGTGCTCGGGGCATTTGCTGGACTTGCTACATGATTGAAATGCTGTTCTAACACAGAACCTGTATTACTGATTTGTTCGTCTACTCAGCTGAGATAACAACCATATCACTTTAATATGTGGATATTAAAAACTATGACCATTTGTGTTATCTATTATAATTTCACTACACTTAAACTAGTTGAATATTGTCAATGGCTTCATATAAGATTATATCTGACCCGCAAACTTAAATGCAAATTCAACTCAGTCAATTCACACACATTTTATCCGACATTGATTACATGGTCAATGTACAGGAGCAAACAAAGACCATTGATAACGGATACATGATATAACGGTTACATGATATAACGGTTACATGATATAACAGATACATGATATAACGGATACATGATATAACAGATACATGATATAACGGTTACATGATATAACAGATACATGATATAACAGATACATGATATAACAGATACATGATATAACGGTTACATGATATAACGGATACATGATATAACAGATACATGATATAACGGTTACATGATATAACGGATACATGATATAACAGATACATGATATAACGGTTACATGATATAACGGATACATGATATAACAGATACATGATATAACGGTTACATGATATAACGGTTACATGATATAACAGATACATGATATAACAGATACATGATATAACGCCTATATGATATATAGACTCTTACACTCGGATGCATTGAGTTCTGGTATCATCCTGCACTTTTTGTGAGACTGAAGTCTCGATTCGCATCTTTCTGGAGGTTCAACATAAGTACTTTTTTTTTATAAATGTTCGATAAAAAAGTTTGAATGCCGAATATAATTCGTGTCTTTTTAAGATTAAAATTGAAAATGCTCAGGAGATTTGAGACCGAAGCAGCAAATTGATTTCAGTATTCAGCAAATCAACTTCCAACTAAGGATGTGTCACTAACTTGACACCGTGTTTACCTACATGTCATTCCCCAACACGCGCTACTTCATTGAATACAAATCTAAATGATTAACCCTTAAAAATTTTTTATAGCACAGGCGACTTTGCATTTCTAGTATCAATTAATGGTGTGTGAATAAATGAAATCAATTATAGAAACGTTTTATTTGCATAACATATTTAGACTTATTTAA
>CM037784.1:11327775-11343145 GCA_021229015.1 Solen grandis | reverse complement strand
TATTTGACCTTGAATTGTGACCTTGACCTTGAACCTAGCCATCTGAAACCTATGTTCTGCACATCCTCTCACTCTGGGTGATACTTCTGCCAAATAGTTTTCATTTATATTAAGTGGTTCAAAAGATACAGAGCGGACACGAAATTGCTAACGGACGGACGGACAGACGGACGGACAGACGGACGGACGACCAGCGGCATAACATAATACAGCCCTTCGGGCGTATAAAAAGGGAGAAAAAAAATATATACATAAAAACATAAACTTGATGGAACTTTGTGATAAAATCAATTTGAGAACTGACTACTGAAATATATTAAATGGAGATGGAAGAGTTGAGCCCTTGAATTCCTCAATCATTATCACTTGACCACACAAGAGCTATCAGGGAGCTGAATGATGATATCAGACCACTATAATACCTGATCAGCTGGCAAATATAAGCTAATAATTTTACTGTTCCAGGATAATTCATCTTAACCCTTGCCCTCATACAGGACACCATGAAAAGACCTATGCCAACAGCATAAAACCAGATCAGCCTGCGAGTAACTCGCAGGCTGATCAGGTTTTATGCTGTTTGCTGCTCCTCAGTGGTCTGGAAATGAGGACTTTATAATTAAATATGATAAGGTTTAACTGTGGTTTTCTGCAGATCAGGCTTTATGTGGTACCTATTGAGTGCGTCAAAATGAGTCTATATGAGGGAAAGGGTTAAACCTTAGGATGCTGGATGCTTAAGTTCACAGTGGATTATATTGGTGTACTTGAGTGACAAAGGATTGCAACAGCACAGTCTAACCTGCCTTAACCTTTACCTCATGAATATTCATCTACAATTTTATGAATTGATAAATAATCATTTACTGCACTTTAAATGGTATATGAAACAATGGATTTTTCTTTGCTATGTACACAGCACTGAATCTAAGCTACAATATTGTATAAGCAAACAGAAGAGACCCTGATCAGACAGATCCTTCCAGGAGCTGTCTGATCAGTCTTCTCTGTTTGTCAATGCATTAAAACACGTCCATATGAGGTTAGAGGTTAAACACACCCTGGTATCGGCATATTAAATGTTTGCGTAAAAAGTGCCGATTGGATAATCAAAAGCAAAAACCTAAAACCAAGAGATGCGCTACCTGGCGAGATATCGTCATTTCTCAGAGGTGCAAGTTGGAACGAAAGTAAGTATTCAACCTTAAATTATACAGGGCCTTTAAATTAGCTTATGTATGTGTGTGATTTTACATTCACTTTATGCTGACATCATTCCTGAGTTTCGAAAAGATTGTTGCACTGAAACTGAACTACAAATAAAAAAGTTTTGCCAAAAATCCTCAAGAATTTGTTTCTAATGAAGTGGATAGCATAAAATTCATTCACGCTCCACACATTATTCAACGATTACATCATTACCAAATAAATATATAGCTGACATTAAAATAAATGCTGTTTTGATGATAAAAATGTTCAAAATATACATATCATAACAGACTCTTAACAGCTTTTTTTTTTTTAAATTCAAAACAACGTCACTTTTCAGTTATGAGATTTCCTTCCAAGTCTTATTTAACCCTTTCCCTCATATATACTCATTTTGACGCCCTCAATAGGTATCACATAAAGCCTGATCTGCAGAAAACTACAGTTAAACCAAATTTAATTACAAAATCCTCATTTCCAGACCACTGAGGTGCAGCGAACAGCATAAAACCTGATCAGCCTGCGAGTTACTCGCAGGCTGATCTGGTTTTATGCTGTTCGCATAGGTTTTTTCATGGTTTCCTCTATGAGGGAAAGGGTTAAATAACGCATCTATTGGTTTTAGGTCTTTGACAACAGTCACTAATAGCTGAATCCTACCTACTATAACAACACAGTTCCATTCTCCCAAGAAATCAATAAGACAACACCATAAAATTCTAATTTAGGTGTAAAATCACATAAAGAAATTAAGTCACACTTGAATTCAAAGAACTACCAGATAATAAAATATCGCATTACAAACCAGGAACACTTCAGCAAATCTTGTTGATCCATGTATTCTAGATAATGGTATTACCTACTTGGGTTTTAAATTACTGATGTTACAGACAAGTTTTGTGGATAGGCAATTTATTTGTAAACCACATTTTATATGGCAGATATAAAGATCACTATGTAGACAAACAGACAGACAGATGTCTATCAATCAATAACTGAGTATGAATATCTATTGGCAGTGAAGTTTGAAAAATTGAATTTGTAAATTGATCAAAGCATGTCTTTTTTAATAGTATTTAAGATGGATGATATCTTGAAGGTCGAAATTATACTGACTTGTTTACGATAACAAATTCAAGACAACATTAAAACAAATAATGAAAGACCTTAAATAAATTGAAAAAGTATCAAAATTAAACTCTGTTCAAAGGAAGTTAAATCTATAAATTATCTGACTTTTATTGAAATGAAGAATAGAATTGCATTACTATGGAGTATGTTTAGTAATGAAACCATCCTTTATAAACTCAAGGTATTTTTTAACACTTACATTTTAACAAACTATTTATTACAAATAAAATGAACTTCTTTGTGAGGAAGTAAATAATAATTAAAATTTCATGAAATGAACATTAGTAAAGTTACAATGATGAAATATGCCATCATTTAAACAGTAAATTGTTATCTTAAATATATTTAGTGATGTTATGACATAGAAAGCTATAACACTATCTAACAAGCAGTATAAAGGGAGTGCACTATAAATGTACCAACATTTAGAGGGAGTTAACTATAAAATTTCATTAAGTGGCATAGTAATACAAGAAAAAATATAGTGGCAATATCACTGTTTTCTTTTCCTTCCAATGAATGACTTTTAACAACAAATTCCAACCAAAAGTTAAGAATGTATACTTCAGTTACATGACTATATGTAATATACCAAGTGATGGTGGTTTTCAAAATCTAAAGATTTAGTCCTAAAAGAAATGCATAACTACAACCATCTTCGGACACCCATGCCAAATCAATCAAAATCATCTATCAGCCTCGGGAATTTACACCTGTATTTAGCTGTTTTAAAGTGTGTAAAAATACACCATTTCATTGGTTCTAATATGAATTTTTTTAACCAATCAAACAAGTTGTTTGATACAGCTTTTAACAGTAATGTATTGTTAGTTAAAATGACTTTCAAACCTCAATGTGGAAGAATATTTTATTTGTAAAGTGCATTTTCATAAGTCAATATCAACGACTGTTGTAAAACATACTGCTTGCCTATTTCCCCACTGCATGATGTCATGAAGTGGAACTCAATAAGTCAATTAGGGGTGTCTGACAATGAACTACAGCAAATCTAGTCTAATAAAATATGCATTAAAATTGAGCAAAAAAGAATTACAAAATTCATAACACCTAAAATATTTGTTAATAAGCATAAGGTAAGGGGAAAAAAAGCAACCTAATTAAGTACTTGTAAAAGGATAAAAACAACAACTAATAAATAGAAAGTATGTAGAGAAAAAAAAAAGACCATGACCTTTACAGGGGTGACAGGGGTTTACTTATATGCAAACAGTACTATATACATGTATGACCTTGA
The DNA here is from genome assembly GCA_021229015.1 of Solen grandis. NCBI lineage: Eukaryota > Metazoa > Mollusca > Bivalvia > Adapedonta > Solenidae > Solen > Solen grandis. Next base: position 11,339,550 of record CM037784.1, on the reverse strand, counting down.
CCTTTAAAACAGGAATAAGTGTTGTTGAAGGTGAGAACAAAAACATACCAAGTTTGGCTGGCACTGGATAAAACCGTGGAAAAATGTAAAAATAACAAACAGTTATAGATAATCATATGGCACAGTAAATGATATAGAAGAATTTTGTTTATGGAAGATACAATTTTATTTAATTGAAAGAATATCGAAAATTGTACTCTCACTTGTGGTTAGCCACTTGTGAAACTAAACAATTTTCAAAGTTCACAAGATAAAATCATATACAGTTGATACTCATTATCTCAATATCAACAAAATCATCAATTTTATGATGAGATATAAATATGATGACATATGAATTGACATGTAGTGAACCTGGAAATATTTGATCATAAGTAAATGAAATATGTGATCATGCATGAGCAATCATTCACGAAATGCACATGTATTTGACACAATATTTCTATATAGGCCCTATATATACCTAGTAAAAAGACTATTTTTTTATAATATGTTGAAAGCCCAAACTGAGTTTTGTTGGAGTTGAAAATAGTTAATACTATTCAAAATATTTTTTTAACGTTTATGATTGCATCTAGTATTCATCAATTGAATTCCAAACATTACAATTTGCAACATTTTAATGTAGTAATTGATACTTATTGTGCTGATATGGGACATTATCTACAAAAGTGTGAAAACTTACAGAAGCAATACTGATTTTTCGCACCACCGTGAGCATGTCAGCAGATATTGAGAAAAATTCATAGTTTCAGATGAGAAATTATCCATTGGAACCAAAGAAACATGTTGAGATATAAAAAAAATATTGAAAAAAAAAAATGTCGAGATAAGAATGGATTTTATATATATTCTAATAGAGAAAAAAGTCAGGACTTTCAAAGTATGTCGAGATATATCAAAAGTCCAGACTATCTATGTTGACATAACGAGTCTCAACTGTATTAAATCATCCACATAAATTAAAATTCTTCATTTTATGTTGGAAAGAGTGATATAATATTTTTTTATAATTTTCACGGTGAAATCGTAAAACATTTTTTATTTACATCATAGTTATCCACTCTATCAAAAACATAAAATGTTTTAATTAAACATATTACAAAAATAAGCCAACTAATATGACATCTTATAATTCATAATATTATATATAAAAGAAAATAAAGACGTGCAGGAGTTTAGTATAATGCACAAACTGATTAATAAAGATGTTTATTCTATAAATCAACACAGACTATTCAATTCTCTAATGGTTTATACTTTATCAATACAATCAATAAAGAAGAGTATTCTTTGGAACACATGTGTCACCTGCTGAATAATTAAGCATGGATGAAAAAGTTTGACAGACAGACAGACAGACAGACAGACAGACAGACAGACAGACAGACGATATAAACGTGATCTCTATATGTCACCTCTGCCTGCAGCAGACGACACAATAACTACATTCTATGAATTTACTCAACATACTAATGATTTATTTAAAGAGTGCAACGAAAATGTATATCAAAAAATAAAAAACTAGACCTAATCTATAAGGGATTTAATAACAAGGACATAGATCTAAACAATCAGCCATGATGGAATAATGATCAGTTCACAAAACAGCTATGTAATATAAATACCCTACACCGCTCAATGCTTTATTTTTGCTTTTTTAAACTCATCTAAACCATCTACCATGTTTGAACATAAATTCGTTTTCAAAAAGCTGGTAGCTACAAGTGATCATTATATTCATAAAGATATGAGATTTACATGCTATTTGATTAGAGGATAAACAGACAATATATCAATTTTAGCAAAACTGTGGGAAATCCATGCTTGTATAGATCTGATATAAAAATTAATAATCTCATGTAAGTAGCATGTAAAAAGTACGAAATGGACCTACACATATAAAACTATTGAAACCACTTCTTAATTAATGTCTGTATGTTGCACCAAACTCTTGATGTGAACATATGAGAATAATTTCACTTTATTTAACATTTTTTTTATATATTTGATAATCAAGTTATATTTTGTTCTGCATCTTTTACAATGGAAACATTGTTAACACAGCTGGATTATCCTTTGCTTCTACTGTATAATTACCAACAGAAAACTAGAACTGATCGGTGAAACTAATCTCAGCCAATGGCTGAATATCATGCAAAAGAACCATATTTATCCTTACTGAGGCACCTAACCTGAAAAACTTCTATCCCCAGCCCTGGCTGTCAATGTCTTCTCAGTGAAATTTCAACAGCTATATTTCCATTTTTTTCCCAACTTTAATCAGGGCTTTTTTTCCTGCTATATCATTGACCATTTTAAGTGGGTTTTCCCTGTAAAAATTTCTTGAAATCAATGCAGTCTTCCCAAAAAATTGCGATCATAAAAGGTGAGAAGTTTGTATAATACACTGAAATGGTTCATATTTCCTGCAATTTTACCAATTCAAAGGTTATTATACTTTAGAGTGTCTGAAACATTCTGGCTTTATCAAACTTAGCCAAGATATTGTGTCAGTATACACTGTGGCAAAGTCTGCGAATGATAAGGTCACATCTGTCCAGAATTAGAGCATGGACACTTATAATTTAGCAATCTTTCATTAATTCAAGGGCCATAACTCTGAAGTGTCTGGAAAATTCTGACTGTTTTTTTTAACTTGGCCAAGATGTGCTAATACATATTGTGACCAAGTCTGGTAAAGACTGGTTCATGTTCTTCTAAGTTAGACAGCAAATGACCTAAGTGGACCAGCCACAATAACTTATATCATAAAAAATTACAGGAAACACTTAAACACATTAAATTTTCAAAGATGGATGCAACTGCTTTTCATTTTGGTAGCAATTATTTGGACATTTCCAAACCTGAGTGCAGCCAATTCTAATTTAATTAGACTTTTCCATTCTGTAAATGGAACAGCCCAAAGTGCAACAGTAAGGGTAAATATGGTAAAAGGTAACATTACAGAAACTATTGCTGATTTGCATGCCAGAAATTAGAAATAATATCTACTGTAGCCATCTGTTGTAACAGCATAACCTGAGGTTTCATCTATAATTCAGAATTAAATTGGAATTTAATTTAAAAATTTGAAAAAATTAAATTGAAGAATTTATCAAATTTGATATGACATAATAATTATTTTCATAATTTTTTTTAAAAAAGCGTTTTAAAAAAAAAAAAAAAAAAAAAAAAAAGATAATTAAAGAAAATGGGTCTCAGGAGATTAGCTTGCTCAAACTAAAGACAAGACGAGAGTGTAGTTTGGAACATGTTTGTCACTTGTTGAAGTGTGACGGACAGACAGACGGACTGACAGATATTCATGATTAGTACCCAAATGAAAAAAACAAAACTCCTGTACATTTTCATTTTCACATCATAAAGTTGATGATAATCTGTTTGACCCTTTACCTCATAAATATTCATGAACAAATCTATGACTAAATGGAAAATTAATGGACTGAACACTGAATGGTATATTACCATTATTATTTACTTGGCAGTCTGTGTAGAATCTGATCTGTAACAATACTGTATGAGCAAACGGAGGGGGTCCTGATCAGACAACTCCTAGAAGGAGCAATATAATATGGGTCCCCTCTGTTTGCTAAAGCATCAAACTGAGTCTAAAATTTCTGAGGTAATGGGTTAAAACCAGATCAACTGCAAAGATTCAAGTTGGAAATTGTAGTTTAGACCATTGTATGTACATGTGTATGAAAGAGAATCTGATAATCAAAGTAACATGATGTGATTTATAAACTTCTTGATTATATTAAATTCCATTTATGACTAAGTAATTGTGCCTGACATTTCCTAGATCTATATAATCATACTTGAATGAAGTTGATCTTACTTAATCAATGCTCAAAACCAATCCATTTCTTTACCTTTTTTTGTAAATCTGATAAAACAACTGAGATAAAAAAAAATGGATAGGATAGGTCTTAAAACTGGAAGTAGTTCTCAAATGGTCATCTTAACCCTTTCCCTCAAAGAGGAAACTATGAAATGACCTATGCGAACAACATAAAACCAGATCAGCCTGCGAGTAACTCGCAGGCTGATCAGGTTTTATGCTGTTCGCTGCTCCTCAGTGGTCTGGAAATGAGGACTTTATAATTAAATTTGGTAAGGTTTATTTCTGCAGATCAGGCTTTATGTGGTACCTATGGAGTGCGTCAAAATGAGTCTATATGAGGGAAAGGGTTAAGTCAATCTTCTTTTACGATGAGATATTATTTTTAGCATGGCTCAAGATCACAACTTACAAGTGCAATATCATTTTAGAAATCTATGTAAAACTATACCCATTACCTGAATTGGATTTTCTTTTTTTTTTTTTTTGCTATGCAGTACGTAATCACTAATCTACTAGACAAGAAATTCTCATAAAACTGTTAGGCCAGACATACTAATCTCAAATCCACGAACAAAGCACACTGATCATTGCTTAAACAAAATTTATCTCCATTATTTTGATAGATTGTTACCTAACACATCATGAAACTATCTAATGCAATACTATTTTTAAAGTCTCATCTTTGATTTTCTCTACAAAATAATACCCTTTGGTCTGTCTTAGTTTTCCCATATTTAAACCTAGGCAGTATTTAAATTTCGTATGGGACCATTTAATAGTTATAAATAAACACACTAGTTATGTTGCATATGTATAAGTGCAGAAAGATTAAAACTATTGTGCATGTCAATTCCTTACTTCCTTACTCCATGGGAACATGGTTCTATCACTAATCAGACCAGTATAAACCCAAATCAGCCAGAAAAATATTTTTAACTTAAGTTTACACTGTCAACTTGTGAATGCAAAATAATAAAAACTTATCCTACAGTTTTCTGCCTAATCAACTTGCAAATGACTTGCAGAATGATCAGGTTTTAAACTGTTTCAGCATAGATCATCTTGCTTTTAGCATGACTTTCCATGGAGTGAAGGCTATATGAGTATTTAAGTGCCCATGCAATACCTACACTGTATTTGTATTCAGTTCTCTTGGGGCTGTACTCTGATGAGGGCCCAAAGCTGGGAGGGCGGGGCCCAAGGTGACGCGGGCTCCTGGGCCCTGGGGACGGAGGAGGTAGGGAGGAGTTGATGGAAGAGTTCTACAATATAATACAATAATCATATCATCATATACTGCAGTGCCTGCTCGCAATATATACACAAAGCATCAAAACACAATGGCTGAAATCATCAGAAATATCAATATTTAGCAAGATATAACAATAAAAACAACATTATTATACATACAATGTAACACTTCCAGATAACAACACTGGTGTCAGAACATCAGGCAATACAAAAAGCAATACATACAAATGACAATACATAAAAAATGTAGTACAAGCATATTACAGACAACAAAGAGAAGTTCTTTGTCAGAAAAATTCAGGAGCTCAGTCAATTATGACACATTTTCTGGATATTTTTGGGCAAAAAAAACACTTCCATGTCATATTAACCCTTTCCCTCATATAGACTCATTTTGACGCACTCAATAGGTACCACATAAAGCCTGATCTGCAGAGAACCACAGTTAAACCTTACCAAATTTAATTACAAAATCCTCATTTCCAGACCACTGAGGAGCAGCGAACAGCATAAAACCTGATCAGCCTGAGAGTTACTCGCAGGCTGATCTGGTTTTATGCTGTTCGCATAGGTCTTTTCATGGTGTCCTCTATGAGGGAAAGGGTTAAGCTACCCAGTACATCCCATTACACTTCATAATATACAACAAAGTAAACTATATAAAAAGTTTACCACAATACTGTACCAGTATACCTCAAAAATTTCTTTAAATAATGCTGCTTGCATTTCAAAGTGTGTCATATAATAAAAAAACCCATGTTTGAAAATTAAATCATTTCCTCACACGCAGTGTCATTTACTAGAGAATTTCATGCAGAAATTTTATGAGAATGCAAAGATTTCTCTGAGTGTGGTATCAATCAATATCAAGCACATAGTTTTAACATACAATTTACATCAGAACAGTTTGCATGTATGTGTCTATATAGATTGATTCAGAGAGAGAGAGAGAGAGAGACAGACAGACAGACAGACAGACAAACAGAAGGAGAAGTAAAATACATTATATAATATACAATCCTTATTGAAAGATGAAAATGAAAATAATTACTGCCTTACTTTGCTTATGTCAACACTGATGGAAGTTTAATGCCTTGATTTCCATTATATACAATTTTTGCCACAAGCTTTATAAGAAATAGCCAAGGAACTACATGTATTCAACAGAAGATAAGTTAACATGGCTTGAATTTTCAGGATGACTTTAAATTGCATAGAACAAAATCAGCATGTTCCCTTGCAATATCTCCCAGAATTATATATATATACATGTATATTTTTGGTTATTTTAATGATTAAAATCATTAAGTTTAAAATCTTTTTTTTTTCATTCCCCTCCCCTCTCATCCCACCCAATATACATTTGTATATATAATATTTGCACAATAGATTATATTATGGTCAATCAGTAAGTTCTGCATAATTTAGGATAAGTAACTAAGAGACATGTGAGACACAAACTCAACTGAACAAAGGCAAACCTCTGGTGGCCAGTCCCCCTGACATCTTTCAAAAAATGAGACGTGTATAATCAAAGCACTGAGAGCACTGTCAGAAGCGAAAGTTAAAATGTGTGAATTATAAAGTCAATCCCTTTAAAAAAATTTTGTGGTATGCATGTAAAAAATCAGGTTAAATGTTATTAAAACAGCAGGTAAGATAGATTATTTCATTTATTGGTCTCTGTCAAATTAAACAAAAATGGATAAGGAATAGTGGTTCTTAGTACTGATCCTCTCAATACCTTTAATACTTCATAAATTTCCTGCAGACAGAAATAATTTTAATAGAAAAGCAAGAAAATGGGACAAGATAAAGTTATTGTTCTTTGTCACTTCACATCCTTCCCATGTGTAAAGAATGATATTGATGCCTTCAATAGGTTTTAAAATATGTTCTAGAAAAACATAATTTCACCATAAAAGTAAGTAATAGAGGTGAAGGAAGGTATAGTCATTGTTCTTGGTAAGTAAAGTTTGACCAAAGTATAAACTCAATCCCTAAAGTACTTTCTGAGTTGTGACATACAGATGCGACTAGAGACTCTACAGTCATTTGAGACTCTAACAAGAAAAGATAAAAAAACAAAATGTTTTAATTGACGGCTTACATTAAACATACTGTCCCCCTCTCATTTCTACTGTTTTGACCTTATAACCGAACCTGTCTATGCCCAGGACCCTCTTATTAGAAAAATCAACCTTCTATCAATAATTTATATATAGAGAGGTGATTTTTGTTTTTTTTGACTGAATATCAGGGTCCTGTGGTCTACGATTAAATCAAAAGGTTAACAAACGCAAAATAAAGGAAGTATAAAAACTAGAATTAACTAGAACTATCACTGAAGGTGATTCATACCCCCACCCCCATCTTTGACACAGGATGTATTCACATGACACATAAAACGAATGTTCACACATAGGATTTGGGCTTATAAGCATACCAAAAAAAAATATTATCACTAAAGGTGATCAATACCCACACCAGAAGTCTGTCATGTGTAGGAATACAGTTTCAAAAGTGTGCGTGAGTGAAAGACTACATGTATGTAAGGTTTAAAGTTAGTGTGAGCAATGGTTCAAAAGTTTTGGACAATGCTAAAAAGTTTTGACAGACAGACAGATAGACAGAGAGACACACATACAGACACACAGAAGAAAACAATTTGCCCCCAAGATCTGTAGCTGAGGAGAATAAAAATGCAGTCTAATTATGGTTCACATCCATATTTATTGTTTGCAAAAACCTGTCTTTAAGAATTTACATTGTGGTTTTCTTATGCACTGCACTTCTTCTCATCAAGATCAATCTACATATGAAGTTTCATCAACCTAGCTACTTTAGTATTGGAGTTATGCTCCGGACAAAATCAAAAGATTAAAAATGACAAAGGGCAATAACTCCTTTCAAAATACATGCAGAGTTATGGTTCTTGTGCACTGCACTTCCTCTCATCAAGATCAATCTACATATGAAGTTTCATCAACCTAGCTACTTTAGTATTGGAGTTATGGTCCGGACAAAATCAAAAGATTAAAAATGACAAAGGGCAATAACTCCTTTCAAAATACATGCAGAGTTATGGTTCTTAGGCACTGCACTTCCTCTCATGAAGGTCTATCTACATATGAGGTCTATCTACATATGAAGTTTGATCAACATAAGTACAGTAGTTTTGGAGAAATGCTCCGGACAAAATCAAAAGACAAAAATTAACAAAGGGGAATAACACCTTTAAAAAACATGCAGAGTTATGGTTCTTGTGCACTGCACTTCCTCTCATCAAGATCAATCTACATATGAAGTTTCATCAACCTAGCTACTTTAGTATTGGAGTTATTGTCCGGACAAAATCAAAAGATTAAAAATGACAAAGGGCAATAACTCCTTTCAAAATACATGCAGAGTTATGGTTCTTATGCACTGCACTTCCTTTCATCAAGGTCTATCTACCTATGAAGTTTCATCAACATAGGTACAGTAGTTTTGGAGAAATGCTCCGGACAAATATTTGTAGACCAACCGACGGACTGACGGACGGACGGACTGACCGACCGACAGGGTGACTCCTATATACCCCCCCAATTTCATTTGTGGGGGTATAAAAAGTTCTAAATATATAACCCAAGAATATAAACAAGAGTGCCAGTGATGCCACAATATACGCACCACAAAATATAAAGACCAAGAGGGGTCTTTTAATTATTGCTTTTAACATTTCTGTAAGCATAAGCTCATAATGAAGTATGTAAGACCAATTAATTTAGCTGAACAGAGATAGAACCCTAAAAATGCTTCCAATATGAAAATAGGTCGAATAGCAGTATCAATATGAATCCTTTTTTCTTTCTCCACATAACTCTTGCAAAAATCACTGTACCAGAAAATCCCTGCTTTATGCACTTTTACCTGTTTAGAAACTTGAGTTGTGTTTTAAAGAGACCATGTTTAGAAAGGCATAACTATTGCAAATATTGATGAACATCAAAATCCCTGCTTTGTAATATCTACCCAGTAAGTAATGACATTGAAAAAAAATAAAAGATACGTTCAAGACAAAAACTTGCAAAAATTAATGAACTGGAAAATTGCCACTTCATGCACATCTACCTATTATAGTAATGACATTGACCAAGTTTTGAAAAGATTCATTCAGAAACGTAGGAGGAATTTCGTTCACAAGGCTGCAATATCAATCAGCTACAGAGACTAGTTTCAAGGGACACAAATCTTGAAAAATAATGAACCGGAAAATGCCACTTCATGCAATCTACCCATTATAGTAATGACATTGACCAAGTTTTGAAAAGATTCATTCAGAAATGTAGGAGTTGCGTTCACAAGGCTGCAATATCAATCAGCTACAGACATTAAGTTTCAAGGGACACAAATCTTGTAAAAATCAATGGACTGGAAAATTGCCACTTCATGCACATCTACCCATTATAGTAATGACATTGACCAAGTTTTGAAATAATTCATTCAGAAATGTAGGAGGAGTTGCGTTCACAAGGCTGCAATATCAATCAGCTACAGACATTAAGTTTCAAGGGACACAAATCTTGTTAAAAAATCAACGGACCAGAAAATTGCCACTTTCATGCACATCTACCCATTATAGTAATGATGTTGACCAAGTTTTGAAAAGATTCATTCAGAAATGTAGGAGGAGTTGCGTTCACAAGGCTGCAATATTAATCAGCTACAGAGACTAAGTTTCAAGGGACACAAATCTTGTAAAAATCAATGGACCGGAAAATCGCCACTTCATGCACATCTACCCATTATAGTAATGACATTGACCAAGTTTTGAAAAGATTCATTCAGAAATGTAGGAGGAGTTGCGTTCACAAGGCTGCAATATCAATCAGCTACAGAGACTAAGTTTCAAGGGACACAAATCTTGTAAAAATCAATGGACCGGAAAATCGCCACTTCATGCACATCTACCTATTATAGTAATGACATTGACCAAGTTTTGAAAAGATTCATTCAGAAATGTAGGAGGAGTTGCGTTCACAAGATATGGACGTACGGACGGACAGACGGAGAAGATGACGCCAATATACGACCGCCTCCGGCGGCGTATAAAAATAAGTATTACAAAAAAAAACACCAAAAAACTGTCTCAGCTGGACTAGAACTCACAACCCCTTGCAAGAACAAAATACTGAATGACGCTCTAACCAACTGAGCTAATTCTACAGCCGTAAATTTATGGCACAAGTAAGGTTATTAATAGATAGTTTAATGAATGAAACTGCGGATAAACACTGAATTATAAACTTGCTTCTTTTACAGTTTTATTTCCACAGAAATTGTGATTATACCCAATGCTTTCAAAATCCTGCAATATATTTAACTTTTATCAAAACCGCAATGTTGTCTTCTACAACCAGTGGTACTATTTTTCAACGCGAATGTATGGAAAAGTGGTGGTAATGTGATTGTAAATAGAGAATCCACTGTCTGACTTTAGAAGCTTTCGCTGCTGACAAGAACACAAGACAATCTGCAGAACTGGTCATCAGAATTGCTGGAACTCAAGATTTTCCTACAACGGTGTTGGGGAATTTAACTGATACTCATCATCTTCTAATTTAGATTGATTATTCAATATTTTCATAGCAAAATAAAAGCAAAAAGACATAAAGAAACGTGGAAACAGCACAAAATGTGTAATAATAATTTGAGGTTGGACAGTTCAACTCTTCTTGTAACTTAAATGACTTGCATAATTAAAACCTAAAATCCAGAGGAAAAAAGAGAAACTAGGTTTAAAACGAATTTCATTTCCACAATTGCTTGGAAATTCAACTAATTGCTGTTGACACATGGTCTGGGGCTATGAACAAAAAGCATTTTCAGTTGAAATTCTAGCATAAGGAAAAATAAATTTTCAACAGACTGTCTCCCCTACTTTACCTTTCTTTGCAAATATCTCTCACTATATAAAACAAAAGGCATTTCATGAAATTCTCAAACTGATACTTCCACAACTCAAAAAATCTCGAATTGTGTATCACCAAAATTAAGACATTTTAAATAAATAAGCATGCTCTTACAGAAAATAATCTTAATGTCTTTAAAATTTCATATTTCTTATATTTTGGAGTGTTAAAGAAATAAGCATGCTCCTACAGGAAATAATCTTTAATATCTTCAAAATTTCATATTTTTTCATATTTTGGAGATACAAAGTTTGAGAATTTTTGAGTTTAGGAATATCTCAATTTGAGACATTAAGTGAAACTCAGACTCTCTACATAACATCCTAGATTCAGCTGTAAAAGTGCTTATCCAATCAATAGTGAACAGGCTGCAGGCACTGTGAAAGTGAGACAACTATAGAGCAGTGACACTGGCTCCAGGTTTTTACAATGCCCTAATTAGGACCAATCAAAGGGTAAAGTTTCAGTCTGAAGATTGATTTTTCACATCGTAAAATGCTGGTGTTTGTTATACAATGTATAACTTAATTATAAAGCTATTTGAATACGCAGAAGCAGTTTTTGTGTAAGTTCCCCCCCCCCCTCCTTTTTTTTTCTGCCATTCTAATCTAGGAGATTAGAATTTTTGTTATATAACTTAATTATAAAGCTTTAATTTGTGTGTGTCGGAAGATTTATTTTTCACATCGTAAAATGTTGTTT
>CM037784.1:11277675-11327675 GCA_021229015.1 Solen grandis | reverse complement strand
TGCGACGGATTTTGCAGCTTAGAGGGATGTAACGCAATTTGTCCCTTCGATATCATTACGTTTCGGGTGGTATTGAAGTTTCACTGGTTCGTTAGTAAAACAATACAAATTTATTCAACGATAGGGAAATGGGGGAAAACCGGAGCAGGAGTTTTTTTTTTTATTTTTCAAAAAAATACGTCAGTTTCGGCATCTCTGTAATTATCCGTGCAGTCCATTTTTGGCGCAGATGGGCATGCGTCTTTGTCAAAAGTAAAAACACAGCTATCCGGTATTCAATTTGACAGTGGCCTAGTTGATACCAAGACACGTAAACAAATTAATGGCCAATGACAGGATTTTTTTTTTTTTTTCATTATTGTGAATGTGCAACAAGAGGTTAACAGTACTTCTAAATTGTTCAAAGTAATTTGGCTATTGTGCATTGATTTCCACTGATTATGCGACTCGGTCATGTTATGAAATGCGTGTTTGTATGACTAAAAATGATAACAATTTCTGATGATTATGTGCAAATTCAAACCAATTTTTATTTCAGATATAAAAACAATGTTTAATTTAATACATAAAAACGCACATAATAACATCAACAACATAACAATAACAATTTATTTTAAGCGACAGAGAATTTAATGTAGCAATTAAACAATTAGATGTATTACTTCTTTGTCGAATAGGTTTATTTCACATTACCATTAGTTGATTTAGATAACGCTTTCAGGCATAAATGTTCATTAATGTTTTATAAACAAAAACCTATGTATTAAAGATACGATGGTAAAATGGATTTTCCAAATAAACTTGTATTCCTACAGAAATGTCTAGATAAATCCGAAATATATATTGTTAATTATTAGCTTGTATAGACTTTCGACTCCAGTGTAATTATTATACAATTTATACATCCAAGTAAAATTCAAACAAAGTATCTTGGAAGTAAATTAATAATGTGGCGTGTTCAATTTAATGTTCTTTAGACGATCTGTAAATCCTAATTCTTAAAAATGGTAACTAATTGGTTGTAATCTTTATAAAGTAAATTCTGTCATGATACCCATTACGGAATTATTCGGTAAGAATATTCGTGACTTTATATCACACGTCAATTCCTCCTAAGAGCATTACTTACGTATACGACCATATGTTTATTCTAGTACCAAATAGAAACAACGAACAATTAAATCCTTTGTGTAAACGAATATGTTTTAAGATATTTCTTGTAATTGATTCAATCTGAATACAGACTGTTTTCCGTCAACCACTTGTTAAACCTAGCGCGTTTATTAATACCAAGAGACCTGTGCTACAAGTCTGCAATTCCCGGATAAAGGCTTCCATCTTAAAATTTTATACGTTCAATTTTCCATAGAACTAAGTTTAAAGAACCTTCCTCCGTAACGTCACTTTTATGAAGAGCTGGTATGGGTGTCTTCTCATTTAAGGTATTCTAATGAATAAGTTTTAGAGACCACTTCCTTTGTTGTATAAACTATTGTGGAAGAAATTGCTTAAAGTGCCCATGTAAATACGCACGGTCCTACTAATGAACATTTAGTTGCACATAATTATTCACAATGAGTCTTTTAGTATGTTCGTAAAGAAAGATTTTTATCAATTATTTCCAAGAATCCTGCACATAAATTTAATGAATTTAACATGCAAGTATACGCGATGCAGATTCAAATTGAATCTAGACAGGAATAGCGGCTATAATCATGCCGTCTTAAACACGCTCTGAGAAGCAAATCTTTATCCATTAACACCAAACGTGTGCCTTTTAGAGGCTTGATATATTACTCCAGAGATGACAAATAATAACATCGTGTTTCAGAGAAAAGGTGTATAATTAAACTGTTCAATAATCTATTAATGTCATTTTAGAATTGATTAAGTTTCAATACATGTATATTATTTTCGCTACTTTCCACCATTTCCAGTGATTAAAAGGAGAGGACTTAATAGAGAGATGAGCACGAGTTAATTTATGAGTATGACATATATAAAGGATCTGACATGAATTGTTATTTCATATCAAATTTTACTAAACGAGTTCATGAGAATGTTATTAAGCGAGCCTCTGGCGAGCTTGATAACATTTTCATGAACGAGTTTAGTAAAATTTGATATGAAATGATAATTCATTTAAGATTCTTTTTATCCATATGACCTATAGTGACAGTAAAACGTGATTATAACAAATAACAAACAAATGAAGGAACGGACTGTGCACGAATTACTTTGTAATCTAACACCAAGAAAATAGTTTCAAAAATAACTGAAAATACATTTTCAACATCATATGAATAATGAATCAAACATATTTAATCCAGCTGTTCAGGTTCAACACAATATGCATATATATAGAATACACGCGCTTGACTCGGTGTGATGTAATTCGGCATAAAAGTTATATGTAACGTGTTAAATATAAGAAAATATGCGATGGGTATACGGCACCGGAAACAGCACAATGTCATATGATAAATGTGTGTGTGTGTGTGTGTGTGTGTGTGTGTGCGTGTGTGTGTGTGATAAGGTAAGTATATTTACATTAAAGTTAATATAAATTTGATATAAAGGGTGTTATACCCCAGCTCCGATCTCCAGCGGAGAATACCCCTTGCCCCTCTTTTACCAAGTATACATGATTATCTGTTTCACGGATATATATTTCAGGATACACTCGTCAAACATGTTCATGAGGATACACTCGTTATAACAAGCTCGTGGAAAGAAACGTTAAGAAATTTATTAATTAATCAATCAATCAATCGATTAATTATCTCTTATTACGCGTGGTTTCACTGATCATCAAGTAGTTGATTAATATTCATAATCAAAGCGCTGAAGGCACTGAAGTTGTGTGTGTCTCGAGTGGAAGAGGGTTTGACAAGCTGCAAATATGCAGGGTAACTTAGTTTTTCCAAATATTAAACTTATATTAAAATAATTAACGATTGTTCATTGAAGACTATAGAAATATAGAAGGAGTAAGCGTGGCAATGTGCTAATGGTTATCAGTCTGTTGAAACAAATGGTGCATTCATCTTATTACCATGTTAACGCAACGCTAAAGCGGGGTTATTGGCATTGTGCGAAAATTTGACCTTCGTTTATCAAATTTACTGTGATAACAAAAGAAATGAGACAATACTGTTCTCTTAGCACTATCAGTGCTTTGATTTGTACTACCGTGCGACGACACAGTTTCTATTTATAGATGCAACTCAGTGGATCCCTATTGTATCTTTAGTAACTTCCGATAGCTGATATACACTTGTATCAGCCATTCTATAGAGCAACAAATAACCCCTTGGAGATATCCCTGATGTATCTGAGATACCTAGATGTGATTATAAGGAGGTTACACGGATTTTTATCGTAATTCAAGCTTTCTATATGGACCATTGAAACACCACTAAATAACCGAAACCTGCACATCCACCATCCAATTTCAGGCATGAGCCACCTTTACATTCGAAAGAAACTATACTCCTCCACGTGGTAAAGTGAGTTACGCAACATCCTAAGGAAAATAGTTCTTATGTGATTTTATACTATATACATTTATTGTGTCCCGTAAATATTTCTATCTTACTCAAAATTGAATTTTCACTACTTTGGCTGAATCTCAGCATATCTGTATTGTAGAATTCTGTTCAATCGTTCGATCATTCATACAAGATTGAGAGGTTATTCGCTGTTGAATGTAGAGAAACGGACTCTATAAGTGTAGGTCGTATAGTTGTGAGTGACTACATGTAAGTCATACACAACTAAAAACGAGTAATACCATTGTATATACGGAGATAATAGCCGAATATTTAGCGTAGGTAACTAGGATGGTTAATCCAGCGTGCCTTCGTGTGAAATTTATTTGTCATGTTGTATGCCAGTCCATTTTGACCAAACACTTTTAAGAATTTGTTCTATGTTTTTTTAGTAAGAGAAAAGAAAATAGATTTACTATGCTAAAAAAATACCTCTATCTTGGTCCCAAAGGCCATATTGTGAGCCAAAACATATTATTTTTTGATGCCATACGCGGAAGTTTTATGCTATACTTGGATTACCATTTTCATTTTATTTTCCATTGTTCATGTGTGTATTACAAAAATGAAAACAGTTGAAAAAGATTAAATCTGTATATTCGTACTCTACCTTTTTTTTATCGAAAAGCCATTAGATATCAATAATTATTGGTAATGAATTAACACACTCATTGATTTTCTTATTATTTTCTCACGTTAGCAGAATAAGGAATAAACATTTGCGTGTATGTTTTTTATATGCATAAATGTACATATGTCAGACATGCTGTGTGTATATATGTATGTATATGCATTGATATTTCATAAAAATATGTTTTTAATACTATTTTTAGTGTAGATGTACATACTTTTATATTTTAAGTATTTAACAAAAAGTATATATGTAAGTTTTATTATTAAATTTATTAATGTTTTATTTATTTGTTTCCTTCGGGATTGAAACCATGCGGTGAAATTGAAATACATTGTTGACTTGGTGTCGCTACCACTACACCACTTTGGAGCCTTATTGTAATCCGATTACCAACAATAATAACATTATCCTTGTGCTATTTGATGAACGTTTCCCTTACGTTGGAAAAAATAATAACAAAGTAAGCTCTATTTTGTAAAATGTCTAATTTTTTTTTTTGATTTGTTTTAAAGAAAACATACAAATAAAAAAATAATAAAAGTGAATGAAATAAATGTTCAATGAAATAAAATTAATATCATTATTACTGAAAATGTAAACCCGTGCCAAAGACATAACACGAAACGTATATAAGGTATGAACTGATTTGTCAAGATTGCATCATGTTTCTGCACAATGCAGACTATGCATATCTATAAAGTTCGCTTCCGCGAACTTATCCTACCTTAACTGTTTACAGTTGAGGTCTCAATCAAACCATGATCCTGGTCGTGGGCTCTCATGCACAGTCTTTCTAATATTTTTCGCCTTTTTCTGTTAGAAATGTTAACCTATTTTATTGAGTTTAGTTCTCATAGGTAATTAGAATTACTCATTAGAATTACTTGGGGAACATTGCTTAAACTATTCATGATGTGTGATAGTCACTAATATAGATGAAGAGAAATCAAATCATTAAATAATTAGATTCCTTTTTTTTTTTAAGGTTAACCGGCTAGTCACCAAAACATGAATATAACTCACCTTTTATAGTGAGTACTGTTCATCCTATTACATGAATAGTACTCACCTTATTTAATGAGTAATGTTCACCCAATAATATGAATAGTACTCACCTTATTTATTGAGTTCTGTTCATTCAATTTCATGAACTGTATTCACCCTTTTAGTGAGAATTTTTTTCTAACCAATTATAAAAATAATACTCACCTTATTAAGTGAGTTTTGTTCACCTAATTATATGAGCAATACTCATTTTTTTAGTAATATTCACCGAATTATATGAACAGTTCTCACCTTATTTATTTAATACTTTTCATCCAATTATATTATCAGTACGCAACTCTTGCACTGAATAAGGTAATAACTGGTCGTGAACAATACAATAAGGTTGACATTCAATATTCAGTGCTATTGATTGAGTGATGTTGAACAGTACTCCCCATATTCATCTTGTGATGTTCACGTGTTATGTAACTGAGTGATGTATGTTCTCACTTTATTCAGTGAGTGATGTTTACGCAATTATATGAACAGGTCTCATCATATTAACTGAGTGGAACCCCCTATCCAGTGTGTACTGTTCACTATGTTTTACTATTCACCCAGTTTTATGAACAGTTCTCACCATATTCTGTGTGAACTACTAACCCAATTATATGAACAGTACTCATCCTATTCAATATGCACTGTTCACCTAGTTATATGAACGGTATTCATCATATTCAGTGTGTACTGTTCACCCAGTTATATGAACGGTACTCACTATTCAGTGTGTCTGCACCCAGTTTATAACAGTACTCCCCTTCACTTTACCCAGTTTTATGAACGTACCCATATTCATCACGTTATTATATGAACAGTACACACCTTATCAAAATAACTGTTTACCCAGTTATATGAACGGTACACATCTTATTCAGTGTGTACTGTTCACCCAGTTATATGAACGGTACTCACCTATTCAGTGTGCTCTGACCACCCAGTTTCATGAACAGTACTCTCCCTATTCAGTGTGCTCTGACCACCCAGTTTCATGAACATTACTCTCCCTATTCAGTGTGCTCTGACCACCCAGTTTCATGAACATTACTCTCCCTATTCAGTGTGCTCTGACCACCCAGTTTCATGAACATTACTCTCCCTATTCAGTGTAGTGTGTACAGTTACATGAAGTGTACACGCCCTATTAAGTGCGTATTTCGTACGGAATTAGTTTCTTAGACATGTGAGCACTTCTTCTACTAAGTCTCACCTTTTCAGTATGTACTGTTCACCCAGTTTTATGAACAGTTCTTACTGTTAACCCAATTATATGAACAGTACTCTCCCTATCCAGTGTGTACTGTTCATCTTACATTCCTTTTTCACCCATTAGTTTCTTAATATGTGAGCACTTCTTCCTCAAAGTCTCACCTTATTCAGTAAGCAATGCCCACTTATATAAAAACACACCTTAACCTTTTCCAAACCTTTTTTTTTTATGCCCACTATTCGAGTTAACAATGAACACATTTTCCAGCAAGTAATGCTCACCAATTTGAGTTTATAATGAACACCTTTTTCAGATTTTCAGTGAGTAATGCTCAACAATTTGAGTTTATTGAATACCTTCTTCATTTTTTCAGTGAGGAATGCTCACCATTTTGAGTTTATAATGAACACCTTCTTCATATTTTCAGTGAGTAATGCTCACCAATTTAAGTTTAATGAACACCTTTTTCAGTTAGTAATATTCACCTGTTTCAGTGCATCTATATCATTGTAAGCATATGCATTACTGAAATCAAATATAAAATATAGTGAGAAGCAAGATGTTTATTAGGCCTCGAAATACCAAAGTTGTTAAAAATGGTACGGTATTTCTTCCTTGTTTGGAGCTCAGCATATAGGGGTAGATCCAGGACTGGTTGGTCCGGTGTTAGGATAATGTGGGTGTTGTACATGGTAACACTATATCTGTTTCAAATAGACCTAGTCTCCAAATGACTGAAATACTGTCGGTGGGACGATAAGCCCAACAAACTTGCACTGTACCAGAGGAATTCATTAGTATAGATCCAGGTACACTTCAGTTATTCAAACCGTCTGATGTCCTGAAATCTGGATCCTGCGATAACTTAAAAAACATTTAATATATTGTTATGAAACTTTGTATATGAAAAGATGGCCGAATGGAAATTCTGCACATCACTTTTTTTTTCTCGGACCAATATTCTGGTTGCTATGATAATGGAACAACGTAAGGGGACTCGTGTGTTGCGTGCAACACCAGTTACTCGTTCAAATGGTCCAGGCTCCTTATTGATGTTAACACCATACAAACAAAATGGGATCTCTCCATACTTTGCGTACTTGTTGTTGTCGCTGCAACAGTTAGTCATGCTAATTACTGGTTGAGGAAAACCCCGTAGAACTACCGACCAACCACAAACCAGCTGAATTTGAATGTTCAGTATCACTAGATATCCTAGGAATTATTGAGATGTAGTATGCAATGAAGTGTACAAAAATGAATGTACCTCTCTATTTGTTATTTACCTAATTAATATGCACACCTATGTATACAGGTATAGACCAGTGTGTGTGATGTCCATATATGGAATATGCATACCCCAGGACGACTGTGAAAAGTTCAAAACAACAATTTATACATTTTTTCCATTTTTGAAGTGATGGAGTATAATTAGATATGAAGTAATATAGGTATGTGAAATTCTAGGCCCTAACATCTTATACTAATGGAATACCTCTTTACTGTAGCACTCAGTTATGTACCTCACTTGGCGATATAGACAAACCTGTGTGTGTGTGTGTTTAGACGGTTTTCAGACAAAAATATCTTTTTGAAAAAATATTCGGCGTTGGGGGAATAATGAAATATCAACAAGAAACACATCAAATGACGCGAAACCAGATTTTCCAAGGTCGCATATGACAAACATATGACATCACACAATTTGACATCCTTGTCACCCAAAAACTTACACAAGTCTTTTTTTGGGGGGGTGGGGGGCACGCATTTTTAAAGAACAAATATGTATTTTCTAGAATAATGATGACATCATAATTCATTGATGATGACATAATATGCTTGATGACATCAAGAGTGCTTATATCTGGCACTGCAACTTCATAAAGGTTGGTGAAAAGTTATGTACCTTGACAAAGAGGAAGTTACTTGAAGAAAGCAACAACTATTTTAGTAACAGTGGCCTTTATCTTGACCATATTGTATTGAAAATAAGTCCCATTTTTTCTCTTTCCATAAGGTATCTACCTACTAAGTATGAAAACTGTATCTCAATTCTAACAGGAAATATTCGACGAAAACGACCTGTTTGATGCAAAACCATTTTTAGAAACAGTGACCTTGACCTTGACCCTACTGACCTAATCCAAATCTTCCTCTTCCCTTAAGGTATCTTTCTACTATATACGATCATCATAGCTCACTCCTAAAAGACGTTATTTAAGAAATGAAAAAAAAGTACAGAGACCGGGAATAAAGTACTGAATATTGATTTTGAAAACTTATGGAGTGTTGTTTGCCATTATTTGAGTTTTCTGCCCTTGAATATGGCCTTAAAATGCTAATATATCACATTCAGGGTCAGATAACCTAAAAGTAAGACGGAGACCCCCAATTATTTTTTATAAAAATGTTTCTTTTATGATTATCTATAATCATGCAAAGTGTTAAAAAATTCTATTGAACAGTTAAAATTTCCCTTCTTTGTCTTTGGGGAAAATGTAGCAAACTGTCACATACGCCCTTAAAGCATTTAAGGTGTGTTTTAGAACAAAATCCTTATCGCTTTATTATGAAAATGTTTTTGTATCTTTCAGGGAATATAGAGGAAGCACGATAAATGTTATAAACAATGTTTTTTATATGAAACGTTGTGTAACTGATGATCAGTAATGTCCGTATATTTCGGAAAACACAAGAGGCCTTTTAATAAGGAACGCTATTTACGTGTACATATATAGCACTGTATGTCGCAAATTTAGTCAAAGTGATTGAGTATGTTCTGCGCACGTACAGAACGGTTTCGGCTCTTCCATAAACGTATATTCACTCTCTTAATTAGATAACATTTTTTGTATTTTTGTAGCTGGATAATATTTTATTCTTTAACGTACATTTAATTTAAAGTTAGGATAAGCTTTTTTGTTCAAGGTAACCAGACAGGTCTGTGTTTAGATTTAGTCACCATATGGTACCCAAACGCTTAGCTACTATGCTAATCAAGGTGCTGTTAAAGTATAAGCACAAACAGAAAAAAAAGATTACAAACTGTTATTTGTATTATGATTTGTATTCATGTACATGTGAATCCCCGAATTAACTTCATATTGTTATGTTAACTTGGTACTTTTTTCAATATTCAAGGCGATTCATCAGAAAATCTGAACTTAAAATATTAAAATAAAAAAAAAAAAAATGCTTTTCTTTTATTACCACAAACAGATTCCAGACAGCCATATTGAAATGTGTTCATGATCCATAAATCAATACTTCAAGTTCATTGTTGACTTTAAATGAAAGCCTATCCTTTTAAAACAGAAAGTTTGACCTCAAAGGAATAATGTTTCAGTTCTGGGCATATTACTGCAATACGGTATCTCTATACACACGTCTCTTCTTTAACCCGGAACTGCTGCATCATGTGTGTCTTGCCAACAGCTGGCCTCCATAAACCATAATGATGAATTGAGATGCTCTGCAGAAATTGAATCACCAGTCATAATCTAATCCCACGTAAATCAGATCAAAACTTCTTAACGAAAACCGATTCCTTCCAAGATTAAGCTCATGAGAAGGAACATGTTAAACGTTTTCTCTGAATGCGTTTTCAAAATGCAAATTAAATTAGTATACACGAATCTTTTGTTAAAATTAATTCCTCTTGACTTTTGTATCAAGTGCATATTTGATTTTATATGGCACAAGAAATCATCCCGAACAAATGACAAGATAATGAAAGTTGAGAAACGATAACTTGAAAATTCAAATGGGAAAATATTTTCTTTCATGCAAGTGTTCTCTATCACCATAATCATATTTTTTCATAGCTAATTGAAAATACTTCAATTTGTCAATTTGGACGAAATAATAACCGCTTTGAAGTCTAAAGACCATCATAGATCATAACATATAAAAGGTAACATATGAATGTATTAAATCATTTCAAATTCTTGTTCACGCTTTATATACTCATCGTATTTTACATGTTTACATTTGAACCTTTTTTGCTATGATGTTAAAAGTTACAAAATCTTATTTTCGGGAAAGTTGGAAGAACACATGATAGTATTTTCTCTAGGGGGTATAAGATTTGAATTGTAAAAACAGATTAGTGTATCATAGAATTGCTTGCTTAACAGATGAATATTTCAATCAGATAGTAAAAACTTATGCGGGAAAGGCATAATAACCTACTAGTAGGGAAAAGCATAAGAACCTATTTCATAACTTCAAAATAAGAACGATTTGATAAACTGATTAAATATATTTAACGTTATGGTGAGTGACATATGGACTTATCGGAATTAATATCCGTGTCGTCTATATTTAGAATCTTTATTTGTATTATAAAATATCCTGTATAAGGATGTCATGTAAAAAAAATGAAAAAAAGGTTATTTTAGATGTTAGAAAGATAATGAAAATACAAAAAAATAAGCGTCATGAAGTATGGTTATCACGAGAAATATGTAATAGTTCAATGCATCACTTTTAAAGGTCCAGGTAACGTGATACAATTTCTTGATAAAAAAAAATCAACGAGAACATCTTTTTTCATGTATAAACACTCTCATTTTTTATTTCAGTTGTCGAATATTGCCTACTGTTTGAATGCACCCTTTATTTTGATACAAACTATATTTTAGTTTCTATTGCATACGGCCAATGATTTCAAAACTGTGGAATTTTTAAATAAAAACTATTTTCTTCACGAGGTTACAATTTGTGCGAAATTTAATTCTAACAATTGATTTCATAGAAGAATGATTTTGACATTTTCAGTTAAGGGTATAAAAGGAAACCCTTAACTAACCCTTAGGGACATCATTTTTTAAATTATTATTTATTGACTTATTTTAGCAATTATTTTAGATAATCATTAAGTGACTATATTTGCCAAATGAAGTAAAATTAAAATAAACCATTGTTTCATATATGAAGAATTTTTGAAATTGTCTGCATGGAGTATAAAAGGAAAATAGCCGAACTCTTAGGGGCATCATTTTTCAAAGGGTCATCTTCATTCGCGGTAGAGGGTCGAAAGGTGACCATATATGCCAGTTAAATTTTATTTTTAAAAAAATGATGTTGGTTGCCATGACAACCAGATTCTTTTAGTAATTTCTGTGACGGGCTACCCAAAGACCATTCATGTCATCTCATCAATTTCCACCAAGTGGTTTTAGAGGAAATGTTTTTTAAAGAAAATTGTTGACTACGCACGAAGCTCACAATGAGCACTTTTATGCACTCTGTGCTCTGGTGGGCTAAAAACATTCGTGATTTACTGTTACATTAAATGTTTTCTATAAAATTTATTTATGGGTATGCAGATTTTATTCATAATTGGATGAGGTTTACTTACAATCAAGTTTCAGTCGAATAAATTTGGGAGCATACACAAATATTGTGTCTACTTGCACAAGATCCGCATAATTTGGCTGTGTGGAGCGAAAGTTTATTGCAATATGCATATTTGCAAAATTAAAACCGAACATTTCCTTATATTATTTTTTTTGATTTTTTTTTTTTTCATGGTCTGGTATAAAATTAACATTATTAACGCTATTTTGACTATCACCTAGAAATATAACGACAGTTTCGTATTTTACACAAATTTCTTTAATTGTTTATTTTTAAACAAAACAAAATTCCCCGAAATCAGATACTGCCATTTTATAGGTTTTTAAAGATAATTTCGGTTCCTATATAGATATGTTATCAGCATATCCTTTTTATCTGTTCTAGTTTACTTTTAACCTAAAGAAAAACAAAAAAGCTGTGTTTTGCTTTGTAAGATAGGGTTCACTTGTTGTTAACTTGTTATAAAACGTTTTATTTCTCACTAAATTGTTATATGTGATGATCATCTAAAATACCAGCAGTATATAATGTTGCTACATGTACACAGCCCTGCCTTATATTCAGTGACACGAATGACATGTTTCCGTAGAAACATAACGTAACTATGTTACCCAGCACACAGATGTTTTCTCATAATGTTGAATGTAACTAAGATCCTTTTAGCATAAAGAATACATGAAACATATTATATTTTACTCGAAATTTTAAGGGCCGTTATCATGACTTGAAAACGTTTTTCGAGCAATT
The DNA here is from genome assembly GCA_021229015.1 of Solen grandis. Taxonomy (NCBI): domain Eukaryota; kingdom Metazoa; phylum Mollusca; class Bivalvia; order Adapedonta; family Solenidae; genus Solen; species Solen grandis. The sequence goes on along the minus strand of CM037784.1, from coordinate 11,315,128 downwards.
TTCAAAATCTGGTTTGAAGCTGTATGTAACTGGTCTTGTGCATTGACTACGGGCCTTTTCAGAGTTACAAAAATCTTGTAAACAGAAGCAGGAGGTATCTTTTGTTAAGATATAAGTACATTAGCTTAAGCATCTAAGTATTTTTCCATGCATCCCTTTCTTGTTGCTAATGGGAATCCGTATTTGTTAAAGGTGAAAACTCAGCTGTGCTATATTCAATTTGACTGATACCCCGTGCTAAGCAATTGTCTCTCTTTGATTCTAGCTGGTACCAAAACACCTTTGACAAATGGATGACCTGTGACATGAACTAGTTTCAACATATTTTATTCCAAAATATCTGAAATGGGTTCGGGCAACAAGTTAAATCCAACTTTGTTACGGCCCTTCCCCTAACTGAATACAATTACCAATATTGCAGTAATATATATCAACCTTTTCCGATATAAAATCAAGCAACGTATATTTGAGGTTATTGTAGTAACTTAACAATGCGATAATTTAATTTTATTTAGTTTCAAATTAATTTTATTGAACAAGTTTCGCTGAACTGTAAATCTAAATAAAAATATCGTTGAGAATAGGTACATGTAAATTGTATTGAGGAAGGGAGAGTGGAATGTGTGGACCGAATTGTCTATACATCGATAAATGCATACCTATGGAGCGGTTTTCCCATCTTGATAATGGTAACTAATTAGTTTACCATTACCACCTTAATTCTCCCGTGATGATTCGCGACTTTATATCACAAATTATTCCCTCCTAAGAGAACTACTGGATTTATTGTTAAATTGTATCGTGTTGATTTTTTTTTATGATACCGGTTTTATGTTTTCGTACCGAATAGAGCTTTGAAACAACATAGCAACTAAATCCTCTGTGTGTTTTAAACGCATATATAGAATGCTATTTAATGTAGAGTATGTTTCATACTTGATTCAATCCGAATACGGTCTGTAGGTTGAACCCGACATGTTTATTAATACCAAGAGACCTGTGTCATCAGCCTGCAATTCCTGGTGAGATGTTTTATGTGCTAAATATTCCATAGAATTAAGTTTAGAGTCTACAGTAAAACGCTTTTCCATACCGTCACTATCATAATATGATATTAGGACGGGTGTATTCTCATTTAAGGCAGACATAGGACGCAAGCTTCCACCTGTCACAGTTAAGCCGAAGTACGGTTTTAAAGACCACTGCCTTTGTTTCATAAAGTATTGCGGAAGTCAAACATTGCTTAATAGCTTTCGTGTGGATGTTTATGAGGCTGTTTTAGTTTTACATCATTTTTTTTCTCAATAATCGAATTCATAATGAGGCTTTGAGAGGTGGTTCATAAAGAAAGACTAATTGATTTTTTCATTATTTCCTGGAAACCTGTACTGACAATAAATCAATGTGTTTAACATGAAAGTTTTCGCAATGCAAGCTCAAATTAAAACAGTGTTTGAGACAGAAATAGCTCCAGAAACCTTGCTTACTTAGCGCGTGTTTTGACAAGCAAGTACATCAATGATTTATTTGCCATGTTCTGTGGTTTATTGAATGAGATTAAACCAAAATCTTAAAAGCATTTCATTTAGAGGGTCAAGTGTTGGTAGAGATTCTGACAGCTGTATACCTACATTGATATCAATTTAAAGTGAAAAGAAAAAAACAAACTTTTTCATCATACTCGGTAACCGGTCATTTCCTTTCCGACACATACCGTCATTATTAATTAAGTTATAAATGCGATTACCTGAACGCTTTAGGAAGAGAGATCTAATATTTATTTCAAGGCGTTTCTTTAAAATTGAAATGATTTTCTTGACGCACACATACACTATTATACTTTCTCCTTCACTATGTTTATAATAGTGTGTACTTAGGTTATAGAAAGATGCAGTTTTGAAACAAGAATACCCATAAAAATCGGCGTTGGTTGAAGCATTACAACATATGAATAATGCCTGAAAAAAATTGAATTATGTATATATAATTTGTTTAAACGGTTGATCAAGTCACTGGAACAGATCGCTTAATATTGTCAGCAAATCACACTGATTTTATAGCAGTTTTATACGTATACCACCACACAATTTGCGAAAGCATTTCAATACTGGGTTAGAAAAACTAAAAATCATTCATTTTTTAGAACCTGTGGTTAGAAATTTCTTATTTTGCACAAAATGCTTTCTTTAAATGTAGAATAGAAAATACCAAAGAAATTAGAATTTAAAAATTTATGCATTAGGGTGCCACTACCTTAAAGTATGTACTGTTCGTTTTAGAAAACAAATCTCCATCCTGAAAATCATGAAGTGTTGTAATTGTATAGGTAATTTCCTTATGTTTCGGAAAACTTCAAAGGCCTTTTCATATTGAGTGATCTTAATGTGAGTTAATTTAATACAGTAAGAAGCAGATTCACTCAGAGGGAATTATGTAGCTTAATTCAATATGTTTTGCGTACGGACATTACGGTATTGGTTCTTGCCTTAACGCTTTCTCTTCCTCTGATGATAATTAAGTTTTAACCGTTTGGCTTTGTTGTATTCTTTAATATACATAAGGTAAATCTATGCTAAGCTTTCGATTTTTTATGTTATTACATCGGGTCTGCTCTCGAAGCAGACGTCATACAGTGTCTTAATGCTTATAGTTACACTATTTATCAAGATTGGATTAGAGTATTGCCGCAAGTAGAACAATAAGATTAAAACCGCATAAACAGGTACATGTGTGTGTTTGTGTGTTTGTGTTCTGTCCTGAAAAGATTTTTATGTTCTAGACATCATAAAGTCTTAATTTGAAACATGTTTCATGAAAGAATATGTTTCATCTATAAGCACTAATGATAACTGATTTAGACAGCCAACTCAATATATATAAACATTTCTTAAATCGACACTTCTAAAGCTTATTGTTCAATTTAAATGAAAGGTTATCATTTACAAGCAAAACATTTGACTTGCACAGAATAATGTTTCAGCTCTGGGCATATTACTGCAATACGGTATCTCTATACACACGTGTCTTCTTTAACCCGGAACTGCTACGTCATGTGCGTCTATCCAACAGCTGGCCTCCATAAACCATAATGATGAATTGAGATGCTCTGCCGAAATAGACTTGTATTTTTTTCTTAATGTTAACTGAAAATCTTGATTCAGTATCAAAATTCTCGGCTGGAATGTTTGTAAACAGCAAGATGTATTTCGATTAGGATTAAATGAGCTAGTTGGTACATTATTTCAAGTTAACTAGAGAGATAATTAGATAATGTAAGCGAGAGAGGAAATGTCTCCTTCCACGAATTTCACTGTAATCCATATCAAACGTTCATTCATGAAATTTTGTAAAGGAAAAATGCCATCGTAGAATAAGTTTCAAAATATCAAAATTAAAACTATTTCCTTAGAAATGAAATTTTCAGTTTTTTTTTGTGTGTGTTTTTTTTTTATCCACCAGATCTTGATATGAACTCCAAGAAATGATTTGGCTTCACGAATAAACTTCCGATCAAGTCTGCTATACAAAAATCATTCTCTTCCAAAACAAAACCCATGGGAAAGATTTTGTTTCTGATTTTTTTTAATGATGGAAATCTAACATTTTAAACGTGTTTTTTTCAATCGCTGTCAGTATTAAGTTTTAATTGGAATACATAAACCAAATGTTGAAAAAAATAGTTTTCTCTTGATATTTGTATGTGTGTTTGATTATAAATCAATATCTGTGTATTTTAAAAATTGATAAATCAATATCTGTGTGTTTGATAAATCAATATCTGTGTGTTTAATAAATCAATATCTGTGTGTTTGATAAATCAATATCTGTGTGTTTGATAAATCAATATCTGTGTGTTTGATAAATCAATATCTGTGTGTTTGATAAATCAATATCTGTATGTTTGATAAATAAATATATGTGTGTTTAATAAATCAATATCTGTGTGTTTGATAAATCAATATATGTGTGTTTAATAAATCATTATCTGTGTGTTTGATAAATCAATTTCTGTTCGAATTTCTACAGTCTTAGTTTAAAAAAGAGAGTAAAAACATAAAACATTTCCAGAAAAATCGGGAAAATCAAAAAAAAAATCAAGAAGTTTCATTCGATCTTAAAATCTAAATAATTAATATTTGCGCGTATTTTAGAAATGTTTTACAGCATACAGTATTCCAGTCAGGTAGTAAAACATCACGCGGACAGGCACAGAAAGCTTATATTAAACAAAATAGTAAATCAGGGAAATGAGGGACTTACGGGTTTTCAAATCAACATTCTATTGAAAAAATAAAAATAAAAAAATAAAACGTACAAAAATTACACACAACCAGAGCTCCTTTACACACATGACATATGGTATTTTAAATTTCAATATCATATTAAGATGCATTAATGATTGAAATATATAAGTGTTTGACAAATACAGGTTGTCATTTCATAGACTGAATATAGGAGATGGCTAAGAAAAAGTTCATCATTTGAGATAGCTTAAAAGACGATTGTACGCCTTATTCTGAAATAAAAAAAATGTATATCTAGATAGACTATCGAATATGACCAAATGATTTTAGAAAATGGAGCTATTAAATGAAACTTGACTTGACTATTTGATTTTACCGTCGCTTCGACAGTATTTCAGTTATATAGCAACGTCCAGATAATTACTGGTGGAGGAAGACCCCGAATGCACGGAGGCATTTGTGTAGAACCACCGACCTACCGCAAGCTAGCTGGAAGGCTTCCTCACAAATCAAAAACGAAAAAAAAAAAAAAAAAAAAAAAAAAAAAATACACACACACACACACACACACATTCGTATTAATCATAAACAGAATAAAAAGAATAAAACACTCATTTTTTTCTTATATCGGAACAAAATGTTTTTGTTTCTATTTAAGTGCTTGTCTATTCTTTACTGCAAATAGTAAGTGTACTCTTTTATCAAGATGTTAATTTTTACAAAATGCTATTTTCTTACATGAACGTATCACACATGGTGTTTTTAGACAAGTAGATAACACAGTGTATATATCTATCTGTAAACACACACACACACACACACACACACGTGCGCGATAAATAACTACAATGGAAATAAATCGAGAAACCGACAGTCTCATCTAGAATCCCAAACATCTTTCAAACAATAGAAAATTCAAACTTTTTTCCAACAGCTTTGCCTCCCATTTAATCGAAACTGGCTAAAAAATACAGAATTGAATTTCTTTCTCCCGATGCGTTACATGTAAAAGATTAAATGTCATCTTTTTTGTCTGAAAGGAAAATTAATGCTGTGATTCATACCAACACTGATTTTATCCCTAGTTTGCCTTAGTCTCCTTCCATCCGTACATGTCAAACAGTTAATTTATGTCAAAGATTCAGATTTTTTGTTTTGCATAGCATCACTTTCTCCAGTTCACGTACATGTACACGAAAGAAAATATACTCATTGGGGTAGGTAAGATTTTTCTTATGGACCAAGTGTGTGTGTGTGTGTGGGGGGATCCTTTATTTCCAGGTCATATAGACCCTTCTGAGAACAATTGCTTCACCCTCGCATTCTTGAACAAATCCCCAATACAGCCAGGTAACGTTTAAAGTTAGCATCGAACTCGTGTTACTTGCATCGTTATGAGAGATTTGATCACGAGAAAAGTTAATTAACCAGATGGCATGTAAACATGCAATCAGAAAAAAAGTATTATCTTAAGGACACAAATGATTTCAATAAACCAAAGAGATAAAACACATTTGTAACTGTGTTATCAGTAAAGTATATATGTATGTCAGTTCAATAGGTCCATAAGGCAAACGCGTATTTCTCCCGATAAAACACATGTGTGAAACAAATAGAAAGGAACCTAAAGTTGTGTATTATAGAGCCTACATACTATTAGAATAAGTTTACAATTTTCGAAGCCACCAAAGCTTGTTCAATCAAATATACAGTTACTGTGAGACATGAACGGAAAAAAAGTTGGGTCGCTCTCTTTGGAGACTTTGTCTACATGATACCGTTTTAGAGCTGTCCCTGTGGTATCATACCGTAGACGTCACACGTGACACCGCATTCCTAGTCCGCCATGCAAAATATAAATGTATACAAGGGTCGAATTCCACCCACAAATCCTAGCGCTCAGTAATACTTAAATACTTAGTGGCAAATTTCATTATTCTAGTTTCTCTTTAAAAATACCTAAATATTTCAATTCTTAACAAATATTGTTGGTTTTAAGGTAAAAATTGATTTCGGACCAGTCATTTTATTGAATATTTTATAAAACAGAAATGGTGGAATGCGTTTCTACCTAGTTTACTTAGCGCCAGTTATTGTTGGTGGAATTCTAGCTAGTTACTCAACATGTAAAACTTAGAATATGAAAATGGAAAAGTGATGTTAGAAGCTAACAATATTGAATATACGTGTATATGCTCTTTCTTGCTTTTGTGTAAATTGCAGGAGGTTTGTCAGTAGAACTTGTATTACTAGCTATTCAAAAAAAAAAAAAAAAAGCATTTTTCAGGCCGAAAGAAAGACGGACTTTCCAATTGATTACAATTGAGGGCATTTATTAAAGATACAAAAGCTGGAAGGCGACATGGTCCATTCGAAATTTAAATGACTGTGGATCCGAAGGTTGTGGGTTCGAAGCCCTCTGGGTGAGGTTTTTCATGGCCACCGATGGTGCAAATACTGGTCAAACCCAAGAACCGTTGAGAGGGATTTGTAGTTGAGATAAAGCTAAATATACTATCAATATGGTCACAATTCAAGATGTCGAATGATTTGATAAACAAGCGCTACGTTCGAATGAACGCCAAGCCCCCTCCCAAATCCATGGCTTAGACCGTGGGTTCAAGGTCATTTGAATGTCAGGTCTCTTGGACGGTGGCTATCTATCTATCTATCTATAGATACTGCACAGACTCCCCTTTCGGGTATTACTGGCAGGTGCGCGTCTGTGCAAGGATAAAACTGTTAAAAATAAAAAAATTTTGTTAGGGTGAGAAAATTTTCTGAAAAAAAAAAAAAAAAAGGTGAATATGTTAGGTTTAAGATCTGGTAAAAACATCTTTTTGTTGATTCAGGGACGGTCTACTATCTGAAACGAGAGGAGCTTTTGTTTAAATGCTAAAAGATCATTTTGTGAGACTATATTTTCTGGTAAGCTGTTCCAAAGTATCACTGTATAAGGAAAAAAGGAATATTTAAAGTAGCTAGTTGGAGTATGAATTTGCCTGTAAGATAAAGAGTGTAAGTGGCGGGATATCCTCGCTGGTCTTTCAAGATATGCAGGTAATGGGACAGCAACAAGGTTATTTACTATTTTGTAAAACATAAGAAGTCTGGTGACATCACGTCTGTACTGAAGGGTTTGCCAGTCAAGTTCCTTCTGCATGCTGGTGACACTGTCGTAATAAGAATAGTTATTATTAACCCATCGGACTGCTCTGCGTTGTACTTTTTCTATTTTATCTATATATGTCTGTGTATGAGGACTCCAGACTGTAGAGGCATATTCTACTTGAGGTCTAACCAATGCTTTGTAAGCTGCTTCTCTAACTTCCTTATTCTTTGTCTGGATGTTTCTGTGGAGGAAACCAAGAGTTTTATTAGCAGAAGAAGTAATGTTGTCAATATGTTTATTCCAAGAGAGATCTTTTGATATTGTAACTCCTAAGTATTTGGCATTATCCACTGTTTCTAAAGCTTGTCCATGTAATCTGTAATCAAAGGAAAGTGCTTTCTTCTTTTTAGTAATATTTAAAACAATGCATTTACTGGGATTAAATTCCATTTCCCATTTCTTTTCCCACTGCACCAGCTTGTCGAGGTCTTTCTGAAGTGTAATACAGTCCTGCTTGTTGTTTATAGCTAGGTAAACGGCAGTGTCATCTGCAAATAAACGAACTTGAGAAGTTATGGTATCTGGAAGATCATTTATATATAACAGAAAGAGAAGTGGGCCAAGTACAGATCCCTGAGGTACTCCTGATGTTACTGGGACTACTGATGAGCATCCTCCCTCCAAAACGACTTTTTGTGTTCTGCCTATGAGAAAAGATTTTATCCACAACAGGGTTGAATTATTGACTCCATGTTCCTGTAATTTGTACAATAACTTTAAGTGGCTGACCTTGTCAAAAGCTTTACTAAAATCTAAAAGAACTAAATCAGTCTGTTGTCCATTAACAAGATTTCTCGCTAGTTGGTCAGTAAGTTGCAGGAGTTGTGATGTGGCGCTCATCAAGGTGAATGCACCTGTGACGTTTGGAGGTTGTAGGTGAGGGACTTTCGTGTTATGGTCAAGTTTAAAATTTTGTGACAAACAGACAGACAAACTAACAAAGAGACAGACCAAAAACAATATGCCCCGCCCACCTATCGATGCGGGCATAAAAATAATATGTTTACTATGTAAATTTGTATAGCTATTGCAACTATGGGCTTTCATGTCTCTTCTTTTAAGCCTCTCCGATTTGTAACACATTTTCATAGGTTCCATTGCGGTCTAAGCATATTAGTGGAAGTACGGAGATTGTTTTCTAGGCTAACGTTAACATGACTCATAGTCTTAATAGTTAACAATACATGCTAAGAAATGAACTATTTGGGCATTATTTTTACAGAAACAAGAGTAATATTCGCAATTTTAAATGGTCGGGGTTTATTCTGGATCTACTTGTAGTTTCCCCCTTCTGGCGCCAAATCTAAGCACCTTCATCTAAACAAATAAAATAATTGCTATAAAGGATATAAATAAACCTATAATTAAACTTTGTCTGGAATTTGGTATTTTGAATTTAGACGAATAAAATGGCTGTTTGGCTGAATTTATCTCAAAAGTACTGGGTGGCAAGCCGTTGGTCGAACTAAAATCAAATTTCATGACGAATATAATTTAACTGTTATAAGCAGGCATTGACAATATTTGATTGCAGACCATTTATTTTTTGACGACCCGGAGCTTTAGCCACTGTTGTGTAAGAAAATCTAGTATCAGCAACTTCAGCAACTTTGAATCAAACTAGACATGTCTAAAGCTCAGTTCAAATTTGTGTTATTTTTGAGTCTTGATTTAAACATACATGTATTTATTCAGTAAAGCTTGACATACATATAAATACAAATATAAATAAATTGCATTTAGGATAAGAAAGATATCCATAAATAATAAAGTTCTGTTTATGAGTATTGAATGCTTTAAAGAAAGAAATGGTGTGACCACAAATATCCTAATATTGAATACAATTCTCCTAGAAAGAAAGATTATCAGAATTATCGTATTACGTAATAAACTGAAAGTAATGTATTTCAGTGGTGTGAAAATAACGCATTTATTGGCAATGTTCTAACTGCCTCGCCCACCAATATTTATCAACAGATTGGAACTAACTTATTTTACATTTGTTCAGTATTCTATAACACCACGCACATCTCAAAATAAACCGACAATGAGATAATTTTGCTATCCTGATATCAAAATGATTTTAAAAAAAAGCCTGTTTATAGATATCGTCTTAATTGAAAACTCGGTGTCCGTGCCAGTGAAAACAAAAGTAAATTGTTTAAGTAAACCATAGCTTTCAGTTGATGCTCCTCAAGAATATCTTTATCCGCTGGAAGATACAGTGTTTAGTACATTGCACTTGTAGCACGTGTTTCCTATCCCCTTAATATTTTATGCAAAATTTTGATTATGTAACACCGTCGGGTGGCTCCAAGACATCGTCTGATCAATAACATGAGTATGTTGATTTTTTCCTGATCTAATGGAACTTAAATTAGACTTGGTAACAAGAGTTCCTTGAGATTACATTGTGTGGTTTGACGCGTGAAACAAATGTGAATTTTCAACTGCGTCTTGGGTATTTTAAAATTAACTTATTCAAAGTCCGGTTGTCATTCCATTATTCGGGATTCTTTTGGCCTGAGTCACACTTAGTTTAATAGATAAGGCAATAGCCTCGTTCTTGCATGTTTGCTTGCTTGGGTTATTTTACCGACAGTAGTTCAGTCAATTGGGGGACATATATGAGAGTTAAACCGGGGATTGAACCAACTGCCTCTTGGTAACGGGGCGCACGTTTTAACCAATTGAAAAGGAGTTTTCGATAAGTGACTAGGCACGTTGCAAAAGAACCATGTATGCTGAAGAAAGTTTCAACTGAGGCACTTCATATACCAAGTCACTAAAAGTACAATATACCGCTTGATAGAAAATTTATATTGGGACCAAACCTAGCCCATTAACAAGCGACAATAAACTCAAAATGGAATCATTAATTGTTTATTACATTCCAAGGCCATGTAATCACCTAGAATAGAATGTGAAAATGCGAACCCTACTTCTGCAATACGGCTTCAATTTCTTGTGCGATAAATAATATAAGCCGGTGTGTGTGGGGGGGGGATGCCTTTTTCTAAAGAAAAAAAAAGTTTTTTGCTGTCATTAGCGATTGAACAAGACAGTGGATGCAATGAAAGGCATCTATTGAGTACATGTAACTAGAACTTGTATATATATATATTTTGAAGCTCGCGACGGAGAATTTTAATGAAAGAGTGATTGAGCCAGTACCTCTGTTTCGTTCATTGCAAGCTGATATTAAGTTATAGAACGTGCGTGTTTCAAAAGGGTGTTCTTTGTTCCTTTGTTTCTCGGGCTACTCAGTCAATCCGGTACTTCCTGGCAGTTGGTGATAAAGAAAGTGAGCAACTGAACACCTTATAAACCTAACTGTAAAAATATGCACTCATATAATCTGTTGTGCAGGAATAAAGATATTAGTCAGGTTAAAAACAGGACTAAAGCAAGTATATAGTTTTAATGGTTTTAACATCGATGCAGTCAGTGCTGATCCGGAAATTGTATCAGCACCGACTACATATGATGGTAACGCATTCCACTGGACAGCAATCCGAGGGAAAAAATGAGTTTTTGTAAAAGTCAACTGTGGTAAACGGTATTTGAAAAGCTAAATGATGGAAATGCCTGGAATTTCTTGTGTATGGAATTAGATATCCACGTGATTATAAACCATTTTATGAAATAAAGTCAGCCTACTATGTTATCTTCTAGATTGTAAAGAGATTCAATTAAAATCAGCTAGAATATTTAAAACTGTGCCTGGGGCCTTGCTGTAACTGTTGGTGACAAATCGAGCAGCCTGCCTTTGAACATTTTCTAATTTATCTATATCTTTCTGAGTGTAGAAGTTCTTTGTGAAAAAATAATTGAAAAACAACAGTATTCTTAAATTTCCAGGACAGATGGTCAGTTAATCGCAAGTCTCGAAAAACTGAGCATATTTTCTATTTCCCGTCTTTTTTTGGTATTTTATGTGTTATATTTTAGCACAGAGACTAGTTATATAATCGCTACAGCGTATTCTACACGGATAATCGCTTCTTGCACTATTGCTATTTCACTGCATCTGTTGTACAAATTTAAAGATATTGTGTTTTATGTTGCATTACAAACGAAAATCAAATTTGATTGTTTCGGTATGCTGAAATTAAAACAATACTTTCGATAGAAAACGGATGCTGTTTTATCTCAAAACGATATGTTAGATTGTATAATAAAATGTATTTGCATGCGCTAGGGAACTCTCTAAATATAATACTTGAGACAATAAGCAGAAACTTAATATATATGTTATTAAAGCATTTGCTAGTATGCCTTTAGTCCGAACATAAAATTGAAAACTATATAAATGAGTTTCGATGTGATACGTATACAATTTTCCATGGCTAAGGTGGCGTATAAAGCAATTTTAGATAAATATTAGAAGTCCTGCGAAATCGCTGAGATGTTTTTATTGTTTGGATTTAAAATGAATTAACCACGACCCAGTGCCCGACATCAAAATATGGACCACAAGTCTCAATGGCATAGAGGTCCAAGTGCTTGTCTGCGAAGCCGTTAGGAGTCGGATATGGTACCTGTGAGAGGTGTGTGAAGTTAGCGCGTAGATCGTAGATCGTAAATCAACACTATAACTAATTTTCTTTGTCGACCTGGGTCGTAGATCGTAGCTCAACCATTCAAATAAACCATTATAAATGGTTGAGCTGGGTCGTAGATCGTAGCTCAACCATTAAAATAAACCAATATAAACGGTTGAGCTGGATCGTAGATCGTAGCTCAACCATTGAAATAAACCAAAATAAATGGTTGAGCTGGATCGTAGATCGTAGCTCGACCATTGCAAATGTTGATGGAATGGTTGAGCTGGATCGTAGATCGTAGCTCGACCATTGAAATTAACCAAAATAAATGGTTGACCTGGTCCGTAGATCGTAGCTCAACCATTGAAAATGTTGATGGAATGGTTTAGCTGGTCGTAGATCGTAGCTCGACCATTGAAATGTTTATGGAATGGTTGAGCTGGGTCGTAGATTGTAGCTCAAAAACCAATTTAGTCGTCGTCGGTAATTTTGTACTCGTCTGGAAAAATGAACTCGTCGGGAAAAAATATCTGTCGCTTTTTGTTTAGTATTAGTCGTAAACTAGTTATATATTTGTCTTCTTTGTCGGGATTATTGTACTCTTCGGAAAATTGCATTAGTCAGGAAAAATTCGCATAATCAACCAATATTACATTTGTCGGGAAACTTTTGTTCTTCGGGAAATATATTCTCGTCGGGAAAATTGCATTTGTCGGAAAAAAAATGCTTTCGTCGGGAAAAGAGTTTCCGTCGAAAATCTTTGAATTTGTCGGTAAGATCGTAGATCGTAGCTCGACCATTGAAAACTTTCATGGAATGGTTGAGCTGGGTCGTAGATCGTAGCTCAACCATTCAAATAAACCATTATAAAATGGTTGAGCTGGGTCGTAGATCGTAGCTCAACCATTGAAATAAACCAAAATAAATGGTTGACCTGGGTCGTAGATCGTAGCTCGACCATTGAAAATGTTGATGGCATGGTTGACCTGGATCGTAGATCGTAGCTCAACCATTGAAATTAACCAAAGTAAATGGTTGACCTGGTCCGTACATCGTAGCTCAATCATTGAAAATGTTGATGGAATGGTTTAGCTGGGTCGTAGATCGTAGCTCGACCATTGAAAATGTTCATGGAATGGTTGAGCTGGGTCGTAGATCGCTTTTTGTTTAGTATTAGTCGTAAACAAGTTATATATTTGTCTTCTTTGTCGGGATTATTGTACTTTTCGGAAAATTGCATTGTCAGGAAAAAGTCGCATAATCAACCAATATTACATTTGTCGGGAAAAAATTTTTTCTTCGGGAAATATGTTCTCGTCGGGAAAATTGCATTTGTCGGAAAAAAATGCTTTCGTCGGGAAAAGAGTTTCCTTCGAAAATTTGTCGGGAATTTAGTATTAGTTGTGAAAATTGTATTTTGTTAATATTTTTATCTTCGTCGGGATTATTGTACTCGTCGGGAAAATTGCATTTGTCGGAAAAAAATGCTTTCGTCGGGAAAGAGTTTCCTTCAATTTGTGCTTGTCGGGAATATCTCATTCGTCGGAAAAGTTTCTGTCGGGAAATTTTCTGTTCGTCGGGAAAAAGTATATGTCGGGAATTGAGTATAAGTTATTTTTATCTTCGTCGGGATTTTTGTACTCGTCGGGAAAATTGCATTCGTCGGAAAGTTATGTGCTCACCGGAAAAAATTGCATTCGTCTCGAAAAGTGCTTCCGTCGGGAAATTTTGCAGTCGTCGGGAATCTCATTCGTCGGAAAAGCTTCCGTCGGAAAATTTTTGTTAGCGGGATCTACGACCCAGCTCAACAATTTATATTGGTTTATTTGAATGGTTGAGCTACGATCTACGACCCAGCTCAACCATTCCATGAACATTTTCAGTGGTCGAGCTACGATCTACGATCCAGCTCAACCATTTATTTTGGTTTACTTCAATGGTTGAGCTACGATCTACGATCCAGCTCGACAAAGAAAATTAGTTATAGTGTTGATTTACGATCTACGATCTACGCGCTAACTTCACACACCTCTCTGTGAGGGCCTACTAATCTTTTGGACGGTGATTCGTTTTTCTCCGCTGTTTTGAGTGGGAAGATTGTCAGTTAACTGTTGAGATACTTGTTCAAGTAGCTAACCTTTTAACACTTTCAGATTTCCATGAAAGAGTTGTTATGGATAACTCAGTTTGTAAGCCCTTGATTACACACACACACACACACACACACACACACATATATACATATATATATATAATAGAGAGAGAGAGAGCATTTTAAAGGTAGATGTTTTTATGTACGATGTTTGTCTCAGAGAAATAACTTCGGAAAGTGCGTGGTTGGGGCTGAACTGGTTTAAAGGCATACGTGCACAATGCATATATCCATGAGAATTTTCTAAAACTTTGCATGATTATAGAGAATTACATTAGTAACTTATTTATGGGAAAAATGGGGTTCACCACTCTACTTTTTGAGTTATCTGCCCCTGAAAGTGAGTTTTTTGCTCTTTTACGTCATTTTCAAGGGCAGATAACCCAAAGTCAAGCCCATCGATACCTTATTTTATTTCATATTATTATTTGTTGTTTCATGTCCAGTCATTATGCAATTTTGAAACAATTATATTCCATAGATTTTTCACTATGCTTCAGCAGATAAACTTTTTAAAAAAAAGAAACATCCTATATATTCGTGTATGCGACTGCATAGTATTTCTAAAACTTTAACACAGTGACAGTGAATTCAGTGCCAAACAACGAATTGATATGAAATGAAGTGTTGCTAGCCCATAATATTGAGTTATCTGCCCGTTTCTATATAGAAATAACTGCATTGTATGCCTTAAAGCACCCTAGTTGGTTCTTGAAGCTGAAGGTCCATGTTAATTGTCGGTATGTAACATCCTGTCTCCGTGTGCTCTTTTGTCTATTTTATATTTACTTGCACTTCCTCCTGGTGTAGTTAATTTTAATACATGCTTTTTTGATTTCTCATAGGACCTGTTTGTATTTCACTATTTCTTTGAAATCTATAAAGGGAAGAAACTTGTTGTAGCGTGCAGATTATTATAATAAAGGAAAGCTTTCAATAACAGATTAATTGCAAAATGCATAACCGTATAAAAAAATTCTTCATAAATGGCAAAAGAATTGAAAATGATATCACATCTCAAATCTGAATCTTCTTGTCAAATAACATGGTGGAACAAAAGATTCGTGAATGAATGGATGGTAGTAATATAACCAATGTAACCCGTGGAGACATTGAGAATCGATAACTATTCGGTACGATGCGTATAAAATATGAGCACCATCGAAACTTGAAGCGTCCGTATAAACACCACCATTTAAAAACTCGGACAATACAATTTGATACTCTTAAGAGTAAATTAACTAAAAAAAATAGGAATAAAAATTGATATGGGATGTTAAATTCAACAAACAAACAAACAAACAAACAAATTGATGTCGTTCTTTGTAACTCGGCTCTCTTCCCCTTGTGTGACGTAGCTTCCTCAGAATCTGAGCGTGGCTAGTTGGGGTTCCTCACAATGGAAGAATAAGTTTTAACTCATCATATGATGTTCATAAGATATGCTACTATCTTTAGATTATTTCAGTTTCGTTGGAATGCCATAAATTCTCGCAAACTGTGCTCCTTTGTATATTTTTCAATTTAAACGTCACTGAATTATCCGAGTAGTAAGGAACCGTGATACTCTATAAACACAGTGTTAATTCTTAACGGCGCCAGCTCCGACACAAAAACAGCCAGTTTTTAGGAGTAAAGATGATTTTTCAAAGTACATTACTTATTGTTAGATTTGATTATTTTAGTGTTAAGGTAAGAATATGGTTCCGTCGTAGAGAGGTGGCCTTATATTAAATATAATAAATGGGGCCTTCAAGTTAATACTTCAAAAACAAAGGTTGTTGTTTTCCGGAAAAGAGGACACATTAATAGTGATGAAAAATGGTTTTATAATGGCTCTAGTCTTCAAGTAGTAGACATCTTTAATTGTTTAGAAGATGTTTTTAATTATGCTGGATCGTTTGTACTAAACAACCAGTACTTAGTTGGAAAAACTCTTAAAGCAATAAATATATTATTTCATAATGTTTATGATTTTGAACTTAAACCAAATACAGCTATGCATTCGTGGTATCTAAAATTAATTATGCTTATTCTTTATGGGGATTCACGAAGCATAAAGAATTCACTTAAAATACTGTAAAATGATATTGGGTGTCCGACAACTTTCATGTAATGATGCTGTTTATGGCGGGCTTGTTCGATATTCAATACATATCAGTAGATACGTTCAAATTGTTAAATATTGGTTAAAGTTAATTAATACTGGAAATATTATACTTAAATATGTATACCAACTATTGTACGATGACTGTAAAAAAGGATATAATAACTGGCTTAGAAAAGTAAAGGTATTGTTAAATGATCATGGTTTTCCTGCGTTTGGAGAAATCCACAAATTATAGATGTAAACGCTTTTATAATTTGCTTTAAACAAAGAGTAATTGATTGTTTTGTCAGGAATGGTATACAAATGTACAATCAAATAGTATTCTAAACACGGTATATGCGTATGTAAACGATTCATTTAGCGAAAAAGCATATTAAAATATCATACTGTGCAAGAAATAGATACAATGTATACATAACAAAGATGCGGATTTCTGCACATAGTTTACGGATCAAGATCTAAAGATAGGGAGAGAAAGAATAGACAGAAGTGAGAGGCTATGTCAGTTAAGTGAGAGTCAGGAAATAGTTTTTAAATTTAAAAAATGTACAAATGTATTGAACTGTTAAAATCCAGTACCTGTAATAAGTTTATTCTTGTTAATTTAGCTCGATTTATTACAGAGGCAAATATAAAACATAATGAAATTTTATTGAATGTTTCTAGAAAACAACCTATTTAACAAGAGGTTTAATATGATTGTATACATTTCATGTTTACGACGAGTGTGTTCATTCTCCATATAGCCCATTAATATCGATCATTGTATAATGAGTATGCATATTTTATACATTATATGAATAATTGTATTGTGTATATATAACGAAATACGTAATATAATATATATGTGTAAGTAACGAATATCTATTTAATTTGCTTTTGTAAAGGCAGATTGGTTTGCGGAAATTTTTTGTGAAAATCGAACTGAACGTTGTCTTCATGAAATATTTTTGTTTATAATGATTTCCATATCTTGTCCAAACAGAAAAAATAACATGCGCATAAATGAAGTCATTTACATGTATTTATTTCTTTTTAATTGATTCTAGATAGATTCATTTCGTTCTAAATTACGAATATCACTGCATGCAAGACTTAAAAAAAAACAAACATAAAAAAACACTTTAAGGTAATGTGTATATAATTTTTTTTTAAATTTTCTTTCTTTATTTGACTTTCTATATTTGACCACGAATATTGACGTTTGGGCAGGAAATTAACCAATTAACCTCACGTGTTTACTAATGACCATTCTTGTTTTACGTCACCCTTCAATTCGATACGTCAATAGTGTTCTTTTTTCCCAGTTATAAAAGTATAAGTATAGTGTTAATATCAGCCACTGCCATCACGTTTCAAAGAGCCCCTCCATGTCACTCAGTGTATTCCGTTATTCATTTTTGATATTTTGAGGTGGAAAGTAATGTCGACAATTCATGATTATTAATCCTGCTGCACTTTTTAGTTGAGCTATAAATTATAAATATAATATGATTTATTTTATGGAATCGCACTCACGAGCTATATATTAAAATGGTGATTATAAGTACATTTTAAATGACGAGTTGATTATTTGAGATTTTGCTTTCCTCCACTGTGGGTAAATGGCTCAGTTGGCGCAGCCGAAGTCTAAAGTCACCCAGTAGATGATAGAAACCACATTTAATGTGAAATACTGCAAAAATAATAGAGAGGTAAGATCGGAGATTTACAGGAGTTGGCAAACATTGTCTAGTCGTAATTTTCTTAGCACGTATATATGATCTTTATTTTGTTAGACGGTAAGTTTAATATAATGACATAACGTTTGTTTCGCTATCAGCATGTGTTGTCAATTAACCAAAGTTCGAAACAATTACACGCAATATGTTGTGTTTGTGACTGGTACATCTTTAATACAACGACATAGGAGAATGGATATGTTTACGTTGATAATTGATAAAGAGATAACTTTCATTATTCTGTTAAATGATTGCTGTTATCGGGAGAATGGTGTTGGCTTCCGCCTTTGTCAACTGGTCGACGTGGCCAAATAATTAGAGCTTCCGTCCAATAATCGATAGCTCGTAGGTTCGAAACTGGCTGCGGCATTCCAAGGTCGCTAAAATGATTCCGGATTATTTCCCTTTCTCGGCGCTTAGCATAGAAGAGTTATTTTAGGATTGGTTGGTCCGATGCTAGGATAATATGACTAGGTGTGATGCCATGCCACATGTCTAGTGCGTGATATCGAAATGAGCAGCACTAGGCTTTTCTCTTGTAGACTGACGTCAGAAAAACCCCCCAAAAAACTGACGATGTGGCATTAAACCCTAGCAAGAAATGTCCTTAGTCTTGTAAATCAGCAATTGAAAAAAAAAAACACTTGTTTTATAAGGAGAATCTCTCTTGATTTCGAGTATTTTAAAAACGAACAATTGAAATGAATTATGAATCCAGATGAGCAAAAAAATTATAAAATGAAACATTTCTATAAGCTATCCTTGCCCATCCCTGTATACATCTCATCTTTATCGTTATATATCCTCCTGTGCCAAATATTATGGTTTAAAACTTTGGTATAATAATGATAAATGAAGTTTAGATTCCTTAATATTGCAATTGATATTAAGTTTGTTTTAAATGAATGATGCAGAATGAAATTGCATTTGTCGGACAAGACTTCTTGTCTTCAGACAGATATCGTTTCTGTATCTGTATGTGCTGCAGCAAGTCACATCAATTAAGACAAACGATTAGTCGGACAGTAAACGACAAGATCCATTTGCTTTATGACCAGATCAAATTAATTCAGAGACTTAAGGCATGTTCTCCCGTACATAAATCACACAAGACTCCTGGAATTATACAGGAGTTGACCTCCGATATTGTCGTCTGCGGATAATGAATTGGAAACAAATCAATTCTGAAGAAACATATACATACGTTTTTGTTAGGAGCACCTCTTTATTTATTTATAGATATTATATTTTTTTTCATAATCCTTTCACACACCCATACTCTTCGACGTGCTAACTGATGAACTTTCATTCTACCAGTTGAGAACTATTTTCATGAAATACTATTGCTGCTGAAGTTAGAGAAATACCATTGCCCCGACATAATTTCAATTATGTAGCGACAGTATATATTGTAAGTTATTTAAGTCATATAGCGGTACACAGTATTTAAGATATAGCGACACAGTATTTAAGTTATAGCGACACAGTATTTAAGTTATAGCGACACAGTATTTACAGTATTTAAGTTATAGCGACACAGAATTTAAGTTAAACAGTGACAGTATTTAAGTTAAACAGTGACAGAATTTAAGTTAAACAGTGACAGAATTTAAGTTAAACAGTGACAGAATTTAAGTTAAACAGTGACAGAATTTAAGTTAAACAGTGACAGTATTTAAGTTAAACAGTGACAGAATTTTAGTCATATAGCGACAGTATTTAAGTCATATAGTCATATAGTGACAGTATTTAAGTCATATAGCGACAGTATTTAAATCATATAGCTTTAAAGACTCTGCTGCGACAATATTTAAGTCATATAGCGGTACACAGTATTTAAGATATAGCGACACAGTATTTAAGTTATACAGTGACAGTATTTAAGTTAAACAGTAACAGAATTTAAATCATAAAGCGACATAGTATTTAAGTCGTTTAGCGACAGTATTTTAATTATATATAGCGACAGGATTTCAGTTATGCAGCGACAGGTTTTTAGTTATATAGAAACAGGATTTTTTCAGTTATATTGAGACAGGATTTTAGTTATTAAGAAACAGGATTTCAGTTATATAGCGATCGCATTTTAGTCATATAGAAACATGATATTAGTTATATAGCGACAGGATTTCAGTTATATAACGACATAATTTCAGTCATATAGAGACAGGATTTCAGTGATATAACGACAGGATTTCAGTTATATGGCAACAGGATTTCAGTCATATAGAGACATGATATTAGTTATATAGCAGCAGGATTTCAGTTATATAACGACAGGAATTCAGTTATATAGAGACAGGATTTCAGTTATATAGAGACAGGATTTCAGTTATATAGCAACGTCCAGCTAATTACAAATTAAGGAATACTATGCACTTTGACAGGACCACCAACCTACGGCAAGCCAACTGGAAAACTTCCTCACATTAGGACTCGAACCAATAGTGAGGGGCTTAGTGAGGGAACGTGGGGAACAATAACGAGAAGATATAACACCATCATACACGTTGGTTATGTGAAATTAAGTCTAGCGTTTAATTACGTACTTTAATTACTGTAAGAATGAGGACATGTCTAATATGTAGTCGGGAATTAAGAGATGCGTTCAATCTCTGGTAAAAATACCGTGAATATTATAATCTCAGTGGCATAGTTTGTACATTTCGTGTGACGAGTCAGAAACCAAAATTTCTTTCTGTCAGGACTAGGGTACATCTGATATGTTTATCTCTCTCGATGGTCACTGTGCAAAAAACATGTATTGTAAGGTATATGCTGTATTTTGATAATGGCACAGCCCCAATAAAGACAACCGCGTACATTTTTTTATTTTATGCAAATTGATGGAACAATATATTCTTGGTCTGCCGGATCTACATTTTTACCTATAAAGGAAAACATCTTCATTAAAAAGAAAATTCATTAAAAACAGTTCAATTCTTATGTTATCAGTTAGCGTAACAGAAAAAAAAATGTTTTGAGAAGATATTGAATATATCCTGGAGTCATGGGTTTTCACGCACTTATGTATTTAGCTCGTTGCGGGTGATATTATTTAAATTAAAAATAACTGCCTTAACTACCTTGGCTGCAACTAGATATATTTGCTCTCTTTCAACGAAATATCATAAGTGTAGGCCGTATTTTCACGAAGCAGCAGACATTTTTAAGGAATACCCCAAACGTAGGTAACTTGTGTATTACGTCATATGTTTTCGCGCACTACATGCCATGCTATAAATAAGGGGTTTTTGTGTCGTTCAGCATTGTTAAATATTGTTTCCAATACTTGAATTATCTCAGTTGTATGTTAAGTGTAAATCACACAAATATTAAGTTTATTCACACTGTTTAAGGTCATATAGGTATCTTTTCAAAATAAAAAATGAATTTCCTCTACTCTAAACATGGCATATGTCAAGTGGGCTATACCACGTGATTTTGTAAATAAAAATGGAAAAAAAAAATGGTTCCGATAAATTGACAATACAGAGTAAATTAGTATTGAAAAAATTTTCACGTAGGATTGGAAACATTTTTTTCCAGCTAATACTCATGCTACCACCTAGAGTATGTCAAAAGAATAAAAACATGTAAGAAATTATCCTAATATTTAAGTTTGTTACTTTCCAAAAAAGCAACAATATACCATATGACAATCACATGACCGGTTTGACAGATTGCGGTAACCAGACGATAAAAAATATGGAGGGAAATGCATTCATTAAAAGTTTTAGGGGGTAAATAATAAACTGCTCTAAAAGTAATACGTGTTTTTCTTTAAAACAGACTATGCCTCTAATCTTTTTACTTTTTTATTCTTGACAACTATTTTCCACACATCTAATGATCTGTCTATAGTTGCAAATCAGATAAAGGAAATACCGACGCTAATAACGTAATCATAGCTTGTGTAAATAGGAATTCCGGAAATTACGATACTGCGCGAAAACGTATGTGCGTGAAAACATATGACTGGACGATATCTAATCTCGAAGTAATACATTTCTTTTATCATCTTCACTTGCGCTACGCACTGATACTATTCTTCACTCAAACTAATATTCTCTGTATAACTTACGTACTTAATTATTACCCCGCCCCACCCCCCCCTACAGAAATGCTTACTGCACCTATGCTAATAATGTAAGTATGTACATTATTATTAAACTACCGAAAAGTTTCCACGCAAATAAGAAAATACTTTTTTTTTTACAAAATGGATCGATAGTTTGACATACTATCACAGTATATGAGCAAGTCTACTTCCGGTTTTCGCAAGAAAGGTACAAATTAAAATATATAGGCTCCCAAGAAAAGTACAATGATCGGAAGTAGTAAGCGCTTGTAATCGCAAGACAGGGTACAGTGATTTCGTTTATATACTGTGTACTAGCTTGATTAGTTTAGATACCTACACGAAGCAAAGATCAAATTACGCCAGCGACAAATTCAAAAATAAATGCTATCCAATTAATCATGTCAAGTCAATAAATGTGGCATGTAGAGATCGCATATAACACTGCACCTCAAGACTATTAATCTGTACATACCGCCAAGACTTTTAGTTCCTACCAATACAATAGTCCGATTATTTCATCTAGTACTTGATATTTCATAAAATGTAAAAACTATTAATCTAAAAAATAATGTGACGGTTTTATAGTCACATCAAAAAGGAAGAACTTTTAATGGAACAATTTGGGGGGGAAATAAAAAGAGCATCACAGGAATAGAATGGAATTAGCGGGGCCCCTATACATGAACGCAAAACATGACAACAATACAAAACCCAAAAAGACAAATCACATATAAACGCAACACATGGACAGAATAACATTAGAAGGGTCCTCATATACACAGATACAACACATGGACAAAATGACATTAGCGGGATCCCCTATCCATAAACGCAACACATGGACAAAATGGCATTAGCGGGATCCCCTATACATAAACACAACACGTGGCTAGAAAAGCATTAGCGGGGCCCACCTATACATAGGAGCAACACATGGACAGAATGGCATCAGCGGGCCTCATATATACATAGACCCAACTCATGGACAAAATGGCATTAGCGGGGTCCTCGTATGGGTTAGTTCATAGTTGCCTTTAACTACACGATATAGTCACGGGGGCGAAGCCCGAGTGACTATGTCGTGTAGTTAAAGGGGACTATGAACTAAGCTTTTTAGCACATGCCATTTTCCTTTTACTAGCGACAAAACTTCACACAAGTGTGAGCTTTGTGGTTGCATAGTCCACACACATTGATTTTTACAAAAGTGCTGGACAACACGTTAGTCCACGGTGACTATGAACAAATACTAGCATCTGATTGGACGAGAGGAAAATGCCATGTGCAACTTATGGACAAAAATGGCACTAGCGGGACCTCCTATACATAAACGCAACACATGGGCAGGATGGCATTAGCGGAGTCCTCCAATACATAGAAGCAATACATGGAAAGGTTGGTATGTGCGGTGTTTGCCTATACATGCGGGAAACGAGTTGACAGAATGGCATCAGCCGAGGTCCCTATACACGCTTGCAGCACCTGGCCAGAATGGTCTACGCATACATACAACTAGTGGGAAGAATGCATTATCGAAACCTTTCTATACATGGACGCAACACGTGGACAAAGTCTGCCAATGCATGCATGCAATGCGTGGACAAAATGACATTAGCTGAGTTTGCCTAAACATGCATGAAACGCGTGGACAGAATGACTCAATCGGGTTAACACGTGGACTTAATGACAGAAGCCGTGTCTACGTATTAGTTATCGTTAGCTTATATATTTAATTTAATGATCTCTATTACAAGCAACACAAAGTGGAGTGCTGCATAATCATAAAATCTAAAATATAAACGATAACACATTTACAGTCTGTCCGCCGTAATCTTCGCATTACGGAATTATCTCCCGTTTGATTGGCGATTGATGATGTTCTGAATAGTGTCAGATATTTTTAACTATAAAGAGTAGTCTACTTATATTTCTCCTATGGTTCACAATATATTTTGAAGAATACAAGCATTCATGACGATTAAGTAGGACAAATTGTACTATTCATGTAGGGCGCTTCGTCTCCTCATGCGTGGTTTGTAATACATACAAACAACATGTTGACAAACAAAACTATCGGGGTCTTCCTACTCATGTGTTACGATCTGTAAGTACCGTCATAAGATGTTTTTTTTACAGGTTTTGAAGGTTTATGGTTATATTAAGTGAAAAAAAAGAAGAAAACCTGCCAGGGACCTGACTTTCCGTATATAACGGTCTAAATATTGCCACTTTCAAGTTTTCAACATACTGGTAACGATCAGAAATCAAGATCCAAACTTCATCCATTTCTGTTAGAGCCTATTACTCATGATTATATATATATATATATATATATATATATATATATATATATATATATATTTTTTTTTTTTTTTTTTTTTTTCAAAACTTGAATAGGTTTGGTATATAACAATCACGTATTTTGCCTCAGCAGTTCCTGGTACCTCACAATTTTTTTTCTCCCTATAATCATCATGCATTCCACCAGAGGCCTCTATTTGATGTGCCAGGCTAATTCGATTTCGCAAGTATGTGCAAGTTTTTCCCGTCAACGCAACTCCAACTGAAAGAGATTGTGCCATAAAACTGTCCAGCCTAAAAAGAAAACCATTAAAACAATTTCACGGGATCGTCCTTTTATCTTATCTTGATAAGTTCCAGAAAACGTTATTAATATTTTATAACTTTTTCCTAGTAGAATGTATATTGGCAGTTAAAATACGAAATCAATACTTATTTAAAAATAATCTTCGAAATATATAATGTGAAAGGTATGATTTTGTTTTATTATAACAGGTGTAGGATCAAAGAAAGTGGGTTATGATAAAAGATAACTTCATTTAAATTGAACGTTCATTTGATTTTACCTTAACCCGAGAAGAGTTTTGATGATAATGCGAATGATGCGCAGAGAGTTGTGTACTACTTAAATCATGACAGTTTATGTGCTATAAAATTAAACGTAAATCAATAAGTATTACCTTTTAAATTATTTTTGTACTTTATGAAATCTATTTACCTTTACCACCTAATTAACATCAACACACTATTCTAAGTATTAATGGAACTACATGTAAATATTTTCATAATAATTGAAAAGTATGTTTTGAAAGTTTTCAAAATGTATAATTCACGTTTCTAATGCCGACATTTAATTTTTCTATGTGTTCGTTGTACTGATATAATAATGGTCTAACACCATTACAGTCCAGTGTTATCAAGCAGTCCGGCAATAGTTTCAAAATGTATGTGTCCGCTAAAAGGAGGTTAAAAAACAGTAAAGTGTATGAAACCCGCTTAGAATAAACTGATTTCGATGTTCAATTGATTAGTTCATATGTATACTGTATGGTATTTTCCTCTCTCTCTCTCTCTCTCTCTCTGTTCGAATCTAACTGATGCTACATTTGCCAATTATTCAACTTTAAATCGTATTTTGATGTGGATTCGTTATGCATTGTTTGCAATCCACCTGCACAGAGCAATCGTTTAACGAAGGCAGCGAAGCATCATTTCACGGCGTTGGTAACAAAGATAGGTTTGCAGTAGACTGTAAAACATTGTGCGAGTATAAATAGATTCTGGTTAATTTCTTGTTCCAGTGTAAGAGAGAACTTCTAAATTGACCAAGAGGCAAGGGAATATGAGAGCTGATTGAAATGTAATCAAAACACGCGCTCTGAGCGCAAGCACATTGATCACATTATTTAATATAATGAAATGTAATCAAAACACGCGCTCTGAGCGCAAGCACATTGATCACATTATTTAATATAATGAAATGTAATCAAAACACGCGCTCTGAGCGCAAGCACATTGATCACATTATTTAATATAATGAAATGTAATCAAAACACGCGCTCTAAGCGCAAGCACGTTGATCACATTATTTAATATAATGAAATGTATTCAAATGAATACATTACGTTAATCTATTACCACTTAGATATCAAAACTAAGCTTTATCTTTTTGATAAATGATTGTTCCAATTCTGTTATATGGTTTGAAATGTGGGGTGCTTATAACTATAACCATATTGACAAGCTCCATCTTAAATTGTGTAAACATAATTTAGATGTAAAGTCACAATCCTGTACTGCTGCAATATTTGATGAATTAGGCAGATTTCCGCTTTTAATAATATGTAAAAAGGAGCATTGAAATTTTGGGTAAAGCTTATATGTAATCAAACATCATTAACATACTCTAATTATATTGGTCAGACTACCTCTATTATTGGTATATGCTGGGCTAAAAGAATCAATTCATGTAGCTTTCTCATTTCTTAGAATGAATTCACTGTTGATCCCAATACATTTTTTCCTGCTAAAGCAAACATTATATGACTAATATAAACAAAACTGGAGATCTCCTATTGTGAATAGTCCAAAACTATCATTTTATTCTAAAGCTAAAACAGTCTGAATTTGAATCGTATACATGTACAGTTTAGACAGATATATTACGAAGAAACTAAACTTGTGTAAGAATAGGATCTCATCAATTAGAAATAGAAACAGGCAGATACACTTATATTCCAAGAAAAAACAGAATATGCCGTTTATATTATATGCAAGTTGTGGAAACTGAACATCATTTCGTTACGTGTTGTCCCAAATATAACATTATTAGAATTAAGTACAGTTTTATTTTTAGATATTAAATGCTTTGTCAGAAAGTAAATATGCTGTAACCCTGTCAAAATACATTTATGATGCTTTACGATGTAGAAAGGATGTCCTAACATCAGTCAACTGACTCGTACATTATACTGATTTCCAGTGGAATTTGTAGGAGATATATAATTTGTATGTTAAACAACCGCACTAATTACTTCTCTTTCCAGAGTTGTTAGACAAAATTTATGCATGTATACATTATTTCACATTTTTTATATATGTAATTTTCTGTATTACCGTCTATGCCATATCTGATATGTCATTTTGAAAATGGCCAAAGACACTATTGTGTTATTCCAATAAACAAGTATGTATGTATAGTGTCCATTTTAAATCTAAATGCGTTAGGAAGCGACTGATTGTGTCCAATAAAATTACTGTTTTGATACTCACGGCACCATCAGCTCTTCTTTTGATTATTTACTGGTATGTATCATTAAAAATCTTCTGGGACCGTATTCATGGCATATCTCAAGAAATTTGTTAACACCGATATTTATAAGAAAACCTGTATTTTCGGAAATATTGAACTATCATATAAAACTGCTTATTTTCTATGTAATGGAAACAAATATCAAATCAACCTATGCAGTAAATCAACCCACGCAGTAAAGAAGGACTAATTTCTGCGTCTAAGAAAAAAAATGTAATTTCAATTTAATTCAATTTCTTATTTCCACCACTTTATATTTCACCTGCCTTGTCCTGTAGTTTCTGCTGATTGTATTATCCTGCTTTATATGACCTGAATCACATGTTTTATCATAAAAGGTGACTTACAGGGGGTGTATCACATGTATTGAATGTATATACTTGTTTGTATGTAATAAGTACAAGTCACAAAAATAAAGAAATCCTTATCTTATCTTATAATATTTAATCTGCTACAGTAGATACTCAAACGTATGGCTTCACTATCTGTAAGGATTAGCAACTTCATAGATATATAACATTTTCAGCATTTAGCTTAGCAGTTGCATAAATGTCAGATATGTTTTTAATTATATTACATTTCCATCATTTATCTTATCAATGTCATAAATGCCACTTTATAAATATGTTTTGTCAACATTTATTCAAATTCATTTTTTATGAAGGCAATTTATAAATTTTTTTTTAGAAATTCCTTAAATGTAATTTTATGAATATATTACATTTCAAACATTTCTTTTGACCCTTTAAATCATCCTCTAAGACATGTTTAATGGCAGGTTCCACTGCACGTTTTGACAACTTACCTGAAAAGATCGTATCCAGAAGCGTGATCGGAACAATAAACAGCGCAACTAGTATATCGGCCACCGCCATGTTTAGTATGAAGTAGTTGGTAACATTCTGCATGCTGGGGTCCTTGTAGATTAGGGTAATCACCAAACTGTTCCCTACCACCCCCAGGACAAACACCAGCCCATAGGCCACGGAGTATACAACTATCATATGGACCGGCAGCTCTATCAAGGGATATGGCTTATGTGTAATGTTTTCATACATTCCAAGCGAATAATTACCGTCTTCATAATCGGAGTAATTGGATATGGTTCCGTTCAGAGTCTCAATTTCCATAGTTTCTTCCATCTCACTACTTGAATTTCAAATTCAAAATCCAGAACTTTTATTGTCAATCATTAAATTATAGCTCCAAAACCGCTAACATGATGAAACCTCCGTCCATCGAATAAACCCTTCTAAAGTGTTGCGTTTTCTATTTGTAAATGGCACTTGTTTGATGAATGTTGAAATTATGACATGGCCATTGAATAATCAACCTCTGGCAAATCCTCATCTGCCTGTAGAGTTCATGTTCTCTGTTTTGCAATTCTACAAACGGTCCATTTAGTTTGCCTTACTTCGGTTGGTTTATTGACCCCTTCCTGTCGTGCAGCCTAATGGACTATACTCAAATCACTCCTGAAAAACGCGATGTTAACTGTCAATATAATCGAATACTAGTTACTATGAAAAAACGCATGATATATCAATTTAATGCTTGAGTAATAATCGTTTTAAGTTTTTTAGTTTTATGATAAAATATAACTCTTTAGATTAAATTATCGCTTTACTCAAGGGTAATAATTTTTTTAAAAATTTGCTAGATTATTTCTCCTTTATAAATCACGGTCCTAGTTACTTTAGTTATCAACGGATGTACGCGGAATAATGCCAGAGCTTCACAAGTCTAACTAGCATTGCGTGTCAGTATCTCACAGCTTCAAGTCCAAAGATCCGAGGTACCGCGCTGTTATATCGGTAAATCACCACTATATTGCTGGCTTCGTAATGAAATGAATAACAATGCGTGAAGGGCAAAGCAACTCCGCTCATTTACGCTTTCTCTTTTTTACTGATCACTCGTCTTAAATTACAGATACAATAAAACCAATCACAATACCAATAAAATGCCACATAAACTTCCACGCGTAATCGCAGGTGAAAACCGGTTACTGTTTTGCACTGTTGATGTAGATTTGTTTTGACACTCCTTTTACAGAGAGCCTGAATAGTCAGTTTCTTTTCATCATTAGATGTTTAGACTCTTATTATACAAAACGTAGAAATCTATATATTGTTAATAGTAATTCAAAATGCAGTGAAAATAATTGGAATATTTGCAAATATAGTCTCGGTAAACCCAAATTAAATGATAATGACGAATACTTGTTCAATTGTACTCATGAACAAGTACACTTACTTAAGAAAGAGAACTTATCAATGTGATTTAACTCACTGCTGTTAGATTTACTTCAACACTGCTTATTATTATTTTTCTTTCGATGTTCTCGCCTTCGGTCTACCAACTGCAGCATTCGCATATCACGTTTTTTTTATTATTTCATTTCCAGCCAAGGACACCCAGTATGGATTTATCTCTTCAAAATAACACGGTGTTTGTTTGCTCTTCACCAACTGTTTATACAGAGCGGAATGCATATGGTGTGAATAAAAAACTAATATTTTTCAGATGAATGCGACACCGTCAGGTACATATCGATAAGAAATATAATTAACAACAGGAAACTCTCGATAAAATACCAGTAAATGAGACCTGAAATAGAATCATGGCTAATTAAACCGTTATGGAATCGGAGTTCTGAAAGAGGGCGACCATAATTTTATACTTTGTCGTTCGAAATATAGATTTTGGATAGAATTACAAAAAGTGTACATGGCTGAGATCTAAAACAATGTGTTGAATACAGACATGACATGTTTGTAAGATCATTTTTTAGATTTTAACTGGTAAATCGGCATGTTTTTTCTGTTTGAAATGCACTGTTGTTTTTATGAAAAAAAAAACAAACAAAAAAAAAAAAAAAAAAAAAAAAACATGGTCATACCCCAACCAACCCCATGCATACCTATTTTCAGTTTTGAGAAATAGTCTTCCTTTCAATTCTGTGAGATTTATATAATTTATATTGGGGAAAAAAAAACGACGCTACCTAGTTCCAATGTAGATATACCGTGACTCTGATTGCCAATATGCTGTAATCACTGGATGAAAAAACACTCAACTTTATCCAACATTTTTTATGAAGATGCCACATCTGAATGACTGGGTTATCATTTATGACAAAGTTTGTCATGTACACACTGTAGATAGTGCGTGACGAATAATGTCTCCTTGAACGAATGCCTCAGATAGCCTTTTCCTACATTTATTTACATGAGGGTTTTGTTTTTATAAAACATCGTGGATGGCTTTCATAAAAGGGGGGCCTCCATGGCCGAGAGGGTAACGTCGCTGACTTTAACACTCACTCAGCCCCTCACTGCTTGGGTTCGAATCCCGGCAGGGTCATTCGGATTTTCATGTGAGGAAGCCTTCCAGCTGGCTTGCGGTAGGTCGGTGGTTCCACCTGTAATTAGTTGGACGTCGCTATATGACTGAAATACTGTCGAAGCGACGGTAATCTCAAATAGTCAAGTCAAGATGCTTTGGGGTAATTGACGCGTGTTAAAAGGTCACGTGTGCTTTACACATATATGTTTAAATTGAGCGTGACATCATATATCAATGAAAGTACATGTATAAGTGGCTACAATAAATGTTACCTGAGAGCCCCAGTCACAGTATAAATAGTTGTTTCCGGTGTCGTTATCTGTATAATTTACTGTTGTTTAATAAGCGTTAAGTTGTCGATCGGTAGAAAATTATGCAACTATTTTTTTAAAGACTGATGGCCGACCGCTAGGGCAAATGTAGACATCTTGCTGGGTATGTCTTTAGAAATTTATAAACTTATTCGATGTAAGACTTGGCATATTCTCAAATTATCGACTTGAGTGTATTTATCAAAAGTCTTGGCTAACATTTCATCCGGCTTTCAGACTGTTACCATAGCTCAACACTAAATGCTCTCTGGTACTGAGGGGGTACAAAGATACCTCGAACAGGTAGCAAAGTATGCAGTAAAAACAAAAATCTTAACTGGGTTATAGTGATCAACTTATTAAAACTTTAACTTTTTATCCAAATTATTTTTTTTATTCCCCACGAACATCAATGGGTTGTTTCATTGCTTAATGGAGTTCGAAGTTTTAATAGTTTCTTGATCACTGCAATGCGCTTTCGTTAACATAGCAACATAACACACTATTGGCACGGACCACAAAGTGTATCAACTATTAAGCCGAAAATTATTTAGCACATGGCATTTTCCTCTCGTCCAATAAGGTGCCAGTATTTGTTCATAGTCACCGTGGACTATAACGCATAGTCCACACTTTTATAAAAAAGATCAGTAAGTGTGGACTATACAACCACATGTGGCATTTTGTCGCTAGTCGAAGGAAAGTGCCATGTGCTAAATTGCTTAGTTCATAGTTGCCTTTAACTACACGATATAGTCACGAGGGCGGAGCCCGAGTGACTATGTCGTGTAGTTAAAGGCAACTATGAACTAACCTATGCGAACGACATTATGTTCATACAACCGACCGCAGATACTAATTACTTTATATTTTACCATGCTTTTCCGTTTTACTACACAACACATATATCTTTCCATTATGAAGGCTTATTTATGTCATCTCGCGAGGCGCGTCGGTGGGCAAAATCTCGAAACACTTCAACCGTTACGAATAGTTTGCTTGGCGAGTAGAGGTCGGGAGGTTATGGGATTGTTTTCGGTTAGTCGTTAAAACTGGAGCTTGTTGGCGTTCAGTGAGCAAGGGTAGTTTCATGACTGTTATGGTCTCCAGGATTAAGTGAAATGGTGTGGTACCATGCCATTTGCCTGCGGCGTGATTTCGTTAAAAGAGTACTAGTATCTTTCTTTTGCGTGTCGCACAACATATAAGTTTCGGAACAGTTTGGTCCGGCGTAAGATTGATGTTACTGGTGCGGTATCATTCCATTTGCCTATTACATGTTATTGCAGTATAGCAGCACTAATCTCTGCCTCATGTAGACTAAGTTCCCCAGCTGACTATATTATCGACTAGTTCGACAACATAACGAAGCTACAGTAACACGCTACAAAAATCTTAAGCTATACGTTTATGATTAATTACTATCCATAACAAAGGCTACGTGTCTTACTTCACGCGAAATGAGTTTTATTTACACGCAATTTAACTACAATAGTTCAGAACTAGTGATGCAAATACTCAAACCACAGCTACAGCTTTTACCAGCATTGGATCTGTTTCTTTTTATTATCATTATTCTATTATATATATATTACACTCGTATCTGCAACTCCATCTATCTTCTACTGGCATTGCATCGTCGAACACCTATTGCCAATCCATTTTGTTTCTTTTCATCTATATACGGGAATAAAAAGTCCAATTTATATTCGCTATACTCATACAGATGCGTTTTGAAAGCAAGTAGATTGGTTCAAAGATTAAATCGTTAATCCGTCCATAAAAATTAATTCAGTTAACTAAGAGTGGACTCTATCACTTGTGTTACCGCTACTAACACGTCTACTTTTTCTTAGAATTTTGTTTCGTATGAAATAAATACGTTCAACGTTATCGATACTGGGCGTAGAGTATGTGAGCTACATTCAATATGTCACTCTAATAGTTGCCTCGATGCTTGCTTAAAATATTGTAGAACTCCGACAAGTTAATTGGTATATATTGATGACTTTGTCGGTCACCCTTCATTTTTTTCCCTTAAACTATCTTGACACTTGAATATGTGCAATTATTTCGGAGCATTATCCCGCGGCACTAAAACAGCCAGACAGTAAGCAGACACAATAAACGAACTGTCAATTCCTATGTAGACGACTACTTCAGCTGGCTGTGAGCGTATTCGCAAATCACATCATGTAATTCTGTATGTTTCTTCGTCAGTTAGGAACAAGTTATTAAAACAACATTTATTAATTTACATCGACGGTTCCCGGACTATATAAGACCTGTTAATATCGTTTAATAGGGCACTGAATTTTTCTACTGGTGTTCGACATGACAACCTTTTGGGGCAGTGCTCTACAAGTGGGCCTTGGCTGCGAATAAGTCTTCATGTTCTTGTTTGAAATATGTTTTTAGTACTTAATATTCACCATATACATGTACATAATTTGACATTCACTATTTTGTTTAAAAGATGCACAATCAGTTTGGTTCGGAGTTTCTATTATTATTATTATAATTTTCCGTAGAGAATGTTAATCTTCTAATTAATTCTAGTTAACAAATACATGTAGATATAATATCTTGGATGTAAAAATATTTTGTCCAAATTTCTCCAAAACATTTAATCATCAAGAGGAAATCGGTTTACATCTATATTTTACGCGAAATGGTAGCCTTTTATTTGTTTCCTTTATTTAAACGCCCAGCACAGCACTTTACCAAAATCTACTCACATTAGAAAAGCCAGTCTTGGATCTACTATAATACACAAACGCCAAATAAGAGAACGCTTTCACTGGTGCACAATTCTGCATCGGGCAACATTTCGGGTCTATATTTAGACATGACATCTTTATTTATATTTCCCTCCTTGTAACTACGCAGAAATAAAGTTCCAAATTTTGATTTTTGTCTCATCACTAAGTGGTGATAATTTTATGTTTATTTTAATACGGATGCATTATAGAAGTCGAAACTGGATTAAAATGTGTTAAAAATCGATGATGGAGATTACATGTAAGAAACTGTAATGAACAAGAAAAATATGAACACATCGCAAATCATTTGGAGATGTTTCGAACCATCGCTTGGTGGAACTTCCAGTACCAAGTAAGAAATGTATTTGATAATGTTAAAAGAAATTCGTCCCTAAGAATCTCTTGTCCCATAAGTCCATTGGGAAAGATAGTTTGGATGTTTGAAATACAGGCGTTCTCGTCGAGTGTTGTGGGGGAACAGTTTTAAAAATCTGTTTAGAATACTTTTGCAATATTAGATATAGATTCTATATAAGTACACGTGTATATAAAATGAATTCTAACACGGCACGTATCTTAGAACTTCAAGGAAAATTGGCACAAAACAAAACACAGATCGCATCCCGCGCGCACGCGCTCATGTTGATGACCTAAGAAAATGACGAAATATATGTAGATTTTAGTAAAAATAGCCGAGACATCACTTGATGTTTATTTTTTTTTTGGGGGGGGGGGGAGGGTAAAAGATATTAGTATGAAAAAGAGGTAAAAAGAAATAAAACAGTATAAGTAAAGAATAAAATCAACAAATATGAAATTAATGCGTTTTTCTTTATTTATCATCGTATTTGTATATTTAAGGAGAACCGAATGTATATGTTGGTGGCTTGTAGGTTCTGCGTTTCAAAAAAATAGGACCAATGAAAAATTAGCGGGTTCAAATCGAAATAAACAATATCTACTGTGTTTTGTTGTGTATTTAACCACAGGTTCCTCGTTCAGCTGCAAATAATATGTATCTGAAAACGAAACTGTGGTGAAATCCAAAACAAAACACAGATAGAGATTGATTATTTCTTAAATGAAAAAGTACATATAAAATAATTATACTAAATAATGAAAATGTGCTGTTTTAGATTTCTTTCCTTTTGATTTAGATACACATATTGACATAAATCTTATACATTGTAGGCAAAAGAAATGCGGAGATTAAGAGTTGCGATGTTCTTATTGTAAGCTGTTCATTGAAACAGATGGTGTGTCCATCCATTCTTGTAACGAATGTGTTTACGCAAGGATAAAGTGGGTTTATAACATAGTGAGTTTATAAGCATCCCTCGAAAATCTGACCCTCGTTTAACGTCAAATTAACTTTGATAAGCAATCATCACATTAAAAACATTGTTCTCTCAGCGCTATCAGCGCTTTGATTATGCCAGGGCTAGGAGCTATAGTCTTGTTTGAACCAACCAAACTACTACCCTCTTTTCTAAAAGTGAATGCTGCATCTAGAACAATGCTCATATTGTTAACCCGTACCTGTATCTAGTCTCAAATAAGCTATACTTAACATTCGGTTTTTGTAGATTTGCAATCTTGATATGATAAGATATATTCTTATGTTCTAAATAACATGTACAGGTCGTGATATTCCAGAGCAGCAGTAATTGCCATATCTATAAATCAGCTTCGCTATGTTCACAATTATGAGGTATATATATCTCTTCTGAATACACAATGTTGGATAAGCGTATCAGATAAAACGTTATATTGCTATTTTTAACATTACGCTTCAACTTCATACCTCTTTAATTCGACTGACGGGTGAACGCGAACGTAAGTAACATCAATTACCGTAAATACACTCCAGTGGTGATAAAAATCTGGACAATAAACATACTCACGAAGATACATAAGTCATGTCATAGAGTAATCTTAGGTATTTTATTGACTTAAATGTCAAGTAAAGAACACTACATTATACATCCTACACCCCACATCTCCCTCTCTCTCTTTCTCTCTCTCTGTCTGTCTGCCAGTCTGTGAAAAGTCGGATATTTTATATTATATTTACCATTTACAAACGGCAGTTTTCTAAAATTGCATCTATTGAACAGTGTAGAAATATCACGTGACCGTGACGTCACTTAAGGCATCAAAACCAAGACAAAACTGTCAATAATGGCTCCGCTTGAAATTAGAATATTACCCGTAAATATTTCATTTCTTCGTCGATTTCTATGGGATATGTGTCAGTCTAAGGAGAAAAATATAAAGCTTTCCACAGAATAACGGATATCTATCAGCAGCTGAGCAGGTTTTTCGGGTACTACGTGAAACCTTGGAACAAAATAGTTTGGAACTGTGGTACGCTCGCTTGCAAATTCCAAGGGTTTCACGTAATACTTGAAAATAACTGCTCTGCTGCTGAATGAGATCCTATATTCCGTGGGGGAGAGCTTATATTTTTGGACACATGATATAATTTGGCTTGAATAAAACAGTCAAGTTTTACAATTTGGCATGAATAAACACACATTCGTTTCTCTTTCTACAGCACCTCGATGTTATTTTCTTAAATTGAATTATTATAGATATATAGAAGTATAAAGACGTCACAGAATCTGGCCTTATCAGTGCATTACTACCCAGACCATGTTATAGAACATTATAACGTTTTTTTGTTGTTGTTTTTTTATCTTGTAATAACAATTTACATCAATATCAGTTGCAGCATTAAATTTATAGTTTATTAAAACTGATTAAAAAAAAGACTTAAAGTGAAAGGCGTCGCTTACTTTACATGTTCTAAGAGACTGAGGCTGAGTGTATCAAATACAAGTATAGATATTGCTTTATGTACATGTTGGAATTTTCTCTCTAAACAGGTAGGTTTCATTATGAACTAATTTTGACCTTGCCTTGTAATATATCAATGGTAAAATTTAGTTATTGTTTTAAGTCAGTCCTACTAATAACACAGTTGCGCTGTACTTTAGTAGTTATAGATAAATGATACATAACTGATAGTGAAGACGATGATCATGACAATCACGATTACATCGATGATGATGATGATGATGATGAGGGGTGATGATGATGTTCTGCATTAAGAAAAGTTTCGTAACGGTCAATCATCCATAATAATGATGAAATAAATATTTGTCCCCAAAGTGCATAAGTATGGGACATATCAACGCACTTTCGGAGCTGACCCCAAAGGGCGTTAGACTGACTGCACTTTGGGATCCGACACCATAATGCAATACATGTACGCACTTTGGGGCCACGCCCCATAGTTCGTTAGACTTTATAGTGAATTCACAAAAGGTTCCAAAATAGTGTAGTTGTAACGACTACGTTTCCCATCACGACATTTTTCCTTTTAAGTGTTCGAATCTCTATTAAAACAAGTAATATCTGAAATACAATTGTTTAACTAGTATAAATTATATTACCTGTTACTATATTAACTTAGATAGTAGATACATGTATATAATATCAAATGCATTTGCAAAGGAAACTATGACATACAAAATACTATGACAGTATATGGGACTGCTGTTCTTATTATTAAGCTAAGTCGAAAAATATAGATGTTTATAGCAAGACCACACGTTTCAGAATATCAGTTTCCAAATACCGCTCATAGCAGAATATATGTTAAGATAACGGAGCTTTTATACATTTTGATGTTGAATTGCCTATTATCGGTGTAACAGATGGTATCATTCTTCGTGTGTAATAACTATTATCAAGATACAGGTTCATAAATGGGGGTCAATAATGGCCTCGCCTGGCTTTGCACGTGTTTGATAATCAGATCTTTCTCTACATATATAAATATAAAGCCAGGCGAGGGAGGCCATTATCACACACACACACACAC